>JAAWXA010000005.1:32206448-32234288 GCA_038090715.1 Florisuga fusca
CGGGAGGGAACCCAAAGAGGAGGGGTGGGGGAAAGAAAGATTTACCAAATAGGGGATTTAGTCATATTTGTGTGCAATGCGATTCGTATTACAGAAGAAATCCTTTAAAATCAAACAAATCCATTTTTGCAAAACCCTCTCCCGGCGTGAAGCAATGGTATCAAGTGGTAGCGGTGGCAAGAAGCTGAAAACACATTGCACCGTCTGAAATCTGAATGGATGAAGGGAAATAGAGATGGATGAGCAGAGAGGTGTCCCCTCACTTCTCCAGTCCAGGGAGAGAAGCAGAAGAAAACCCTGGAGACTCTTCCATTCATTCAGTGCAGGGGAAGGGGAGGGGAAAGGCGGGAGGGTGGCGTGGTGGGTAAAAAATTATTTCAAAACTGGGAAAGAAAGAGGAGAGGGATCATTACCCATCCCCTTTTCAGTTCATGGATCAGACAAAATACTCATGAGTTCTTTCTTGAATTGCACCTGCCAAAGGAAAGCTGAAAAAAAATTCCCCAGGGAGAGGCGACTTCTCCATTTAACACCCCATCCCACCCCCTTCCTGCACACACACACACACACACACAAAAGGGAGCAATAAAAGTTTAGCTGCTAATCCTCTGTCCGCAGACACAATGATTGCCTCTTCCAATCAGCCTAGAGACGACAGCAAAGACTCTCCCTTTCGATCCCCCCCCGCCTCCTTCCTCAGGCTTATCTTCCTCTCCAGCTACATCCCACCCCAAACACCCATCCCTTTGACGAGATTGCAGAGGGCTAGTGGCCAGGGCGGGAAGAGAGGGGGGAGAGTAGACAAGGGAAAAAGATATCAATAATAAGAGTACTGAGAGAAGCTGAAATGATCTCATCGAAAAACAAGAGGGGAGGAGAGATGGATTGAGAGAAAGGGCAGCGTCCCCTCTTGGCTCCGGAACCTGCCCTATAGGGGCACGGCAGCCGGCAGCTGCCTCCAGCGGAGCCCGAGCCCCGGCTCCCCGCGGCACCCCACGGCTCAAGAGAGAGGAGAGTGGCGGCCGTAAATGAGGCAAAACGCACCTCTGGGGCATCGGGGAGGGCCGAGGAGAAGGGGAGTTTTGTGCCACAGAAGTGTGAGGGGAGCAGGGTTGGTTCCCCGGTGGGAGCAGCAAGGCTGGGGAAGAGGAGGAGTGGGAGAAAAGGTGGGGATAGAGACGGCGACCTGAGTCCTGGGTACACCCTGTCCCTTTCGCGGGCTCCTGTCCCTGTCCCGGGCTCCCCACGCCTCAGCCAGCGCCTCAGAGACAGGGACATCCCCGCTCCTCCTTGCCTGCACCTGATGCTCACCCCGTCTGCAAAGAGGAAAGTGTGTCAGGAAGCGCGCAGCCGGAGCGGGGGGTGGGGGCTTGGGGTGTGTGGAAGTGGGGAATGTGCTGGGCAGGAGGCTGTAAATCAATTACAAGTAAAAAAACAGTCCGGCATCCACCTTTGCCTGGAACAGAAAAGGCAAAGGGGAAGCAAGAGCAGGTCGGACGGCGCCGATGGGCACTGGCGGCAGCCCCCGCGGCCCGGCGCGAAGGAACAGTGCGCACCCGCGGAGCTGGGCCGCCCGCCGGGGATGGATCCCCTGGTCCCGGGTCTGCCCACTGCCTGCTGGGCTGTAACAACGTAGTCGGGACACTTGTTGTCTTTGGGACGTTTTTAATGAGGCAGGTGTCTTTACTCCCTTTGGGACAGCGCTGAAGAGCACAACTGTTCCAAAAGGAGGTGAGTGATGAGAAAGACGTGTTTTAACGAAGAACCTCGGATTATTTCAGGGTTTTTGAATAGCTTGTTTTTTTCTTTTTTTGGGTTTTTTTTTCAGACTGTGGACTGTATGCTATGCACTCTGAAATCAAGAACATATCTACCATCGATGCTTAAGACTGCAGACAGCAATAGTGGCATGCACATCAGGGTAAGTGTGAGGATGTCTTGCCTAGCAGGATTCATCCATTCAACCAGTCATCCAGCCAGCACCCCAGCCAGCCTGACTGAGGATTTAAAAATCGTGCTGGGTGAGAAGTGCACAGGGCTGAGCTACAGGGCCCTGCAGTAAACCCCTTAGAATAAGGAATATAGCGGATATAAGTCTCTATGAAAGGATTCACCTATGTTTCATGTAATCTGTTTTGCCATTAGCAGCATCAAGTCCGCAGCTGTTAATCTTAATAAACTGTCCTACTATGCTTTCTATCCCTCTCAGCACTTTCTCTGACCTTCCCTATTCTCTCCCACCTCAAGCTGAAGAACCTTATTTGTGCAGTAATTGAAAGTCACCTGATTTATCCACAGGATAAACTTCTATAATACAGATGTGCAGTCTGCCTTAGTCAAGCAACAGTAGAGTAACTCAAAAAGACAGTGTTGAAAACATAAGAGTGTTTATAGACAGATGTTTTTTTCTGCAGGATGATGCAGGCATCCATATGGCTAAGTTTCAAGTTATAGTTACTTAAAAAAAAAAAAAAAAGAGGTTGTAAAATAAGTTGGCACAAAACAGCTGATTTTGCTGTTCTCAGAAAATGTGCTGTGTCACATCACAGAACAGAGAGCTTCACCATTTTTACATTTCTGAAAAAGGGTGTTTCCATCTTTAAAGATCTTTTAGATCCCTTGATTCGTACTCTTAATTTTAAGGAAACAGTTGCAGTATCATTGACAAATACCATGTGGTACATACCAAATATGTTTAAAATCAGCCAAAATTTGGTTAGTCAACACTACTAATAAGGGAGACATCTACAAAATAGCCACAGTGGAATGAACACTGTGCCTACCGCATGTTCTGCTAGTGAGATCTTAAGGGGGCATCTCAGGAATTAGATAGATGGTTGCTAAAAGCTTGATCAAATATATTTATAAACAAGCACACAGCATTTTTAAGTCAGAAACTGGTCAAAATGATTCTCTACATCAATAAATGTCCCTCCTGTAAAGAGTTTGACATTTTGAACTGCAGACAACTACTGAAGTCTTCACCACAGTAGTTCTTTGGTTTTGTTTTCTTTATATATTATTTTGTTATAAAATCTGTGAATCTTTATGTGAACTTTGATAAATATTTTTTCTAAAAAGGTAACAGGTCACCAGCAATCATACATCTTTCGTTATTCTGGTTTTGTATGGGTAAATATTTTATATACATAATGTGTATTTTTTTGTATCCCTTCATTAACCAATAACCATATCCTTACATTTCTACTAGGCAGCAAACTAAAAAAGGAAGAAAGTATCTGCATTAAATAAAGCATGAAATGTTGACTTACTTTATTAAATGGATTGACAACTACACTTTTAGATTAGAATTGTATCTTTATCGAATGTCAGCTAAAATCTCATTTTTAAAAATAAGTATGTCAGACAAACACAATTACGTTCCTTGATTCAGTACATAAAATGTTACTCTCTGTAGTTTTAAACCATCCATTACATGGTAATCTCTTCATCTAGAACATTCTATCAGCCTCTTTCACTTTCACAGTTGAGTATTTCTCAATTTTTCATTGAGTTTCATGGGAGTTTGTTTGAACCCAGAAAATTTTATTCAGCAGTATATATATATATAACCAGAAGCACTTCCTTCTTGTGATCTAACATCTTAAGGCTAAGTTAAGACATTGATATACCTGTGGATGGTTAGCATGGCAGATAGGAGATCGACATTTTGGAAATCAATCTAGGGACATTTTCAAATTTAGATTATAAAATTAAAAATTACAAACAAATACAAAAAATATTCCTAACAGATTTGTCAGAAGCAGCAGTGTATAGTCTCCTATTGAGAGCTAAAGGAACGACTGGACAACTTCTGACAGAAGAAAAGCTTTTGCTTCTGAACTGTATTATAGTGGTGTTTCAATCACAAGAAAAAAAAACGTAATTGGCCTTATTTTCTTTTTTCTATTATTACTCTATGTGTTTATATGGTAAGTAGCATAAATAAGTTCTGTGCAACAGGCTGTAGGTGGCCCTGCCTGAGCAAAGTTGATGGACCAGGCAACCTCCAGAGGTTTCTTCCCACCTCAACCATTCTGTGATTTTGTTATTCTGTAAGCAATGGGGAGCAATGGAGCATAAAGGAGGGGAGTTTCATCTTTTTGGTTAGTGAGAAAAATAAGTTTCTTAATATTCAGGACCAAATTAACTTGTTTTCACTTGTAACATATAACAGAATCGGACAATATATTGACGTTATTTTCTCCTTGAACCAAAGGAGATTATGGAGTTTCAGTTTGAATGGAAAATTACTCAGTCTCAGTTTAAAATTTCCTGACATAAAGGCACCCTAGGTAAATTGCTCCTCTACTTTTGTTCATTAAAATCTTTCTTGCGAAAACAGAAGCTGTCCTGCATTTGCACCTTTTGTGACCATTTCAGATAGTCTTGTCCTATCGTTTCTTTGCCATTGCCTACTGCTCTATGCCTCTTAACAATTAAGTAAATTAATTCCTCTTTGTGTAGGTGAAAGACTCAAAGTATTGAAAGTTGCCAGAGTTACTCCCACATTCCTACTGAACAACTCATTGAAGTACAAGAAACAGCAAAGTTATGAAACAAAGGAGAGGTAAGCTTGCTGATTTATGAAGAAAAATCTATTCCATCTGAGGGCAGGAAAGAAGAACTATGTGCTATTTCACTTCTCTACACTTTTTGAAATACAGTGTTGATTCTGTGCTGCTATATGTCATCACTGATGTACTTTTTTGTCACAGTCTGTTTGTGAGTGGTATTTGTTGCTAGAATCTAGTGAATCCAAACTACAATCTCAGAATAATGTAACTATACACGGTGTGACATTTGGAAATGCTAAAATGAATCACCAAGCCTATAGAACATCTATGTTCATGTTTCAGTTCAGATTAGGAGTGTGGCTTTGAAGTACATCTCCCAGTTGTCCCCACTTCCTGCATTTTGCATTGAAAACTCAAGCAGACTTTGAGCCTGTGAACTTTTTTACTTATGGATGAAACTAAGCAGAGAGATGTGTTCCAGGAGCAGTAAGTTTTCCAGCTTCTAAAGGACATGCAGTCACAGGAATAGGTTTCAACTAGTGCAAAATAAATACCTCTTAAAACAGGTACAAAGAAGGCATGGAGATCTCAGTACCAACCTCTTCAACCTTCAGATAAGCTCTTTACTAATAAGCTGAGTTACTTACTAATGTGGACTTTCGTTATTTCTTTCAATTGGGATAGAAGCTGAAACAAGAAAAAGCAAAATAGTGTCTATTATTTTTGTAATGAAACACTTACTGAGTGCCATAGGAACACAGAGTCACCCTGGCTGGAAAAAACCTTTAAGATCACCAAGTCCAACTGTTAACCTAGCACTGCAAGTCAACCACTGAATCATGTCCTTAGGCATCACATCTACATGTTTATTAAATATCTCCAGGGATGGTGACTCCAACACTTCCCTCAGCTGCCTATTCCAATGCCTGACAACCCCTTCAATGAAGGAATTGGTCCCTGTTTGATATCAGGAAAATAATACTTTTTTGTCCCTTAAAATAAAATCTATTATCCATTTTCTAGGCATTTGCAGACCTCTCTTATGTCAGTGCACAAGGACATTGGGTCTGTGCCCTCTGAAAAATCTTTTCTGAACACAACAGACAGCACACTTCACAAACTTTTATTAGAAATTGAAGTGTGTTTTACCCCTGTAAGCTAGTCTGGGTGATAGTACTTGCATATGAAAAGAAAGCATTTAAACAGGTATTTCTTATCTTCAGAGTTATTCATAATTATTTTAGGATTTACTACATGCACTTTGGATTTTCATGAAACTCCAAGATTTCAAAGAGAAAATGGCCTTCTACAGGATGTGTGTTTGTTTATTTACTTCCCATGTGATTAATCTCAGTCTGAAATGGAATGAATTAAAAAATATTTGTTGTGGAATACATGAACTGGTCATTTTACCTGCAGTCAAAAAAGTTTGGAGACCACTGACCTAGGAAAAAACTCTCCCTCTGGAGCAAATGATACCTGTGGAAGTGCTAACCAGGATTCACATTTTTAGGCTGAGATACAGTTGACAAATTAAAGGTTCTGGAACCTTTGATTTTAGCTTTCCAAGAAAAAGGGTCATTCTGCATGGAATTTCTTAGTAGAGAATATGGGAATATTTTTTTTCGTAATTCACATCATGAATTGGTTTATGAATTAAACGTAGACATACTGCTGTCTTGAAGAGCTCTTGAAACTTTATGCCTATTACTGACACAATTTGGAAGAAATGTGTTAAACCTGAATATTTGAAAACATTTTCTACTTTCTGACTCATCCAGTAGAAATTTTGGCCAAGCATGTAATGTAAAATAAATAAATTAAAAGAAAAAATAACAAGAAAAAATCATAATCACTTTTCAAAAAATTATTTTAAGAGCACATGGATCTGATAGTAAACCTTTCCCAAGGTTATATTTTGTATCATCAATCACAGAGTAAGAATTTGAAGATAACAATGGAAGATAAACCATGGAAATATGCTGAAGTGAAAACTGAATATTGAAATGGCAAAAGTTAAAAAAATTTTTAAGTAGAAAACTTAATGCTTACCAAATTTCTATAACTTCTCATATAATGAAAACTTTTTTAAAATGCTGTATGTGTTTTTTTTCCAAGAATGTTTCCACACAATGGGCATTTTTTGTGAAAGTCAAAATTTTTTTTACATAGAACAGTGTAAACAAAATCACTAATATTAAATCAATAAATTTCTACCAAATTTTGACACCAGATAACACTGACACATATTTGAGATGGTAGACTCATATATTTCTATTACAGTTAAGGATGAATCTTTAAACCTGGAAACCACCGTGTAATCAATTATTGGTATAATAATTTAAGATCTATTGCAAAATCAAATGCAACACTGTTTCCAGCAAAATGGCATCTGGTATTTATTATGAAGTAATAGACTGCAAATATAATGCTATCTATTAAGGGTAAATATTTTAACAGTCTTTCTGTATGACTTTATTACTAAACCGCCTGTTTAATGTTAAGAAGACTTTTCTAGATTCAAGAACAATATGATATTAAAGTATTAGAAGTATTAAGCACGGTTTATAATGCTTTTATACCTACCTATTTTTTAATCCTGAAAGTAATCCCTTGGATAGGAAAATTGCTCCTCTGTGATTCATATTTACACAAATGAAAGTTTGTGAATTTTTCAAACCTGAAAAATATCCAAGACATCTTTCACTATTATATCCTAAGCTGTATTCCACATTTTTGTATCTCCTAAAATCAGATACTACATGTATGCATAAGTGTAGTCATATACATATGCAGATTTTTGGAATTAGGTATTCACAATACCACTGCTTCATCTTGTCTAATGAAAACTGGGATTGAGCCAACTTTGTGGTTTCTAACTTCAACTTTTATGAACTATGACAAGTGAAGTATGAATACTCATACAAGTTAGAACATTAACTTCCATATTTACTGGAATTAAAAGGAGTCCTTGTAGATATTTTACTCAGTCCTAAAAAAAGCTGGGGGGGGGGAATGATGCTCCCCACATGATGCCAGCTTTAGAAAATGTTAATCGAAAGCATCTCATAAAACTGGAAGACTTCAAAATGGAGGAGGGACATGTAAATTCTAGGATGGATTTCTCAATAAAATCAACTGACTGCATACTCCACAGGAGTACTCCAGTGCCCAGAGGCAGCCAACAGAAGCTGCTGATGAACTTCAGGAACCTTTTGGTTATTCCAGTAAGACATTTCTGGACCTTGCTCCTGCTGCTCTTCTGAAGGAGAACTTTCCCTTTTGAGTTATAGGGGAGAGGAAAATTCTTCTGGTATATTTAACTGCTTATCTGCATATATGGTAACAGAGAATTTATTATGTGTTGGAACAGAAAACATCTGAAAATAGGAAAGATCACTATTGTGATAATAAATTATAGCCTAATGATTCTGTTGGTACCTCAGCACAATATACAGATAAAGTAGACTTTACAGCCATGTTCTGGTGACAGTAACTGTTAGCTGATTCATCTTCACTTCTGAGCCATTCCTCTGCAGATTTCCCTGCATCTTTATCCTGTAACTGTATTTATGATAAATGTATCCAAATGCCAAATGGTGGTCTCACTTGAAAATTGTATTTAATAATAATGTGGCGCATGTAAGGACCATAGGTACCTGTTCTTCATTGAATCTTAAGGCAAAGTTTAATTTAGGAATAAAGATACTTTCATGTTTTCCTGAAGCTCATTAAATATTCCTTTTGGCATTTACAAAAGACCTCCTTATTAAGACAAAACAGCACTGTTTCTCCTACTTAATAGTATGGAATTAAAAACATTGGAAAGTTGAACTAATTTTTATTTCAATATTGTTTAGCAAAATACTATTATTAAATTAATTTTTCATTAGGATTATTAAAAGCATTCAACTTAAATTTTAAGACAAATGCACTTTTTTAGAGCAGGGTGGCAGGGCAGATAGCCTTTATTATTTACATGTAAAGTTTGTAATGTTGTGCTGTGCAAGGAAGAAGATGAATTGTGCTGTCTTAACAAGCTTTTCATCGTTGTGAGAGAGTATGAGAGGCAGTGGCAGGTCACACATTTTGGAGTCAAATTAGTTACTGGTAGAGAGCATGAAAATATTCATTACTGTAAACCTGGTTCAAAAAGGGCACTTATTTAAAATATCTTAAAGAAAATAAATTTAAATTCTGCATGCAATTTGCTAACTGCCAAATCAGCATCTTTGCTATACCTAGCAGACAAGTTGTATACATTGCATATACGGCAAAGCTACAAGTAGATAAATTATGTACTGAAAACTAGATTGAGATGACAGTAAAAGAGAAAGAGTTATACAGGAACTCTGAATTAGAAGCAGAAACCTAGCTTGGTCAGCAGGTGTAAATCAGTAAAATTTCACTGAAAATGTTGGATACATATTTATCAGTCCATATGAAGTCCCATTTTAATTACTAGCTTCTACATTAACACATCATTTTGACGTGTATTGTTCTGTTCTCAGTCTTGAGGTGAGGACAAAAGAGAAGGTTGGCAGAGGATAGAAGAAGAGTAGATACATTAAGGCAAGCGTGACTTACTCTTAATGGAGATACTTGGATATTAAGTGATAGCACTGCAGACAATTCTTCTCAGGTAAAATTGCTTCATTACAAATATTTTAAAATCCAGGAAGCTCCACTATCAAGTTTTAGATCAACATCTGACAGTAGGAATCCCTATATGTCTGAGGACCTGACTTCATGTGACAGAAGTACTCAGAAACAACCCCCACCAGCACAGAATTTATTCAGGGTCATACCACCCAGCATACCTCCTCCAAGTGTTGTTTGAATTTTTAACACAGTGACCATGAATGAAAAAAGAATCCCACTGAGCTTCTCAGCAATACAACAAAATTCAAGTGGTAGCAACCCCACACCAGGGGCAGTTGACATGGGCAGAACAGGAGAAAACCATCCCAAAGAGTCACTGCCCCAAGAGCACCTACAGAAATGGGGCTGGCGACTGCTGCTTCAGGGAGTCTCAGCACCTCAGATGTCTGGAGGTTAGTATTGCCTGAGTAGCTGCACAGGTTTTGGGTGAGAATTAATTTTCTTCATAGTAGCTTTTATGGGGCTGTGTTCTGGATTTGTGCTGTAAACAGTGCTGATAACAGAGGGACATTTTAGCTGCTCCTGAGCTGTGGTCACGCAGTCAAGGCCTTTTCTGCTTCTCAGCCCATCCCACTAGCAAGTAGCCCGGGGGGTGCACAAGCAGCTGTGAGGTGACACAGCTGGGACAGCTGATCCCAGCTGACCAAAGCGATATTCCATATTATATGATGTCATACTGAGCAATATACACTGTGAGGAGGAAGGAAAAGGAAAGAAGGGGGATGTTCAGTTGTGACATTTGTCTTCTAACACGATAGTCATGCGTGATGGAATCCTGCTGTCCTGGGGATGGCTGAACACCTGCCTGCTGGTGGGGAATAGTGAATTAATTCCTTGTTTTGCTTTATTGTGTGTGTGGCTTTTGCTTTACTTGTTCACATTATCTTTATCTAAACACATATTTTTTGTCACTTTTACCTTCCTGATTCTATCCCCTGTCCTGCTGGGAGAGACTGAGTGGGTGACTGTGTAGGGCTGAGCTGCCTGCCAGAGTCAAACCACAACAGCAGCACATATGGTTCAACCAGTCCCTGTCTGTAATGGCACAGAATACACTGATGACAAATCTGTCCTTTGATCTTTTTACTGCTTCCAGACATCAGTTGCCTTATGTAGGAATGTACTATATTAATGCCTGTAGTTATAGGGGGGTATTTTTCTTCTTCTGTATACACGGGGGTTTTACTTTTAGGAGACTGGCATCAAAATATTCTAAATGAGGCAAAATTACTGTACTGCACTTTGGAACAAAGCATTAGTAGGTAAAAAGGCTGTAATTTGTCCAAGAAGATAATTATAAATACAGAGTCCTTCTATGGCTATTATTTACATCAGGAAGTCGTTAACTAGAAGAAATTTTGTTCTATTTCAAGTTTAAAATATAAATCCTAACATTTAAGTCCTGTAAGACTTCTTCATCGTGAAGAAAAAACATGTTAAAACCTAGCACTTTTTAGTACACATTTTCTGCAAAATGAAAACCATTTCTTTCCAAGGGCTGGGCTCATGACATAATAATCAACTCTCTTTAAAGTCATAGCTGGGGCAAAATTTAGTATCATTCGTTCAATAATGTTAAAATTAGCTCTTACTTCCATCTTTTGAGTGGCCTTTCATTCACAGTGCACATAGGAAAATTTTCACAGAGGTCTTCGTGTTTAAACAAATATGCACTTGCACATGACAGTATTTTAAATTACAGTTTAGCTTACACAGTTTTCTACATCAGCTTTCTACAATGCATAGACTCAAGTTTAGTTATTCTATTTGAAAACTGTCAAACTTTATTAGTGAAGCAGAGAAGCATTTTGAAAAGCAATTAATTCCAGGGCTTAGAGTAAACTGCTATTTTAATTAAAAGAACACTAAATACTAATGTCCTGCTTCTTTGTACTTAGAACATGAAATAAAAAAATTCTAAGCCAGATACATTTAATATATTTTAAGTGTAAGTTGAAATACATTAAAGGCATATGTCCTGTTCCTGCTATTTATAAACTAACTCAAAAGACAAAATTCAAGTTAGAAAGGTCATACAGCATATTTATTGGTTGTGCTGTGGTATTTTTCTTACTGATTCTATTTCAACCTTTGCTGAGTGGAAAAATCAACTGGTACATAATAGGTCTTTTCATCATATTCATATCTCATAAGGTGCCAGATCTCAGTTGTGTAGTTATGGCAATTGCCACCTACACATCTACAGAAGATGTAAGGTCAAAACCACTTCTTGTTTGAAGCTGTGGAGTAGTGCTTCCTATGCATTGTAAGTTTAAAGATTCTCCAGGTCATCCAAGATTACAATACACTCAAAGAAGGCACTCTGCATGTGAAGAAACGTGAGTTTTAGGCAGTTTGGTTTCTAACGCTGTTTTACAGCCTTCTGTTTGGTGATCCTGTTTCCCCTTGGAGCAGTGAATCTCAGCAGGAGTGTCTGCAGTGCACTGTGAAGCATGGCATGGCTGGTCCCAAACCAGCACTGATCTTCCTCACTGCTTCAATGGAATAGTCACAGTGGCCTGAAGAAGCTTGAGCAACAAGACATCCATGGGAGCTCATGATTTCTTTTCTGGAACTTTGTGTGCCATATCAGCACTGCTTGGGGCTAGCTCAGGTATCTAAAAAGCTCCTTTACACAGCATAGTTCTGCTTTATTAGTTATGCCTGTTGTGCTTACCTCAACTCACAGCTGAACTGAAGTAATGCAATGAGCATTACCTAAAAACTTCCCACATGGTGAAAATTCCAGTTTGCACAAATAGATTTAAAAGTAGATTTTGCAGAAGTAGATTTTGTCAAGAACAGATGAGGCTTGTCCTTCACTTTCTGTGATGCCTCACTTTCCCTATAATTTCTAATTTAATTGCTGTTTAATGGCCCAGGGAAAATAAAAGATCAAATTCTGAAGAGGAAGACACAGACAACAGGTTCATTCTCCTAGTTAATAAATAATAGTTTGTTGCAGATTACAAATCTAGCCTGTAAGAGCAGCAGATAAAGTCTGAGAAACTGATGCAAGGTTTTATAATCATGAAGTAAAGGAAAGAATACTCCCTTTTCTTCCCAGCTACAAGGTTCATCTCTTTGAACTTGCCTTCTCTAATGCAATTCTAAAGAGTTAGAGAGGAAACCTGCATCTGGAAGCTGATAGATCTCATCTGGGTACTTTTTTTCTTTTTTTTCTTGATTCAGAGTACAGTTTTAACCTAGGGGTTCTGCATCCTAAGTAATTGTCAAGATGTTGAACATGGGCTTTTGTTTTATTTATTTAGATTTCCTGGAAAATCCAATGTTGAACAGAAAAAATTTTCCCCAAAGTGTGTTTTCTTGAACTCATCTCATTGCCAGAATAAGTTTCACTTCAACAAGTACTTAAGTTTTAATTTTTAAAAAATGCAACACAAACAACCCTCTTCCATCAAACTGCTGCACTTAAAAAAATCCTAGCTCTTCCAAAATATGAAATGCCTGCAAGCTAGAAGAACCAAAGCGAAACATTCCAGTGTGTACTAAAGAAAATGACATAGAAAATACTCAAATTATGTTAGTCACACTAATTGGTGCAGCACAAAATCTATGTTGGACAGTCCATGAGGCTTCGTCATCTCAGGTTAAGTAGAAGAAATTGCAGACAGTGTCTGAAAATCTAAATGTAAAGCATAATAATCCACAACAAGAACATTGTTGAATTTGGTTAAATTTACATTAACAACAGAGACATCCAGAGAGACATGTTCAATTATTCATTCTCTGCTCAGAGACTGGATTTAGCCAATCAGTGAGTTGGCCATCCGTTGACTAAGGATCAGTGAAACTTGTTTATGATGTACTTTAATAACTGTTCTCTTCCTACAGATAAAATTTTATGTCATCATCTTTTTATGGGTAAAAAATTTTATCAAGATTGTCGTGGTATTATATGAGACAGAATTTTTTGCAAGCTACTCTGTCCTCATGTGTCATGTGAATAGTGGCCCAGTGTTACTGATATGAGCACATATCCTGAAAAAACAAAGTTTTTCAGCATTTTCATTTTTAAGGTCCATTCTCAGTTTCTTACACTTTTCTAGGCTTTATGCATTTGTATAGGCTTTTTCTGTAAATTGTCTCATTCTGTCATACGCTAGAATAAATGTCAAGAATGGTTCAGCCATTTCTCAGTCCAATGTAAAGGAAAAAAAATCTGCTAAATAATTCTTATCTTTCTTTATCTTTCTGACAATTATGTGATTGAAAAAATGTTATAGAGTTCTTATTGTAAATAGAAGGATGTGAATTTTAGTTAAATTTTTAATGCTTTGTACAGATAAAAAAGTAATAAGAACCCTTGAATTTGACCAAGTAGGAGATTGAGAAGCACATTAGGGCTATCTTCAACCCAATAGTAAGGAAAGAGAAAAAATCATAGATATAAAAGGACTAACACATCACTGAAAGTATACTTCTTCTTCTAGATGGTGCTATTGCTTTGCTCTTGTTTTAAAAAAAAACCTTTAAAGAAAAAAGAGATTATAACAGAGTATATATAGGCAAACAAGGGCTACTATATAGGGATAGCACCCCTAACTTCTGAATGTACTGTACATCTATGTTTTCAGGTACTTCTAAAGGTAGTTTTCATTTTTTATATATATTGCCATAACCTATTTACATTAAGGTAATTAACACTATTGGTGAACTTCATCTTTAACTTTTATATCAACATGAGCCTTTGATCACACAAAACTTGACTTTTTCCCACTAATATTAAATGGCTTGAAAGACAGAAAAGATTCATACAGCCCTCTCTGTATGTACATGTTACTGTTGAAATGACCTGCACAACGATCAGAACTGAAAATGGCCTCCAAAGGTGAAAAAGAGAATGGACTTAATCAGAGAAGTCTTATTTATAGAAATATTTACATTTCTCAGCATTTATAGCATGCTAATAAGTTCCTAATATTCAGAAGGTATTCCCTTCTGTTTAGATGCCTAATTTATTTATATGGATTTAAGAATAAAGGCTTCACTGGAAATAAATTGCAGAATTCAGTAGTATAAGCATTCAGAAAAGCTGTAGTTCAAAATCACTTACCTGGCAGAAGTCCCAGGAAGGCAGCTTTGGTATCATCTATTCAAAACATTAAATGGCTCCTTTGCTGCAGTCTGTGACCATCTCAAAGCTTTTATTATATTTATTTTCAAATCTTCATAGAATCAGAGGAAAATAAAGCTGAAAGGGACTTTAAGAGGTCACTGTGTTCTCTGACACAAGGCAAAATGAACTAAATCTTTGTCATTCCCGATTCATGTTCGTGTAGCTAGTCCTGAAAAATCTATAGTGAAGATGATAAAGTCTCTATGGGCAATTTCTTTCCATGCTTCAGTAACCCTGTTATTAAAAACAGTAATGTCAATATCCAGCCTGAATCTTTCTGGATACAAATCCACCATGTAGTGATAAAACGCCACAGGGTTCTTGAGCATGTTTAAGCACCACAAGATTCTGAGCTTACACTGCTATAGATGCAGTGGTGCTGCTCACATAAAGCTTACTCCCTCATTTAAAGGAATTAGATTTTGCACTTTAACAGTAAAATCAGGCTAGTCTTAGGCTTAGAGATCACCGGAATACAAAAAAACTGATATCCCAAAACATCATCTGTGCACTCAGTATTACAGTCCTTCCTCCAAACTGCCTGCAGAGGAACAATTTGCCAAACCATTTTCTAAGCTTGCCCTGAAAGCTTGGATACAGGATATTTTAAGTGATTTCTCAGTTGTTGGTTGCTGCTCTAATCAGCATTTTGTTCTCATAGCCCACTTCTACATAAAGCTCTAAGAAATCAGAAAGTAGAAAAATTACTAAGTAAGCTCAAAGTTTCACTGTATTTTGTCCAAATAATATAATACTAAGGTACAGTCAAGCACAAGGACCTGTGATCTGAATGTGCCCACTGAAATCTGAACAATTCCCAGCTAATCCTTGAATTTTCTAATAAATCTTAGGAACAGTCAGATAATGGCATTTGTGAAAATAATAAAGCAATAGTCCTCATAAATCATATCAGTTCGCTTTCAAAACACTCAGAAACTCACCTGCTGTACAGAAAGAGAAATATTGCAGGTCATAACATTTCTGAGATTACTGAAAAGTTAATTCAAGAACGTTCTAAGAGATGTTGCAGTCTGCTTATCCTTTTGTATGACAACTACTGTGCTGCAAAATTTATAATATCCTTAACTGTACTTTGAAATGTAGCTTTAAAAATGAATCCAAATTAATCACTAAGCAATCTCTACCTTTGCTGAATAATTTCAATTCAAAAAAATCATATTGATCAGGTTTAATTTCCCTGGTAGATCTGAACTGAAAAAACCTATCACTCATTTCATTTAATGAAATTCTGTATTTGCCAAAAAAAGCTACCACAAGCCACATTATTACTCTATGCTATAAGATGAAAATTTTAATAAGATTAGCACTGGATTTCATACTACTTTCAGGCTCAGAAATACATGAGGAAAAATGTTTTAATCTAGTTTCCATTGATAGTTTAAGGAAAACCTGACAGGGTGGATATAGAAAGCATATCTATAAGGCAGATACAGACAATAAATACATTGAGAATATACAAGAAAACTAAGGTGTTATCAGAAAAAGAAGTAGATAAATTCCATCTGTTGGTTTTCATCACAGAGTATTTGAGGATGTTCCCTCTATGAAACTATTTTTTATGGGTGAATTTACAGTACTATGTGAACTGAAATTGTTGATAGAGGAATAAAAGGTGACAGTAGAAATGCCAGCTTGTGAAAGAAAGGTGGCTAATGATCTGGATAACTATAGGTCATCCTGAGCCCCATAGTGCACAAAATGGTTGAAGCAAGAGGAAAAGGTGATCTGAGGGTAAATACTGCACGTTTGTGTGGAAGAAAGTCATGTCTGATTCATCCACTGCAGTTCTCCAAGATAGCGAGTGAGAAAATAAAAGGCATTTGATTAATAGATGATACTTGGAATTTCAGTATATTCTGCGTATAAGCTCAGTAATAAACTAAGACATCAGAGGTACAGCATAAAATTTTCCAATGGTAATAAAAACAACATGGGAATAGATGGTCAGTTTTCACAATTAGAGGGACTTCTCAGAGAAACATTTTTGGGTCTCTGTTGGTAAATATATTCATAAATGTATCTGAAAATTACACGAGTAACAACGTGATATAATTTGCTGACAATATAAAATCATACAGAAGAGTTAAGGCTGAATGTGAAGTATTAAAAGAGGACCTGAAAATATTTGGATATAGCCTCCAGAAACTGATAGATATAGTGGCAGATTAATTAGAATAAAATAATGCAAGGCAATTATTTTTTAAAAAATCCTCCAGTTACATACTTACAATAACATACTCTACTGTATTATGGTAAATGGAAAAGCTCTCAAAGCTTTTGTATGTAGATCTTTGAAAATATTAGATAGAATTTTCAACAAGCAATAACACAAAATGAGTGTTAGCCATTACAAGGAATAGAAAGAAAGAGCAAAACTGATAACTTGGCTAGAACACACATTCTTGCATGCTGTCAACCGTCCTATTCATCTAATCTTGGAAAACTTAAGAATTATGGATCAAAACATAGTAAGTAGGTAGAGAGAAATGAAGTAGCTCCTCTAGGTTTCAAAGGAGACGACTGAGGAGATACAATCAGGGCCCCTCAGAATTGTACAGTGACATGAAGTGGGTGAATTGAGAAAGATGGAGAATTTTTTTTTTCCTTTAAAAATCTGCTTGTGTTGATTGTGAGGATTTGCTCACAGCATATGAATTGCTGGCAAAGCACTGGTATTTGCTGGTACAGACTTCCATGGGGTGACACTGGGTCTTTCAAAGGTAGCTCTTTCCCCATCAAGTATCTGTTTTAAATAACTGCTACAAAAAACCTGGAAGACTTTTCCTTTTTCCCCTGTGTATTTTCAAGCAGGTTGTAAGGACTTGAAGATATTCAGGTTCTCAAGCTCCAAGAAAGTTCTCTGCCTTGGTCACCCCAAAGTTCTTACAATATTTAAGGCTCTCTGAGGTACTTGGAAATGCCAAGGGCTCTTAATCTTCCTAAGACTAAGAATGAGATTGACAATCTTCAGTTTTCAGGTTCTTCCCACTTCAGGGGTGAACAGGACCCTCTCTTGGCCAAGCATCCTTCCTGGGGTTTCTGGGGTCCCTGATTCAAAACTAAAGCTAAAGTCCAGAAATCTTGGCTTCCAGACTCACTATCACATTAGTAATGTCTTACTGCCTGTGCTTATTCTGAGCTTTAGGTAAAAACCTGCATCCTGTTACACAGCTTTAGTGCTTGAAATATATACCCAATTATTTGATCTGATTTGTTTATATTCCCAGAAGCAAAGATGCATAATAAGTTTAGTCAATACGGAGACCCAACTGTTAATTTTTGTAACTCAGGCCTGATACATATTGCTATGCAGAGTGCAGAGAAATCTTACCCAACTTAAAAAACAAAAAAACCCAAACAAACACCAAAAAAATACCCAAAAACCACTATCAGATCAACACTCATTTTACAGAAATTTACAGGAAATTTAGAAATTTGACTATAATAAATGCTGTGTTTTGAGACAAATCTTTTTCTGTTTCACAATCTGTAGTAAAAGAGAGCTTGTTTAGTCTTTGTCTCTTTTCACAATATCACATTAAAAGGCCATTTATAAAAAAAAAAAGAATTAAATTCCTTTTCGTGTGTTCAAGGTGCAAAAGGAGAGAAATGCAATTCCTTCAGAAATTTTGTTATTACTAGTCTACAATGTGCTTTTACGTTTATGTGTGTTTTGAACGCAATGAATGAATTATAATCCCAAAATTTTGGTATAACCACAGTATAGGATGCAATACTATTAGGTATCCATTAGGAAAAAAATACATATTTACATTGTTAGTTCCAAAGCTAATCTTTTTATCCTTAATCACTGTCAGAATTTCCATTCTCTTCTTGATTTAATGTCAACAGATAACTGGTACTCGTATGTGCCCCTATGCTTACAAACTTATTGGATTCTTTTTTCAAATTTTTTTAGGTTTGGGCACTGCAGTTCAGATGGGAGCAAATGCTTTATTTGCATGGCTGACTAAATTAAGGGAGAACATATAAGAAACATAAATGAAAGCATGATGAAGACAGCAGCTGGTAGGTTTATTTTGTATGTGTTGCAGATGTCATGGTTGTAAGGGAGTGTTTGCTCCGTTGTGAATTTGACATTTTTGAGAACTGCAACTTAGCCATATTCCAGAATAAGCAGAACTCTTACTGGAGTGTCTTTCTCATCTTTGCTTTTGTTCTCGTACAGCACAAGTGGAAATCTTTTCTCTCTTGAAAATATACCAATCCTGTCTAATCTTTTTAAAGTATAATATGGTTGTGGACCATCTGATTTGAATCACATAGGCTATCTTGAAGAGTTTTCATACTTTCACTGGTAAAAAGAATTTAAAAAAGAATATGTGTCTCTGCTTTCTAGTTGTATGTCATCAATTACAGAAGTATAGATATATATTTTTTAGTAATAAACAGTGAAATTTTTGCTTGAGCAATAATCGTTGTGGATAAATACTAAATGGTGTATAATGTGACTGTTAAAATCAAATAATTTTGGAATAAAATCTTGCACTGGGTAAAATTTAAACACCTGTGAATAACACAGTGCGTTAGAAATGATGAAGAACTTATTTTTAGCATTAAGCCTTTTCAAAGACATCATGAGAAAAGCTTGAATGAGGGTGGACAATCATTTACTGCACATGCACATTAAACACACAAGAACATAGGATGGCAAAATATAAGATGGCTTTAGCCTTCAAAATTGCAGAATCCTGACATACATGAAAAAGGTCCAATGAACGTGAAGTTAAACAGACTTCAAAGCAGACTACCCCCTTACCAAAATGCATCCAAGATGGCTGCATGATGAACTGACTCCAGGAATAAAATAAATTATTATAGAAAAACTTCACAAAAATAGGCCTCTAGTATTGTAGCCTTTTCCTCATGGCTCCCCATACAAGGGGCAAAAAATCAAAACATTCTCACCATAAGAGACAGTAAATGATCACTTTATGCAAGCTACAAAAACCTGTTCCTCTGACCTTGAGGTAGTGAAAGGTGGCTAATTAATCTTCTCTGTTTTGACTCCTACAGTTCACTGTCCTTGGGGCAAGCAATATGTGGCAATTTATCTCTGCATTCTTTAGTAGCTTGAAAAATGAGATGATAACACATATCTAGGTTTGCTACTAATGTTCATGTGGTGGCAAGAGTCTCTTACATTGTCAGATATATTAACATAATGCTAGAGTTTC
The DNA here is from genome assembly GCA_038090715.1 of Florisuga fusca. Lineage (NCBI taxonomy): Eukaryota > Metazoa > Chordata > Aves > Apodiformes > Trochilidae > Florisuga > Florisuga fusca. Next base: position 32,225,987 of record JAAWXA010000005.1, read on the forward strand.
AGAATCATCAGGGTATTTCATAATGTAAAAACAATCTGCAGAAAATGCCTTTCTGTCTGCAAAATACCCTTGAACATTATATTCTACTATTTCTACAGAATAGCCATGGCAAAAAGGGAATGTAGCTCTTCCAGGAGGTAATGAAAAGTCAGACAAGATTTCACTTAGCAATTACACCTGCAGACACTCATTTTGAAAGCTTTCACATGGTGTCAAATGCTAGTAGTGTCAAGAATAATAAGACAGTTCTGAATATATTGCAAAAGGTCATGCAGGAAAATAGACATTGCTAATGGCATAGTCACATATTCTGAGATATGAAGATTTTGATAGTGATTTATTTTTGAGGAAGGCACATATTATACAAGCTGTTTAAGTACCAGTTCGTGGGTAAATACCACTTAGAATGTCGTTAAAGGAAACCTAATAATGGTGACATGAATAATAAAGTGATATTAATAGCAGGTCCTTGGACCTTTTTTTGTTACAAGTTGAAAAGAAGCAACTACTTGAATTTCTGGTGTCTTACAAGTTTGTAATCAAGTCACTGCTGTAATCCTGTGTAAAGATGATATAGACTATTGCCTTAACCTACAAGGTCTCTGAATAGAGCACAGAAGAAGACAATAATTGCATTCTTCTTCTGATTTATTTTCCTTTTTCTAATTCAAAACAAAATAGAAGCCTTTGAATGCTTTAAGTGTGTGTCTTTTAAGGGTAAGGATATTCATTTGGGTGCTAAGATTCAAAATAGTTTGTGGTCAGCTCTGAAAAATCTCAAAATATCTTATATCTGCAGGTCAGGACCTTGATAACATTTTTACCAATACAAGGAAACAATGCAGTACAACACAAAAAAGTTCTGATATGAGATGAAGTCACAATTACTCCTTTCTGAGCACATTTTTCTCCCTGAGAAAATAGACCTTGATCTATTTTTATCAAAACACTTTCAGAAGACCTCCAGTGTGTTTCCTGCCATTTTTTTTTCTTTCAAATGCAGTAAAGCAAGAATTCTCTATCATATGGTTCAATAGTCCAGAGAGAAACAAGTCTGATCATATTTACTGTCGGAACTATAATAATTCCATTCATTTCAGTTTCAGGCAATCAGGATACTGAATTGTGAAGTACACAAATGAGACTTTTTTATTGGATCCGAGAAACAGATCAAAATTTGATCTCAGAAGTTCTTCTCCGGAGCTGAAGCTACTGAGCAGTACCAATGTATGTAGCTTGCATTACTTCATGCAACAACACTTACATTTCACTCATATGTGAACTATTACCCATGGAGATAGTTCTATTTTGAGACACATCAAGAAATGACAGGTGGAAGTATTAAGAGCTATCTTCTGCCTGATCTTCCAAAGCAGCTTCACGTTTCAGTCCCTGGACCCAGTTTGGATTAATCTCTCAGAATTTAAGCTGTGGAATAACTAAGAAGACAATTCTGTGTTTGCCAGCTGGATAATTACAGTCTTAAGGGAAAATTAACATTAAATCAAGGCAGATGAAGATGTTTATCCTATTAAACAAACACATCCATAGAAATTGTTTAAACTCTATGGCAGTTTTGCTAATTTCAGAAGGATTCAGGGTTGTGCAGGTACTTATCTAAGGCACTAATATAAATTCTTGAGCCATCTTACTTTCTCAGTAAAATGTCAGTCAGGAAAAATTAAGGGGAAATATGGCCAAGACAATGTTCAGTAACTTTTCAGTGACAATTAAAGCAGGCTTATGAACTTACCAGCAGGTCTTAATAGCACAAGTAAAAAAATACAAATGAATAAAGGGAACATATACAAAGATACACTAACAAAAAAGTCTTTTCTTCATCTTATCCTAGTTTGTACAGCTTAGGTATTATAAGTATATGAAATTCTTTTCAGGATTACAAATATTTTGTGACCTTGCTGTTTCAAATTAGGGATGACTAATTTATGCTTGACTGGATTTAGAAAAGTGGAAATAGTATCTTCCTATTCCAATCTCTGTAGACTGACCACCTGAAAAATAAATCAAAACGATCAGACATTGTAGAAAGAATAAACCATATGCTAAGGTTTTCCAGAGACCATACTCAAATAGACAAATCAGACAAGCCAATTCCCTAAATTACAGGAAGACAGAAACTTCTTGACTGGAAAGAGGAATTAAAAAACTATGTCTCAGTGCTACATGACACAGGTTTCTAATATGTAGATAAATCATCTGCCGTGCACATTCAGAGTTCAGTTAACCAAATATACATTAAATTTATTGCATTTTCAATGTATTTGGTTTAGGAAGATTTTCAGTCAGTGCCTTGTTTTCAGTTGCATGGCACAAATCATTCCAAAAATCATTCCATCATATTGTACTGGTTGAGGTGAAAACCACCCAACTCTTTTACATTTTGCTGTTCGAGAATTGCTGTGTTTTTGCCATCTAAATATTGTCCACTTTCCACGAATAATGTAGTGCTTCACTTCAGACTGACAATAAGCTAGGGATCTTTCTCAAGGATTCTACATCTTTTGTATTTTAAAGGACTAGGCTTATTTCAGTGCAAAATAGCCTTTTGCTGCAAAGCTCTCACCAGATCTTGCTGTAATCTGATTTCAAGAAAAGAATTAATCAAAACAAGGAAATATAAATCTAACCAAAAGACATACTGGCAGACAATTTCACAGCTGTTGTTGATCTTATTTCTCTTTATGACTTTGGCAGTAAATGTAAATTTACACTGGCATTTCCATGCCTTGACTATTACAAGCAAATCAAACTAAAATGTCAATATCTATTGTTTTTATTTAAAAAAACACTTGGTTATATTTATTTTTCCTCAATAATATTTTGCTAATTAACTTATCAGGTTGTTGCAGTAAACAAGAAGTATAACTTCTGCAATAAATGAGGCATTAAAGTGCTCTTTTTTAAAGACAGTTTTTCCTCCTTCATATATTTATACTCTTAGATGAGCTGAAATATCACATTTCTGGAGCTACAGAAACCATACAGAATTTAAAAGATTTGCCTTTTTTTTCCATCACTTACAAAACCACGGAAGGTTTTAAAAAAGCAAAATAGATATAGAAAGGTGAGTGGAAGATTGTGCTTTAAAATGTAATTAATTTAATTTTTAAGATTTCTAAGATATGAGAGTTCTTGATTTATTATTCTTGATTATTATCTTGGTTGTTATCACTCAGCGTAGGTAGGAAAACAAGGAAAACCAAGTCAAGTCAGGATGGGTTTATCAAAGGCAGGTCCTGCTTAACTAACCTGGTCTCCTTCTATGGAAAAGGTGACCCACATAATAGATGAGGGAAAGAATGTGGATGTTGTCCACCTAGACTCTACTGAAGGGTCTGGACAACAGCTCCTTTGAGGTGTGGCTGAGGAAACAGGGGTTGTTTAGCCAGGAATAGAGGAGGCTGAAGGAGACCTTATCCCTCCCTACAACGACCTGAAGGGAGGCTGTAGCAAGGTGGGGGTCGGTCTTTTCTTTCTTGTAACAAACAATAGGAAAGAGGAAATGACCTCAAGTTGCACCGGGGAGGTCTAATTCAGATGTGAGGAAAAATTTCTTCATCAGAAGTGTTGTCAGGTGCTGGAATAGGCTGTCCAGGAAGGTGATTGAATCACCATCCCTGGGGGTGTTGAAAAGACATTTAAATGTGGTGCTAGGGACCTGGGTTAGTGGTGGCCTTGACAGCACTATGCTAGCAGTTAGACTTCATCCTGAAAGTATTTTCCAATCAAAATGATACTATGATGAAGGACCAAGTGAAACCTTAGATACATATGACAATTATACTTACGTTCCTAGAAGGTAAGAGCACAAACAATTTTTAAAACCAGTGGCTTGGTAGAGAGTCTTATCTTGATAAGGGATGAAATGTCATGCAACATTGTTGATAAAAGAATTTGCATTTAAATAAGTAATGAAACTAGCAAAGTCAGCTGAAGAAGTTTGCAACTAATTCCTCTCAATCCCTACAAAAATTATTCCAGAATTCTATTATTCCTTCTATCTGCTATTGCTTTTTTTTTTTTTTTTTTTTTTTCCCCTAGAATCTTGAAATTCTGTAGCCTTTGCCATGTTTCCTATCATCTTGGTCATTTAGTCAGGAGATTTCTTAACCTCGGATAATTACTGATATGTTAAGAACAGGTCCCTGGAAGCTCCTTTGTCTACAGTGAAGACTTCAGTATACATATATTATTAAACCTTGGGGTTTGCTTGAAATCTTGATTATACTGGCATAGTCGAAAACCTATGAGTTTGCTGTCTACTTGCAGCTGTAGATTAACAAGAAAAAAAAGTGTGTGGACTAGAAAAATGATGCCTGAATTGGCATGGAAACTCTTAGTTCAGTGGGAGTTGAAAAGAATATGACAAGATGGGTTTAAGGATAGTTTTTGTTCCTGTTAACTAGACATGTTCAGATGAGACTGAAATGAAAAGAGATGTTAGTCAGTTACACTTCAAAAGGTTTTAATGATAGCTGAATTTTCTGTTCTGCCTGTTTCTGTCACTACACATGGATCGTGCATGATTTAGTGCGCCTTTTGCAATATACATATAAAAATTGGCCCTTGCTTTATTCTCAGAGGGAGTCTGGTAGGACCTGGGAACCAGGCAGTGAAGAGAGGGAAGTAGAATGGGCTCATTATTCATTGGACAAAATACATACTTGCCTTGAGTCTTTAAAGAATGCAAGAACTGGTGTTCACATCGTGTCATCACTCCTAAATCAAACTAAACAAAATTCAGCAAGTGCAAGATAGCAGCCTGCAATAAATATCCTTGTTTTACTGTCCAAGATTAACAAGACATCTCAGTGAAAATGTGAGGATTTGCATTTTTTCATTATGTAGAGTTAGTTAAATATGAGCAACAACCCCAAATAGTTAATTGCCATTCAGCCAATAAAAATGGGAAGAGGAGTCAATCTTTCTGTAAGAATTAATACTCTGAATGCAACCTATCATTAGATCTATACTAAATTTCATCAAAGCTGTAAGCTTTCCACGTCTTTCTATGATCATCAGTTTGAACCTCCAAAGCCCTTAATGCAATATAATAGATGTGGTTTCATTGTTGGGAAGTAGGGTAAGTGGAAGTCTGAAGCAAGATTTAGATTTGTGTCACCTGCTAACACCACACATACAGGTAATTTATTGCTTAAAGGAATTACCTACTGCCTTAAATCAAACTCCAGTCTAGATGTATTTGGTAATAATATACATGACTTTTGGTATATCATTTGACAAGCTGATCCTATGGTACTTGCATATAAGGAAATCCTGGTAGTAGAACAAATTTGATTTAATTCAATTCTAAAATGCGTCCTGTCTCTTTTTATTCAGTCACTATATGGTGCAACTGTGGGACAGAATGACAGTTGCTGTTTTTAGTTTATGCTGTGTAAAAGAACATGTGAATATTAAAAACTGCAGCATAAAAATTCATGAGGTGGTTGGAAGCACTAGAAAAAAATATGAAGGGTTCTTTAAAAATGAGACGAGCCTCAGAGACTGTGGTTGATAAGCCATTTTATCAAAGAAGCACAATATAAGAAGTCTTTTAAGGAATCAAAGCTAAAAGCTTCTACTGCTAATGTACCTCCTTCACAATGAGATGTCTGATTTGTGACCAATTGCTGTTGGAAATGAAATGGGAGCATAGTGGTTTGATCCACAATACCAATGGCCTATTCCTTATGTCCCATCTTATTAGTCTTTTGTAGTGGTATCAAACAACAGGCTTGCTGAGATCAGATTTCTCTCATCCCATGGATCACAGACTGTTCCTGTTATGAACTGCAAAAAGTAGATAGCTGGTTGAGCTTAGACAGTTCAGGGACCAGATGGAATATGGAAATTCAGATGAGCTACTGGTGAGCAAGACCATAGTGTTTTGTAATATTTCTCTAGTAAAAGATTTATGGGCAAAAAGAAAAAACATGTAATAAAAGTAGGGTAGATTTGGATGAGTGAGTGTTCTTAACAGGGCCAAGTCTTGCTGTGCTCCATAATGATGAAATGCAACACTTAAAATATATCATCATAGAAAAAAGGCAGTTTTATTATTTCAGTCAGTCGTAAATGGTTTCCAATTGATTTTAAAATGAGAATTTAGAAAACAGAAGGACATAGGGCAGATGGTGATGGGGGGTAAAGGTAGGGAAGAAAAGGGAAGGAAAGTACAGCAGATAACAAGTCCTGGGTTTCATACGTTCCAGGTGAGGTCTCGAGGTGGATGGTAGGTGTATTAGTTTGTAATAAAAGCCTGCATCCTCTCACATTTTGGCTATAGAAGTAGAGAGCTAGCATTGGTCACACCTGTTGAACCAGGAAATACATCTAAATCATCAAGCTGTGAATGTCACAGTGTAAACTAAGCATCAAACTGTGGTCAAATTTGGTTAGGTAGAAATACGACCCATTTCATAAATGTTGGCTAATGAGAGTCCTTTTGACATTAAAATTTGACACTTTGTAAATTATGGAACCTCTGCAGTTATGAAGAGATTTTAAGGATCTGTACTTTGGATTTTGACATCTAGAATGGCAATTATAATTTAAAATAATTGTCTCTGTAGTCTTATTTCTGTCTTATTTTAAGACAACAAAAACTGTTCTAGATAAATAAATTCTTGCTACTTCTTTATGGTACTGTGATCTTTAAAAATATGTTTACATATTCATTTGAATTGATTTCACCATCTGTTGAGATATGAGTGGCTTCTAAATGATGAGCTGCATAATGATACTTAAAGTTTCCTTCAAATGTTACAATCTTTCATTACAAAACCATATTTGGCTGCTGCCTTACCATCTAGTAGATTCACTCACTGGGAAAGGCAAAACAATTTTTTAAAACTGGTTTTGTAAAGGCATTTAAAAGCTGTGAAAAACCTGAATACATAGTGTAGTCAGTCTAGCTCCAGTAAGATCCATTTACATGCATTGAAATAAGAAATATACTTAGATTAAGTTTATATCTCCCTTAATTTGAAACAAAATGTTTCAAATGAAGACGAAAATGAAAATATCAAAAGGAAAGAATATTGCAGATCCTGGAAATTTCACTTGAAAAAAATAGCAGCATAGGATGTCCTGTAAATTACTGACCTGTCATATTTGAGAAGGTCTGGCAAATGGTGACATGAAAAAATTGAGGCAGGTTGCCCTGTCATTTTATTCAGATATTCTGTGACTTTGTAATCCTCGGGATTTTATTATGAAAATGTTCCTTGCATTACTTAATTTAAAAAAAAACAAACCTCCTTCTGGATCCAAGTAGCGGTAGACAGTTTTAAGTAGTTCAGCTCTGGCTGCTTAGTCCTAATCTTACATCCAGTCACACAGAAAACTGATTTCCACTTTTGAGGTTTTGAACTATGCTGAAACTTTTTTACTTTTACTTTACCTATGACTTACTCTAAATTTGTTTCCAGATTTTATTAATAGAGCTATTAGCAATCTATTAATCCATGAGAAATATTCTGTTCTTTGGTAATGGATAGACAGGATAGGCATGCATTTGCACCTGAAAAATATTTATCTCAATGGATTCTTGCTCTAGTAAGTGGACTGCTTTGAAAAGCCTGACAAGAACTGATTTCTGTATTACAGAATCACAGAATCAACCAGGTTGGAAAGGACCTCTGAGATCATCAAGTCCAACCCTTGATCCACTACCACTGTGGTTCCCAGACCATGGCACTGAGTGCCACATCCAGTCTTTTCTTAAAAACCTCCAGGGATGGAGAATCCCACCTGGGCAGCCCATTCCAATGCCTTATCACCCTCTCTGTAATGAATTTTTTCCTAATATACAACCTAAACCTCCCCTGGCAGAGCTCAAGTCCATGCCCTCTTGTCTTGCTGAGAGGTGCCTGGGAGAAGAGACCAACCCCCCCCTGGCTACACCCTCCTTTCAGGGAGTTGTAGAGAGTGATGAGGTCTCCCCTGAGCCTCCTCTTCTCCAGGCTGAACAGCCCCAGCTCCCTCAGCCTCTCCTCACAGGACTTGTGCTGGAGTCCCTTCACAGCCTCCTTGCTCTTCTCTGGACCTGCTCCAGGACCTCAATCTCCTTCCTGAACTGAGGGGCCCAGAACTGGACACAGTACTCAAGGTGTGGCCTCACCAGTGCTGAGTACAGGGGAAGAATCACTTCCCTGGACCTGCTGGCCACGCTGTTCCTGATACAGGCCAGGATGCCATTGGCCTTCTTGGCCACCTGGGCACACTGCTGGCTCATGTTCAGCTTCCTGTCAATCCAGACCCCCAGGACCCTCTCTGC
>JAAWXA010000005.1:32234305-32573116 GCA_038090715.1 Florisuga fusca
ACCCCCAGGACCCTTTCTGCCTGGCTGCTCTCAGCCACTCTGTGCCCAGCCTGGAGCTCCCCATGGGGTTGTTGTGGCCAAAGTGCAGGACCCGGCACTTGGCCGTGTTGAACCTCATCCCGTTGGAATCAGCCCAACTCTCCAGTCTGTCCAGGTCCTTCTGCAGAGCCCTCCTGCCTTCCAGCTGATACACACTCCCAAAACTTAGTGTTGTCTGTGAATTTGCTAATGGTGGACTCAATCCCCTCATCTAAATCATCAATGAAACTGGTGAACACCTCTGTCTTAAAAGACTGGGTTTTCCCAACAGGAACCACTTCTGCCTGCAAGTCTCTGAGACATAGTGAGGCTTTTATTATTTATTTATAAGAAGGCATTTCTATGTCACTTTGGAAACTTCAGCATGCTAGAAGCCAAGAAAGTTAGGTATGGATTAAGACTGTATGAAATGGTCAAGGGTTTATTAAACTGGTCATAGAGAGGCAGAATAGCTTCAGGTATAAAACAATGTGTAGAATCTGTTATTTATAGTGTGAACCTTTTGGTTCTCTAAAGGTCTTCCACAGGAAAAGTATGGACAAGTTTATTGTCTGAGTCAGACATAGCAAGAAATTTAAAAGTCCATGATAACACTGGGCATAACAAGGTTTTGGTAGTGGAGAGAGCACAGGAGGAGTCTAGAGTCTGCCTTGTGCCAGAGAGAGCAGCTTCCAGCTGTCTCCACAACAGAATGTGCAGGGGAGCTGCATACCAAAACTGCAGCATTGTGACAAGTTTATGGTAACTGTGTGAAGACATCTTAAAAATTACTGCAGTCAGTGAAGAAAATCACACCAGAGCAACTGAGTGGGAACTTCAACACACTGACTCCCATCTTCTGCGACTCTCAAAGGGACTGAGCATAACCTGCAGCAAGGGAGACTGAGAGGGAGGGAGGAAATGAGTCTAGATGGGAACTACAGTGTTTTACCTAAGTGTTTATCAGTTTGTTTTTATTTTCAACTTAAGTATTTCTTATGAATAGCTCGCTAATTAATTGGCAATAAATTAAATTCTTTTCATTTCTCTGACTAAGAGCTGGTTTGGGCTAAGAGACAACAACTAAGAGAAAAGTTTAAGTACTCTTAAGTGGTGGCTACCAAGAGGATGGAGACTCTCTTTTTAGGAGTCACATGCAAAACATGAGGAGTAATGTGTGTGAGTTAATCCTGAAGAGACACCAACTGGACACCAGAAGAAAGTTCTTCACTATGAGAACAGTTGGACATTGAAATCTCCCCAGGGAAGTTGTGGATTGCCCAACACTGGACAGTTTTAAGAGTAAGCTTGACAGGGTGCTGGATCATCACATCTAAACTGTATTCTTACCTAGAAAGGTTGGACAAGATGATCCCTCAGGTCACTTCCAACTTGGCATTCTATGATTCTACACTTACTATTTCTGCATACAGGACAGAAACTATAAAGAACTATTTCCTTGAGTATCAGGTGATACCATTTGCTGAATGCTACTTACCAAGTAAGAAGTATATTTCTGTAGTTATTTTAAAATTAAGAAGCTAATATATCATCCTGAAATTCTTAATTTGTTAATTATGTTCAATAATTTTGATCTGATTTAATCAAGTAGTCAGCGGGAGAAATTATTTTCAGGGGAAATAAAAAAAAATATTTCTACATTCTCTTTAGTTATTGTTAAATGTCCTGAAAAAACAGTAAAAGAAAGGGGATGAAATTTCCTCGTGTCTATATAAATGCTGAAATTGAGTGAAGCTACATGAGTATGGTCAAAAAAATAATTAAGTTAACTAACGATGTGAGTTTGAAGTAGATTACTTATCCCCATCTACTACTCATAGTAATACGTAATTCAAAATTTAAATGGAATAATTGATTTGGTGAAATTGACTTCAAAACACATTAAACTAAACTGAATTGGACTGAACTGAGATCCAGTAATTCTGATTAAGCATCACCACAGGGCGGTTTAATGTATGTAATTAATCCACCTGAAAAGCTAAGCCACAGGTATTTTGGAACATCTTTGGGTAACCTTTGTGAAGACTGGGTGGCTCGCAAAGCAACTACAGTTTGCTATCTTTCTTAAGCAGCTGGTTCAAAGTCTGTCCAGACTGCTTATAAATAGAAGTTGTTCAGTGAAATTATGCTCAGCAATGCAAGTGTTCCATGGATCTACCTAGAGGGTAAGTCAAGGATGAAAAAATTATTATGCTGGTTCATATTAAGTATCTTGTGAGCTCAGTTAGCAAAGGTCAACAATGTAGTTAAGAGGAGAATTGTTTTATATATTTCCAGAAGAGTCTTAAGTGAAGCTGATATGGCAAAACTCAGAAGTGTTGCAGTGCGGATTCATTAAACTGAATACAAATGGACCCCTGCTCATTTTTTTAGGACTAACTATTTGCAAGTGACAAAACAGAATAGCCCCAAAATGTAGGTGTAAAAGCACTTGTTGAAATTTGAGATAACAGATTGGAAGTTCTGTTTTTGGCTCTGGTATAATGGAAATTTGAGCCTGGGAACACCAGAGTGGATATCTATATGTTCTTCTTTGTGGGAGAAAAGAAAATTAAAATTACTTTTATTTAATTTATTTAATGTTTATATATTTTCCAAAGTAACTTCTTGAATCCTCAGAAAAACCATTTCCTTTTTAGCTCTGTGTATCTGTCTGTTGTGCCTAATGAGATTTCTTTCTTTGGTATATTTGGTCAGGTCTCTTGACAACTGGAGCCATACCAAACAATTTGACCTGTAGAGAAGTCTTTTTTTCCCTGTGTGTGTGTCGTGTGTGTGCATTGCACTTCAAGATGTTTTATTGAATCTATAAAAATAAAACAGTGGAAGTGGTTATTCAGACCAATCACTATGAATCAACAGAGAGCTGTGATCCACACTTTGTTGTTTTGTTTTTCCTTAATTGCAATTTAATTTGCTTAAAAGCACTCATTTAACACCTGGAAATCAAGGTCATGTATCAATAGTTGTATTTGTCATACAGAACAAAAATGTTAGCACCACCCTTCCCATAAGAACAGACAGCAAATGACTAATTTCTGCATGCATTCAAAGTGCAGGTTAAATACTTTGTACTTCTCTGATCCTGTCCCAAAGGTAATTTCTCTTAATGATCAAATTCAATTCTTTAAAAATATTTCAATTCTAATGATACAGCAGGAAACATCAGTTTTTCTTTATCCCTTAAAAAGCACAGAGTATTGTTCCTTTACTGGAATATTGCTCTGTTAATAGTGAGTCTTGTGAAGAAATACAGTACTTTTTCACCTGTGGAGCTCTCTGGAAATTGGTAGTGAGCATCACATGACAAAGAAGACTACAGCTCATAAAAATGTAATTAATTTTTACGTACTTCTTAAAATTGGTAATGCAATATTTCACTGCAGTTCCCATTTTACAGATTTGGTTTGGATCTTGATTACTCCTTATCTAAAAATATAAACAGTGCAAACCCCCATCAAAACTAGGTTCTGGAAAGTAAATTTTCTTGGTTTTCTACATTTTCTTCTTGCCATTTCCACTGGGAGAGGTGGGTGAAAAAGAGACAATGTGGAATGAAAATGAAAAAGAGAAGTTAAATACTTCTAGTTATTCACAAATTCCAGTGCCACAGAAATCATCCCAAGCAGTTAAATTCACATCCAGACATGTAAGTATGCAAAAGACTGAAAATCAGAAAGGTCTGGATATAGAGTTTTAGTTCTGCATAGCGTAACTATAAAGCTGCCTATATCTGTATTTAGCCAGATTTTAGACCATAAAATAAGCCCAAAACAAAACCAAAAAACAAAAAACTCCACAAACATGCCCCCCTCCCAAACCACACAAAATGCTACCTACTGTAAATTATAGACAGGATGTTTTAGCACAGGTTTCATTTGTGTTCATTTCTAAAATGTAATACAAATAGTCAATGAGTATAGTAGTAGAGGTTGACGCAGTGCTGTCAGTGAGCATGAATCTTTGAATTAACTTGTGTGTGCTCAAGAACCAGAATCTTATTTTAAGCTCTGGCTTAAAATACATTAAAAAAACATTAATACTGGCTTTTGCTTTTAATTCTGTATAACTTCCACAGTGGTTTCTGTTGCTAACTGAAGCCTGAAAAGAGATACCTGATCTCGGAAGCTGCCAGTACACATCCTATGGATATTCTACAAAATATTTCACAGGAATAATTCTGTAAACAAATAAGAAAATACATTATGTACTACTAAATTAATATTTTTGAACTGTAAAATTGAAACAAAATTAAAGGAAATTATAAGAATGAGAGTTTATTTCTTGGGACTGGAAAAGAAAATAAATTTCATTGTAACCAGGCTGATGAGTCTGAATGAACTAAGAATTAGGAGCATAAAGACTTTCAGAGTTCTTGAAAAATCTAAAAGAAATGTTTTGACCAATTCTCTTTGTTCAGTTTTCTTTTCTGAAATTTAGTCCAAAAGCAAAATTAGAATGACATCTGAAATAGAAATTTGCATTTCTATATCTAATGAGGTTTGACTGTGATTCAGGAAAACCCTTCATAATCTTAAACAATATAAAGAGCACTCCCTCCTACTCCATTACGCTCCTAATTTATTATCAAAAATTCTTTCATTTTTGGTGACCTGTGTTCACTCTGCTCTCTCTTTAACAGTCTTTCTACCACTAGTAGTTATTTTCATATTTATGAAGAATTTGGTGTTATTTTTCCTGTCTAGTAGTGTGAACAGATGGTAAAGAATGAGGTACATCAACTTAAGCTCAGCAGGTGCTTCAGGTATTAACACTGCCAAAACAGTGAAGAAACTACTTTGTAAAATCCCTCCAAATGTAACAGCCCGTGACTAGTTCTAGGAAATAGAGCATTTCCTTTCAATACTCTCTTTAAAACCTGTATAAAAAAATCAGAAGCATTGATCTACAGTTAAAGATTCTACAGAGACTATTTGAGAGAAAGCAGCCTGGCTATCATTTTAGGCTCAATGTGATTCCAGTTTTAGCAGCATATTAATCTCATGACCCACAAAACCACACCTGTCCCTCCTTAAACCTTCTAAATGCAGATGCTTAAGTTTGTTTTGGGTTTTTGTTTGGTTTTTTTGTTTGTTTGGTTAGTTGGTTGGATTTGTTTGTTGGGTTTTTTTGGTTGTTTTGGTTTGGTTTGTTGTTTGGTTTTGTTTAATACAAGAATTTGGACTTTGTACTGAACGACATTTTCAGAGAAAATAGTTTGGCACTTTTGCACAGCAAGACATCTAGTTTTCAATATTCATGGATCTTTAAGATAGACTCCTGTAAAAGGGATTCACTCTAAGTTACTATTTTACTCTCCTACACATTACTGAGCCTTTTGGTAGCTGAAAAGAACAGTTGGAAAACTGAAAAAGAACATTATTTTTATACCATTATGGTAAGAAAAGGGTATGAATGATTGGTGTCCACAATTATAATAGTCTTTAATTACAGGAGAAGAAAAAGAAGTGAGAAACTTCCATTTGCTTTGCCCATATGATAGGTACAATGTTGTGTACAATGCATATTTCTACTGCAGTACTTAAAACAAGGTTGCTCCATTTTAGTTGAATATGATGGGCCCTCAACAATTCAGATCTTAACACCTTGGGGTTTTTTTAAGGTTTTGTTTTGGTTTGGTTTTTTTAAGTTGTTTTTTTTTTCCCTTGACTGAGAAGACTGGAAAGTAAATGCATCATAAAAATATTTAGCAGGAAGATATAGGCTGCTCTGAAGCAAAAGAGTAAATCTACTGCCACAAATTCGAAAGGAACAAAAGTGTTTTTTCCCATAGCTTATCATGCTTTGCAGTTTGAAAGAACTTAGACACATGACCAAATTTCTCCAAGAATAACAAATTATACATCAGCTGATTGCTGCTAAAAATAGCATCCTACACCCCATCATGCTCAGGAAAGCTAACAAAACTGGAAAAATACATATAGATGTCTCCACAGTTAATGTGATTTTGATAAAGATATTATTTAGGTAATAAAAATGCTACATAGAGATATTATACAAAAGTCAGATAAAGAAAGGAATAGTCATGCTAACTAACAGAGGATTATATTCAGACTGTCAGAAATAGAAGCTATCTCCATTTTGACAGCTGCTGTCTGTTATCTTGAAAAATTCATAGTTCTCCATAGAGATTATTGTTCTATTATCAAAGTTAGAAGTAGGATAGATATGAGAAGGCAATACTGAGGAAAAAACAAATCAGAGACTGACAAAAGAAATCAAATATTTTGAAAAACCTATGTGCAAGCCATTGCAAATGCACAGAGATACACTCTTACGTTTGTGCTCATTCCTCTAATTCTAGCATCCACTAGGTGCTCATTCCAGGGATGACAGGTGGGAAAGTAAACAGGCAATTATTTATGCAGTTTTTTTAAAGCATGCATTTCTACAAGCTCATGTCTTTGGTTTACAAATTAAGTGGGCAGGTTCATTGCCAGTCTGCCAATTAATACAGTTCTAACCTAGAGTGGCTTCACCCCAAGGCAAAGCAGGAAAAGTTTGCGTTCTTTGGCCACTTGCTGTGCTTCCCCTGATAAAGCCTTTTTCAAATGAGGGCCAAACTGCAGATCATGCAGCCCAGATGGTTGCTCTTTGTCTTTATCTCTAGACAACATTTGAAGAAACACATACTGAACGTAGCCTATGTGGAAACAGGACAGGGCTGAGTTTTGCTTGGTCTCTCATCTAAAACCTTTATCCAAAACTAAGGCATTGAGGTGCAAGTGAAACATGTAAAAAAACCTCTGAAAAGATGAAAGGTTTCTCATAGACTCAAAAGCCCAGATAACACAAATTGCTGAAGTATTGTGGCTCTAGACTTATGCTTTCAAATCTTCTCCCAAGTGAGCTGGCAAGGAGGGGCTGACAAGGGACTCCTTAACACTCCTGACAGCAGTTGCTGTGTCTGGACTGGGAACCAGGGCTCCTACAGCCCCATCTCCCACAGTCTTAGACAAGAGCTTCTAATTTTATAGGAAATGCAATCCAGTCATATAGTAAAAGTCTGATAGAAGTGATGAGTTAAACATCAGGAGTGCTATATCTTAAATAAAACAAGGCATTTAATCTACTGCTTATAAAAATAAAAGAAATTGAAAGACAAGTAGACACTATATAGTCAAGGCTAATTTCACTGAAAATACATAGATCCCTGTAATAGCTGCTATTGCAATCTCCTTACCTTCTGCTCTGGTCTCTGCAGTGTGGCTATGTTATTAACTGAGCAATGACTGTGATGACACGTTAATTCAGTTTGTTAAAAAGCCTGCAGAAGAAAAATACTTAAAGAAGGCAAGAAAAAAACCTAAAAATCAACAGGAGTTGGCAAGTGTACCAGGAAATTATACTGGCCCAGCTGCACATTGGAAATACTCAAAGAACAAGGTGCACAGTCCATTTTTCTGAAAGAACGTTTAATTGAGTATTTCTGCTGCGTTTTTCTAATCAAAGCCATCCTGACAGGCCAAGAAAAACAATTGCTCTTCCTATGCAGCATTAATACTCATTAGCAGCTGTTTCATCCCAGACTGCATCATATCTGTCATTACTTGAAGGTTGTGGTTTAACAGTTGAGCACCTGCCACGTACTAAATGTAACTCAAACAGTAACTGTGTCTTGCACAATGTAGTTGAATACTCTAAGAGCAAATTGTGTCAAATGATTGGAATTATCTAGTCTTCTGTCTGCATCTTGTCTTACGTAAGCTGCATTAGTCCTGTGAGTTTGGAAAGTCACATTGGCAGATAGCCATGCCTCAAGAATTCATTGGGATTTTAAAGCTCCTAATGATCTTAGTGGATATCACTGCCAAATATTTTTACAAGTGACTTGGGTTTGTTGCTCTTCAGATGAAAAGATAATCAAAGGAGAGATTCTCCTAGGCTCTTAAAAGTTTTTTTTTTCCTAAAATTAACTACCAAACATAATTATTTCACTCTTTAAAATTACCATTTTTCAAGGAAAACATATTGAAGTAATTAAAAATTATCTGATTCAGAACTTGTAAATTTGTGGATATAAGGGAAATTCTTACCCTTGTTCCACCTTCATATCCTTGGCATGACATTGAAGAAGAGTAGTCCTCCAGACACCTTCTTCAAGTGCTAGAAGACTGATTCATATTAGCATAGAGAGCATTTCCTTCTAAATACTCTGTTTTACTCCCAACACTGCTACTGTACTGTGTAATGACAAAAATTCAAGTGGCAAATGAAAGACATTAATCTGTCATTGCTTAACCGGAAGGCTAGATTCCAAGATGTTTATACATTTTTACACTCTTTTTGTAGAATTTAGAGAAATACTTAACTGATACTTTAAAACCAAATTACAGTTCAGTTTGTTAATTGTTATTTATTGCATAATATATGAAGTCTGGTATATTTAAAACAAGACTAGAAAACTACAGATGAAATACTTGAGACCCCTGCATCTTTCTAGTCACTGCTTCTCTTTGAGGAGCTGTATCATTCCTAAGGAGGTTAAGCTACTTGGTAAGGCTCCAAGACCTTTTAAAGATTTTCTCAAAGTTGATTTCTCTACCTCTCAGTGTGTTATATATTTAAGTGGCCATATTCGAATATCTCTGTGCCTTTTAAGCTCAGTTTGAACAGCTGTTTCTTAATGAGATATTTAAACCTTTGTGCATTCTATTCACAGAAATAATTTTTTGTCATCTGTTTGGCATCCATTGCAAAGGATGGGTCTAGACACAATTGCAAAGGCTTTTTGGCTGAGCTGGGATTGTAGCATCAGGCCCTGGAAGAGGTGGAGTGAGAGTAAGTACTAAGGGAAGTATGATCTTTTTTAGTAGTTGTGTTTTATCTACTTTATACTGACAGTAAATAAAAATTTGTAAAGCTTGGCAGGCTAGGTCAACTTTAGGGTACAAATACAGTTTTTTGATATCAGTCTCACAGCTTTGTGTCTTAATTCTCATTATGGAGACTATACTTGACTTATACTGCTCTCATTGAAGTAAGACTGATTTCCTGGAGTGAATTTTATTGACTATTCACTCCCTGGCTTTATACATTTTTTTCCAGCATCCTTTCCCATAAGTAACTGAAGGGGAATACTTCAGTTCCTACGTAAGCTGTTTTTATGTTCTTGTTATTCAGTTTATGTTTATGTTCTTATTTTACCAAGTATGGGTTAAATACTGAAAGGGCATCAACTATATAGAAAAACAAAGCAATCATTATGCTTTTGGCAAAGCCTGGACAACATCCAAAGACATAGGTTGATTTTAGTGAAAGGGGATGTCGGCTGGAACCCTGCAGTTACTTGGTGGATTGATAAGGAAGAAGAAAAAATCCAGAAATCAAGTCAGATTCTTTCAGGCAGACAATGAAGAATATTACTCATAGTACTTCATTGACATTGACATTGAATTTTTGCCATGTATTATATTTCATGTCCTCAGTTCAGTGGAAGGTTTTTTATTTTCTTATAAATCCTTCAGCACTTTCACTGATATGAGTGAATGAATTCTTGTTTACCTTATTATGAGTGAATGACATTTACCAATATAGGAAGGTTCCCTGCTCACTCTTCTATTTCATGTGGTTGCTTCCTCTATGCAAAAATCCTTTCCATGTTCCAGGCTTGATACACATAATTCTGAAGGGACAGTCTTTCATTTTCATAGTCATATTTTCAGGTTTCTTTAACAGATTACTATCCCAGTCATTTTTGAAAGATTGTGTTAATTTGGGGCAAAAAGCAGTTTATAGTTCATGAGTAGGATTAGCTAAATAAGTTGAACATTCCATGTGCTTTTTCATTAATAAACAGTTATTCCTTTTAGTTCAAGTCATTAGAAAATTAAACTGAAAGAACATGAAGTGCTAGAATTCAGGACCAATGCTAGGATTACAAAGTAAGATTTATTTCAAATATTATTTAGTTTTGAATTTTTAATTTTATCTACAATAGAGTTCATATATTATTGCACTCAAATTTTATTGTCACTCAAATATAATAAAACAAATGTCAAGCAGTACAGAATGCTACAAAAGGTTTCTGGCATGACCAGGGCACACTGTGTGATTGTCTATTGCAGTTTAATGAGCCTCAGTAACTGTAGCTAATAGGTCATATTGGGCAATGCATTGCAATGCAAAAAAAAAAAAAAAAAAAACAACACACAACCAAAAAAACAACCAAAAAAACAAAACAAAAACAAAAAAATCCTGAAACAAACCCTATAATTAAATGATATTTTTATTGTACCATCCGTTATTAATTTCTAAAATTAGGACAATGTTAAAAGTTTTCCATCACAAAAACTATTGGAGAAAAACTAAGATCATTTGAGATGACACCTGGTTTTTATGCTTTGCTATACTGTGTATCTAAGTGAGTGTCTGCAGTGCATCCTGGAATGGGAACTCATTAAATTCCTGAGAGGAGAAAGTCACAAGAGCATACCAAGCTGTCATAATCCAAGACAAGTATTTGCATGTGGAAGAGGTTGGAAGCGAGAAATAAATGACCCCCCATATCAGAAAAATATAAGATGTCATGCAAAAATTTTGTGGTATACCTTAGCCATACAGGAAGACAATTGTATATGTAAGAATAAATTGATTTTGACAGCTAGGTACATGGTATGAGATAAAACTAAGTAGATTAAATTTTGTTGATGTTAAGCTGTAAACTCAGCCTCTGGAAGGATTTTGCAGGTAGTCTGAAAAAATCCTTGAAGTTTAAAGAGTCATCTCGGTGATTCTGTTTAATTTTTCCTTTCCCTTCCCATGGGAGTTTGGTAGTCAGAATCATAGAAAGCAGAAGATTTAGAGAATGGAAGTTCATCAAAGGAGCAATATCAAATAAAACCTGAAACACATTAACAGTGACAAACTTTCCTGTGAAATTAAGTAGCATACAAGACCAATCACCCAAGTGTGTTAAAAGCACTTTTCAACAACAAAAAGAAACAAGTGTCCTTTGCCTTTTTTTTCTCCCCATGGTCCCTACTGAAAAAAAAAACAAACCACAAATGCGCATTGTTGAAGTCCCACAAAATGCCAGAGATGTACTTCCAAAATTCTAGCACAGAGACAGTTTGTCTCTTATTATATCGTTTAAATGCTATAGCTCAAAATTAAATAGCGATAGAATCCCAAAACTAAATTCTAAAGTTTGATATTACAAATTGCCAACAGTACTCACAAGATAAAAATGGCTGAAAAAACCCTCCAAGAACCAGTTTGTTAGCCTATCATCTATGTTTCTAAGAAGAAAATATTTCGAACACCACTATCTAATGAGATAAACTAAAAATGTGCACACTGGGAACTTTCAAAGAAGCTTGTTTCCAGCTCAGCAATTAGGAGTGTACCTTCAAGGACAAGTGAAGACTAGAAAACTGGTGGTAGTGAGAGCCAAGTTCCTTCAGTATTTTGTGTTTCAATCATCTAATTATTCAGATGGTGAAGACAGGAGGAATGATGCCCTCTGCCATCCTAGAAACTGTCTGGCAGTGAAAGAATAGATGAATCAAGCTGCTAAAGATATTCTTGGGGAAAAAAATATGTACTATCCTATTTATTGATCTACTGTTGTACTGCAGCTCTCTACATAAATCTCAGCACTTGAAAGACAGACTCCAGATGAAATGTGGAGATAAAATGAGAGAGTCAGATCAAGTTATGTACAAATGGGAAGATCACAGAATCACAATGCTGTCATGGTTGGGAAACACCTCTAAGGTCACCGAGTCCAACTGTCAAACCAGAAAATACACCATACCTACTAGAATATGTCATGAAGTGCCATATCTACACATTTCTTGCATACCTCCAGGGGTGGTGATTCCACCACATCCCTGACATCCAGTTCAGGTGCCTGACTACTCTCTCAGTGAAGAAATTCTTCCTACTATCTAGTCTAAACCTCCCTTGGTGTAACTTCAAACCATTTCCTCTGGTCCTATTATTTTTTACTTGGGAGAAATGACCAACACTCACCTCACTACAACCTTCTTTCAGGTCATTGGAGAGTGTGATAAGGTCTCCCCTCAGCATCCTTTTCTCCAAACTAAATAATCCCAGTTCCCTCAGGCTCTCCTCATAGGACTTGTTCTCTTGAAATCTTTACCATCCAGGTTGCTCTTCTCTGAACACACTCCAGCAAATGGATGTTCTTCTTGCAATGAGGTGCCCAGAACTGAACACAGTACTCAGGGAACATCCACACCAAGTGCTTAGTGTTGTCCTCTTCTCTCAAGTGTTCGCCAACACCACCAGGTCCTTTTCCTCTGGGCAGCTTTCCAGCCATTCTTTCCCAAGCCTGTAGTAATGCATGGGACTCTTATGACTGAAGTGCAGGACCCAGCACTTGGCCTTCTTCAGCTTCATACAGTTCATCTTGGCCAAATGATCCAGCCTGTCCAGCTTCCTTTGCAGAACCTTCCTACCCTCAAGCAGATCAAAAATCTCACCCGACTTGGTATTATCTGCAAACTTACTGAGGACACAATGCCCTCATCTCGATCATTGATAAAGATATTGAACAAGACCAGCCCCAAAACTGAGCCCTGGGGAACACCAGTGGTGGCTGGACACTGACTAGATTTGACTTCATTGGCTACAACTCTCTAGGCCCAGCAATGCAGACAGCTTTTAACCCAGTGGAGAGTGCACCCATCTATGCCATGAGCAGCCAGCTTATCTAGTAGAATGCTGTGGGAGATGGTGTTAAAGGCTTTACCAAAATCTAGGTAGACAACAACTACAACCTTGCCCTCCTTCACTAAGAGGGCCACCTTAGTGGCCCTGATCATAGAATATCAGGTCAATCAGGACCTGAATTTCCTGAGCCCATTCTGGCTGGGCCTCTTAGCCTGCTTGTCCTGCACCTGCTATGTGAATGCATTCAGGATGAACTTTTCCACAATTTTTTTCCAAGTACTGAGCTCATGCTGACAGGCCTGTAGTTCCCCGGATCCTTCTTACAGCCCTTCCTGTAGACAGGCATCACACTGGCAAGCCTACAGTTACCTGGGACCTACCCTCTTAACCAGAACTTCTGATAAATGGTGGGCAGTGACTTGGTGAGCTACTCTGTCAATCTCCCAATAATCTTGGGTGGATCCCATCCGGCTCCATACACTTGTGAGTGTCCAGGTACCATAGCAGGTTTTTAACTGCTTCCTCTGCATTCCATGTGGATGGGATGGGGTCGTGCTGCTTTCCATCCTTGTTTTCCAGCTCAAGGGGCTTAGTGCCCTGGGGGTGGCTGGGATGATTATTACAGGCAGAGGAAAAGCAGGCATCAAGTATATCAGCCTTTTCCTCATCCTTGGTTGCAAAGTTGTCCCCCACATCCAATAAAAGATGGAGATTCTCCTTGGCTTTCTTTTTATTGTTAATTTATTAACAAAAACTTTTTTCACTGTCTATTATGACAGTGACCAGATTGAGCTTTAGTTAGGCTTTCACCTTACTAATTGACTCTTTGTATGACCTAACAAGATTCCTGTATTCATCATAAGATGATTATATCATTGCCCCTTCTTCCAAAGGTGGTAAACACTCCTTTTTTTTTTTTCCCTAAATCTGAGCAAAAGCTCCCTGTTCAGCCAGGCCAGTTGTCTTTTCCTCTGGTTTGTCTCCTGGCACATGGGGACAGCCTGCTCCTGCTCCTTTAAGATTTCCTTCTTGAAGAGAGTCCAGCCTTCCCAGACCCCTTTGCCCTTTGGGACATTTTCTCAATGTCCTGAATAGGTCAAAGGCTGCTTTCTGGAAGTCCATGGTAGAGCTTTTGCTGACCCCTCTCCTTACTTTACTAAGGATCAAAAACTTTGCCATTTCACAGTTGCTAACCCCAAGATGGCCTGACCACCCCATCTACCACCAGTCCTGATATTTTACATCTAGATGTTTGCACCTAGAAAGAAACTAAATGAATTACAGTCATTACCTGAAGAGGATGCAAAGGCATGTACACATTTTCTGGTCAGACTTGTTTCACTTTTGAACTCCTGCCAAAATAAGATGGACAATTATTAATCAAAACTTATGGTTTTCAGGGTGATAAACAAATAATACTGCAAAACTTAGAGAGACTATAAGAAACTAGTGATTTCTGCAAAAGGAAAAAAAAATATAAAACATTTAACATTTCAGAAGATGTTAACAATAGAAGACATTCTACTAAACACAGGAGAGGCAGTGAAGAGAGTAATATTTTTCTTTACATCATTGATTAAATTGACTTAGATCTTGGTCTTAATATTAATCTGAGACCAATGATTCTGAAGCTTGAGTAACATGGAAATTACCTCAGTGTAACATTGTATGAAATTGTGATTTGCATCCATTGTAAGTGATTCATACCATTAATTCAAATTTTAGTTGTTTTGTTGTTGTTGTTTTTTTAATTTTCCAGGTACATAAGGATGTTTTAAAATCTCTGTATTATAGAAAATTAATGTTTTTCTAAGGCAAAATTTCTGCACCTTGTAAAACACTGTTAGCAACTGAGAATTTATGTAACAGTGAATACGGGAGACATATTCAATATGTTCAGTGTGTTCTACCAAATTGCCTTTTTTATCAGTCAAATTTTATTGCACATAGATTGCTAACAAATTACGATATCTAAACTCAGAAAAAAAATCCAATCATTGTTATTGTATCAAAATATCCCATTTTGCTCACTAATATAAAGAAAGGCTACTATAGGAAAAAGAAATACCACAGAGAATGGTTCAGAGTGGCACCCTTTGGAACATATTAAGTAAATGAATATTGTATTAAATATCCAGAAAATTATGCAGAAAATACATGAAAATAGAAAGTAAAATTCAATTAGCCTCCAACGTCTAATTGACAAACAGAGATAAATTCAAAGCAGAGTATAGCTGCAGTCATGGTCAGGTTTGCTCTGTGTCTTCTGACTAGAATTCAAAGCAAGGCATGGGATGTCACAATAAGGGGAAAAAGTCTTTCCCTCTCACCTTACATTTTGTTATCTAGCATTACTTAGAAAAAAAAATTCTGCCATCTGGACTTAAATAAGCCTTTTAGTACAAAGGAAACTTAATTGCCAGTGCAAGCCAAGATGGAAGTTAAGATCAAGCCTAACCATCTGTCAAATGCCTCTTATGGGCTGGTCAAAATGCCAACATTCCCACCAAACACTAGACAAGCTTTCTTGTTACCTGCTTTAGAGTTCCTGCAAAATAAGCCTCTATTGTGATGCTTCCTAAACACTTAAAACACCATGCTCACAAGTTCTCTGAGTAAATTCTAGCAAAGCTTCAAAGCCCTGAAAGCTCTGACAGGGAGCAAAAAGCACTCAAAAAGAAACTACAGAGTTTTTAAAGTTTATTTGGTTTGGACAAAAAGTTGGTGCTGCTGCTCCTATGTGACTACAAATCTGAAGAGCATGAAAATCAAAATGAAAGTCATTCTCCAGGCAATCTCAATTAAGTGGCTTCTAGTGTTCAGCAAATTCTTCTTAAATATATTTTCCCTCACCAAGTGAACAACAAACAATGTAACATTGCTTAACCTTGTAGGAAAATGTCAGGCTTCATTAGTAGTTTTATGAAGATATACGTCTTCAGTTAATGACACCATCTGCTTAAATATATATTTTCCGAAATCATCAATAAAAAGCGCTGGTTAAAAAATTAGGTAGTTATGGATGGCTTAAACTGTTTTCATTCTAATCAACTTATTTCTGTCTTTTCTTACTTTCATTTTTTGTATAAATGTTTTACAGATTTCTCCAGATGACTTAAAAGTCAGCCTCCTAGAGGAGTATCAGAGAACTTGTTAGATATATTTATAGAGCAAAAGCAAACTGCCTCCTCAATAATTTTTGCTGTGTGCTAGAAATATTGCAGTCCATTTGAAAACTTTTAATTTAAAGCAATATTTTCAGTTCTCAGTATGAAAATTGGCTGTAATATCTTCCTTTTCTCTAATAAATTCATTTGGCAGGTCAGCACAATTTAAGAAGCACCAGGGTTAGACTGTAGGTGAAAGAAGAGTTGAGTACATATGTTTTGTAGTTGACCTCTCTAAAATTCCATTTCACTTTTACACCAGACATTGAAGTCATTTTATGGATTAAGGTTTTCCCCTTTTAGATCTCAAGTCATAAAAAGGAGATACAAAACTTTCAATATCTCACAACATTAATGAAGGTTTTAATTCACTGACATGGAAGCATCTTGGAAAAACATGAAATGAAACGTGTAGAAGAGCAAATGTAGTTATGTTTACAGAGGAACTATGGACAAGATTTCTCTCAAGCAGAAATGTTGCTTTCAGCCAAATAATACTCACTGCTTGCTAGGAATGTCTACTGAATAGCAAAATGAAAGCAAGACCCACTTTTTTTCCTTTTTTAATGACCACACTCATATCACAAACAGAAAATTTCTATTTTCTTTCACAAATTTAATTCCCATTAAATTATTTTTTTTTCCCTCATCAGGACAATAATCTTTATCTGGATAAAGGAATAGTGAAATTTAGACATTCTTTTGCACTTACATTTAGGGATTAAACAAACCAAACCAGTAGCTATGCATTATGAGCATTAACAGGCAGGTGAAAAGAAAACACACCCTTATCACTGAGTTTTATGGTGATAAGTAACTGAGTTTATAAACTACTCTTATATAATACAGCTACAGAATGCCTAGTCTATCCAGAAAGCTTAGTATTGAAATGCTCCCCAGAGATGTTAAAAAATAAATCCACAAAGAAAAAGCTCAAAGAAAAGTAAATTTAATGATGAGTGTGCCTCAAAAAAAGACATCTTTGTCTTGAAAAAGAAAATAATAAAATATGTAAAAAAATATTTTAAATACATTACTTTGATTGCCCTTCAAATTCAGGACCAAATGAAATCTTAGATAGATTTGAAAATTTTTACATAACTTCCTAGAGGGAAACAGCACAAGCTGTTTTTTTAAATCACTAACATGAAAGCATACCTTGTCTGGATGTGGGATGAAATGTCATGTAACATTTTGTTGAAAAAAATGTACCTTTTATTAAGTTATAGATGGAACTAGAAAAATCAGTTGAAGAGTTTTACAATTAACTCCTCTTAATCCATACCACGAGTAAAACCACTTTTATTTTCCTTATCTTATGTCCCTTCCCATCTATCTTCCTCAGAAAATGGCATTAAAAGTAGGGAGGACATGTCAGATTTCAGGGGATGATTATTATGTCAACTTTAAATGATCACAAATTATAAGACAGCAACCAGATCAATGTGTACAAGTGATTTGCAGAGACTGAGGATGAAAAGCAAACAAACATTTCCTCCCACAATATCCTCAGAAAAACATTTTTTACTTAGTCTGCTACACCTTCTGTATTCTAAAATGTACAGATTTAGTTTTAAAAAAAGCAACAGGAATTGTTTGTTTTTAAAATTCATGACACACAAGTGTTTTTTTTCATGACACTTCCTTAAATATCAATATTTTATTTTTAAATTGAATTTATTTGAGAAATAACTCTTACTTTACACAAATTATTGACAACAAATAAACAATTGGCCCTTTGGGTTTGGGGATGACAATGTTCAGCAAATGCAAATTGAATCTAGAGGATAATCATGGGAAGGGATATTTAAAATGTTGGATTACTCTTCTTGGTAGAGTATGTCTTACAAAAATACGTCCGATCATTCTAATAGTTTTTGCATTATTGTAGCATTGCTGACTTTTATGTAATCTGAGTGTACATGTTACACTGCAAACCACAGTCTGAGCACATTGCATTTTTTTTTGTTGTTTTGTTTTCTTCATTATTTGTTTTTTGACTATTTCAACATTTCCAATAAATTTGAATTGCACTCTGCATATATGAGGAGAAACTTACGGGTTCTAGAGTTATATGCAATAAGCAGCCTGACCAGACTCCTTTCAAAAAATGGCCTTGATCTCCAGCTATGGGAAGTTCAGTCAAGTTTAGGAAGGATGATGGATATAATAGGAAAAAAGTTTACTGAAAAATATTAAGGCAGTATATCTTGTATAACATTATGCATATCTAAACTTACCTACATTCCTGAGTAATCAGTCATGGAATGTAAACACCTTCAGAGATAAATATTCCTGTCTATTTTAATATTGGGATGAGACAAAAGAATGAATACCTATCTTTACATAACTCTCAGCCTTTATATGTATAATTTGACCAAGAAAACAACATGATCACAAATAATAAATCAAGAATGGGAGGATTAATCTTACCAGCATCCTTATTATGTCATTGAATTTCTAGTTTAAAACATCGCTACAAAGGTAAGGAAAAAAATCTGAACAAAAAGGGCAGGAAAATATGTAGCCAGTGTATAAAACTGAATCCAAAATGTCACTATACTATCTTTTATTTACTAATTAAATGCAGTGGAAAATGAGTTAACATAACATACACACAGGCAATCTTATGCATAGCCTTCGGAAGTGAAGTATGGATGATGAAACACCACAACATAATTTGCAAACATTTAGAGAACACTTAAAATGCTTTTCTGAAATACAGAAGTTTTTAAAATGCCAAACCTCTTTTCTAAAAAAAATTTCTTTTTTAAATTAAAAATTAAAATAAATCTTAAAAAGACTAATAGAAAAAATAAGACATTATTAACTATGTCTGATACATTTATTTGCCTCAGCTTGGGTTATTTCAAAAGCCTCACTCATTTTTAAATGTTATCTCTACCACGGATTTTCAAGAAAATTAATCTGCTCATTACACTCCAAGTATGATCAAAGCAGGAAAATTATGGAAATTTACGCAGATTATCACAGAAACCTGAGAGAAATACCAAACAAATTCTGAAATGATTTTTTTCTCAGTTACAGAAAAACTGAAAGATCAAGGATTTCAACCTTTCTGTGAAGAAAGTAATATATTGTCCTCTGAACATTTTCAAAGTTTTGTAATTGAGTGGACTGAGTAATAAAAGGCTAATGTCAAAAGGATATACTTATTTTGGATTAAAGACAGCTTTCTGTGCTCTGCCCTTAAAAAGGAGAGTACAAGAATAGTACAGTTAATTAATAATACAGTTAAATTAACTTTGACCAAATGTGACCTGTTGATACATGCATTAATATCAACAGTTGTCCAAAAGTATCTAAGAGAAGAATTTGTTACTAAATATATTCATGCCTGAATTCCATCCTTACATGGGTTTAATAGGCACATGACCTCAATTTTATACCCTGAAAGCTAAGGAAATGTTAAATTTCTTGATTATTTAAAAGCAAAGTATGTGGAGAAGATGAACAGTATTACCTTTTCTGCGGGAAAACAGAAAAAATATTAAAAAGGAGCAAGTTATGCAGCTGTATCAGCCCCATATGGCCTGGATTCCTGAAGCCATAACACAGTTTTCAGTGAAAAGTCCACTCCTCCACATTTGGAATTCTGACGGTCATCTCCCAGCTGTTATGATACACTGGTTTTTCTTTTCTAGATCACAGCTATTTGAAGCTGTACTAATTGAAGATAAAAATGCCCCCTGATCTATGCTGTCTATTATGATCATAAGGTACTATAAGTAAATTTTTCAAAGCCAGAGTTCTCATAATTCATGAGAATTTTCTATTGTTTATTGATACATGCTCCAGAACTTTACCAAAAGTTAGGGAAGGAAAAGACGTGAGTGGGAAGTTTACCGAAGAACTTAATAACCCTGAAAATTGGTCCTGTTTGTGTGTTTAAGATACATGCATATAAATTAAGAACAGTAAGAAGGGCCTGCCAAGGACCTGCCTAAACTGAAAATATTTAATTTATTTAATGTTAAGGTCTACTAAAGTTTGACCCCTAACTGCTGATATTGAACGTGATTTCCAGTAAACTATGCTGTCTACCATCTGTCAATCAACATCGTGTTTTCTAATTTGTGATCTCAACACAATACAATCTGAATACAGATCGGTCTGTGGGACAAACTTTACCACAAAGCATGCAGAACCACAGCATCTGCCACTGATCAGACAAATGAGAAATGGAAAATGCCTGGCCTCTGATGTGACAATAAAATGGTGTTAACATACTGACTTTTAAAATGAAGAACAGACAAAACACTTTTGCTGCTGTTTTGCTTATAAAGAAGCTTTATGTAGTGATGGCAGTCATCTGATTGGTTTGAAAATGGACCTGCCACAAAGGTCTATCACAGCTAAAAATTAAAAAAAAATTAAACCACTTTTACCTCTCTCCTTCCCAGGCTCAGCTTCCCTCTTTCACTTCTCTCTCCTTTACCTCCTCCCCACTGAGTTCTGCAGAATGATAGGGAATGAGAGTACAGCTTCTCTCTGTTGTTCCTTCCTCCTAAGACATTCCCCCTACTCTGGGGTGGGTCTTTTCCATGGCCTGTGGTCCTTCAGAATAAACCAGCTGTAGTGTGGATTCTCCATTGGCTACAAGTTCTTTCAAGGAATATCCTTATACCTCAGCATGGGATCCTCTATTGAGTTCAGGGGGACAGTCTGCTTCACCGTGGTCTTTTCCAGTGGCTGCAGGAAAATCTCTGCTCTGGAACCAGGAGCATCTCTTCCCTGGCTTTTGTGCCTGCAAGGCTGTTTGTCACACTGTTAGATTTGTTTTGTTGTGGTGGTGGCATGGGGCTTTTTTATTTGTGTTTTTTTGTTGTTGTTGTTTCCCCTTCAGTTATCTCCCTCTGGTACTTTTGCCCTTTCTTAAATACATTTCCAGTGGCATCCCACCAGTGGCTGAGGGCTCCTCTGTGCCCTGCAGTAGTTCCATGGGAATCATCTGGAACTGACTGTGAAGGGCATGAAGCAGCCTTCTCACAGAGGCCACCACTGCAGCCCCTCTGCTGACAACACCTTGCCACCTACACCCAGTATATACACAGATTTAACTAACACCAATGAGCCTTTCCTGTGTTAATTAGATAATTCGATCTATGACTATAATGACCCTTGGGTGTATTTTGATTAGGCTATTCAGTCATGACATAGGCAAACTATACATTATTAACTCCAAGTGTGATGTGTTTCTTTTATGTCAGTGAAAATATTTTGAGTTCAGAATAACTTAGGGTGAGGAAAAATAATTTTGTTTGCTTCATGGTAGGTTATAAGAGCTCAAATAATGAGGATTGTAATACGTAACCAGTATTAGATGGAACCCACAGGTTAAATTCATTAACTGGTTAGTTATATTGATAATAGCTGAAAATTGGTATGGTTTTGAGGTAATGAGTTCTACTAAGGGTGTGATGCATCAGCATGACATGTACTTTTGTATAAACAAATAGTTCTAGTTAGGTAGAAAAAAGCATTACAAATTGTTCATCTTATTTAGGTAAACAGCTTATTTTGGATTAAATACATGTAATTCAGTGACAGTGCACACCCAGTTAAGGCTACTGACTCTTTCAAAACTACATGATACTCTGTCAAAAATTCTTGCCCTCATTCTTGAGCTATCTAATATAAAATGCAATCTGAAAACCCAAAGAACTTCTCAACTCTCAAATCTCTATTTTAGCCTTTCCCCAT
Source organism: Florisuga fusca (assembly GCA_038090715.1). Classification (NCBI taxonomy): domain Eukaryota; kingdom Metazoa; phylum Chordata; class Aves; order Apodiformes; family Trochilidae; genus Florisuga; species Florisuga fusca. The sequence goes on from JAAWXA010000005.1 coordinate 32,255,896, forward strand.
GAACTTCAGTAGAGTGTTTTTTATGTGTAAAACTCGTGCCTTATCTGTCAGAATTGGCTAATTCACCAGTTACTTATGGGTAATAAAAGAGGAAATTTATCAAAAAGAGTTTTTAACAAAATTTTCAAAGTTATATTAGGAGTAGGCTATTAACTTGAAAATAGTTCATTTTTAACTGTATTTCAACTTTTGCACTGTTTTAAGAGATGGTTATATTTATGAACTTTCAGTGATCTTTAACACTTCCTATTTAAAAGAGCTTCTATGATCAGAATAACTATCACTTTCACAGAAGCCTTCCCTCTGCACCACAGAGAATAGTAGAGAGAAAGTGAGAAAAAACATTGCTGCTAGAATGCTATATGCAAGCCCAGTAACCTTTTTTGTGGGGAAGATGTTTAAATGATAATGAAGATAGTTGAGACTATTAGTATCTAAACCATAAAATTAAAGAATTAGGATTCAACGTGCAGTGTGCTCAGCCAACTATACCTTGATTTAGATGTTATTCTTGTAGCATATACTGAGGATTGTTAAACAGTCCTGGTTTTATGCAGGACGGATCTTTCTTAATCTGATCAGTTCCACACTACTACGGATGCAAAAAACCATCTTTTCTTTTCAAGAAAGTTCCTGTATGAAAAGCAAGTTGTCAATTATTTTCAGAATCCAAAGTAATTATCTAAGGGTAAGGAGTTTAATCTATCTTTAAAATTACAAATCCAATGCACCATAACCTTACAATCTTACCAGAAAGGTGTGATGTTAATACATTATAGTTAATGGGTTGCATCTAAAAGATTTCAGCAAAGTGGTGGCAATACACAATAAAAGACACAGGGGCTGAGGAATTAGTGCTGCTCTGCCACCACTTTGTTTACCAGACCCTTGGACCAGAATAAAAAGTTTAAAATGGCTCCTTGACTAGGGGATTCAGAACGATAAGCAAAAAAACTCAATACTGAGCAATGTTCTGGATAATGCTAGAGTTAAGTCTGAATTCCTAGCCCTCCCTTCAGCTTAGGGACCTCAGTTAGAGATCCAGAAGGACCACAAAGCTACTTGTTTTGGAAAGTTAGTGATCCTTTCTTCATGGTTGATGATCCTTTGGAATCATAGTTGATATTCCTTTTGGAAAACTAACCTGAGCTTACTCTGTCAGTACAAGAAGAAGACTAACTGTGGTACAACAACATTCCCTGTGCAGAAAAACCTCATGGCCACAGCAGTTGTATGAGAAATGGAGCCTGAAGCAAGTTTCTGATTAACCTGAACATGTTGAATTCCTGCTTCCTACCCCAAAAGGTGGTAGGATTATAAGTATTGTAATCCATTTCCTGGAAGCTGTGAAACTGTACCCAGGAGGCGTCTGGTCTGTGCATCTAGAATTTCTTAAATATTTCTAATATTTTAAAACTATTTCTAGAAGCAACCCAGAGGGCAGCTGCACAACTTTAACAGGTGAGGCCTTCTTTTTCTTGCACTTAAGTCTACCTATTATGTTAATTAGCAATTTGTGTAGTCACTCCATAAGAGTGTGTGAGACCTCTTAGCCTCCAGAGGAAATTGGTATTGCATTTCCCTATCAAACTTTCCATCGTTATTTTCTAAAAAAAGATGCTGGTATTTCACCTCTTGCCCTCATTTTTTTAAAAGGGAGTGTTTATACACAGGTGAGGGGACCTAACCGTTTGAGCATCCCTACAAATGGCACTGTAGTACTTCTGTTGCAGCTTATCAGTGAGCATTATGATTTAACTCTCCTTAGAAAACTTAGGAACTGCTTTCAGGGATCAGCAAATGCTGGCAAAGATTTTTGGATCACAGTTTCAGAGCTGGGTGCATCTCCTCTCCGTCTCTCTCTTCCTCTTCTACTCTATGTTCTGCATGTCATTCTTTGGAACCAGCCTTACAGTTTGAGAGTCATAATTCCATAATAGGCTTTTTCTTACTTCTCTAGCCGTACCCTGTACCCTGCAGGACACTCCCTCTGAGGTACTGCAAGGAGCATGTATGGACTGCGGACTTCTGTAACTGTCAGTCATCTATGGATTGATTTTAACTAAATGCCAGGGAGGAGAATCGATCAGGTATTGATCAATGCAGCTGTAAGCACTGTTCAGTCACCTGAATTTTTCCATGAACCTGCAAGGAGATCAATCAGTAGAGAAGGCATGCTATAGACCAGCCAAGTAGGATGCATTTTGAGAAAATTATGGAGCTTTCCAAATAGTGAATGGCAAGTATCATACCACCTTTTTCTGATTCAGTCAGAGACAAAGGATAACAGCCAGGTCTCAACATGCCAGTGTTAATACTTTGGATAAGTATTTCATACTTCATCAGTAAAGGATATTTCTTATGATAGCCTGAAGACAATTTCCACTGAATACTACCACAGCTCTTTTGAAAACTATGGTGGTTGCTATTCTGGATTTTCCTTATGTCCAGAAGTTTAGTTTGACTGCCCATGCTGAATATAATTAATACATAGAGAAGATATTACCAGTACATCTATCTCTTCATGTACATTCAAGAAGTTTCCTGACAATTCAACTATTTTATTGATTGCCTGTATTTAAGTAATTATATTAAACAATAATTGTCATTATGCAGTAATTACAGGCCATAACTCTGAAAAATAGGTGCAGTTGTCTTATTTATGTGAGAAGGAAAGATAGACGTTAGGTCAGTTCTGTTAGTTTGACAGCATACGGGTTTCTGTTGTTGATGTAGACATATTTGAGTCCTGGGCAACTGCCAGTTGTACGAAGGTATAAAAAGTGCTGGATCTTGCACCTGGGACATGGTAACCCTGGAGAGCAGCCCTGCAGAAAGGGATCTGGGGGTTCTGGTTGATGGCAAGTTGAACACGCACCAACAGTGTGCTCTGGCAGCCAGGAGAGACAACCACGTCCTGGGGAGCATCAATCACAGCATTGCCAGGCAGTCAGGGAGGTGATTGTCCCGCTTTACTCTGCACTGGTGTGGCTCCATCTTGAGTACTGTGTGCAGTTTTGGGCTCCACAGTACAAAAAGGATACAGAGCTACAAGAGTGTGTCCAGAGGAGGGCTACAAGGTTGGTGAAGGGTTTTGTGGGGAAGCCGTGTGAGGAGCAGCTAAAGGCACTTGGTCTGTTCAGCCTGGAGAAGGAGGGACTGAGGGGAGACCTCATTGCAAATTCATGTTTCCTCACTAGGGAAGGAGGAGCAGGCACTGACCTCTTCTCTCTGGTGACTGAAGATAGGACGAGAGGGAATAGTAGGAAGATCTGCTGGGGGAAGTTTAGGTTAGATATTAGGAAAGAGTTTTTCACCCAGAGGATGGTTAAGCAGTGGAACAGGCTCCTCAGGGAATCAATTACAGCACTGAGCCTGCCTGAGTTCAAGAAGTATTTGAATGATGCTTTCAAGTACATGGTGTTATTCTTGGGGTGCCCTACACAGGGACAGGAACTGGACTTCTGACTCTGATAGCTTCCTTCCAACTTAGTTTCTATGATTCTATGATTTTCCAATTATTCACCTGTTAACAGTTATTTTTAGTTATAGTTTAGTTATTTTTAGTTGAATGATTTTCAGAATGAAGTGACACTGATGTAAAAAAGGAGTCATTCAACATTCTTGGTTTGTGTTTCAACTTGTGTTTTTAAAGGTTTTGGGTATAAACAAAACAATTTGACTAAAACGTTGAGACAAATAAGCCAGTGTGTCAAGGAAGTAAATTAGTAATAAAATATTCTAATAAGTACAGCAAAGAAAATAAATGTATCTTGTTGAGGTTTTGAGCTCCATTTGTCATTAATATCTTGGTACAATTCTGTAAATATTCCATTATCAAAACAACCTAACCAGCTATCTGTGAAATCCTATATGTCTGCCAATTGGTGGTTTTCTTTTGGAACTGTCAGCACATTTCACTTTACATAAAATAACTTACTGCAAGGGATGAAAGAATAAAAAAAATTGAGAGCTCAACTTTTTTTGGTATTGAAATGCAAGTAGAGCAAATAATCTATTGAAGTCAAGAGTAAAAGTTAATTGAACTGCTCAAAGACACAGTTATATGTTATTCAGGAAACTTAGTATATTATGATAATATTATACTAATTTTTAAAGCAAAAGACATGTTGCCTAAACAGCGCCCTCTCTCTATGTCCTCATATAAAACAGGTGTCAATTATTGTACACTGAGTATTTAAATTAATTCCCATTTTTTTGTAAAATTAAAAGTTAACTATGCAGGGCCACATGCCTGGTGACAGTTGCTGTTTTCTGGGTACATCCTCTCCTGTTGCCCTTTGCCAGAGCTATTGTGGGACTGAGATGTTGTCTAGACAGACTCTATGCTAGATAAGAGTTTTCTGAAAACAGATGCTTTTTTAACTAGTAGAGGTTCACATTTTCTTCTCCTTTTGTGTTTTGAAGCAAACCAAGATGCCAGACTAGGTGTGAGATTATAACTCAATTGTTTTAGCCTTTAACACAGCAAACTGTACCTATAGTCCTCCAGTTGCTTCCCTAAACCTTACTGAAAAATAAATAGTAAGCCTGAAAATGTTGTTACAATTTTTAATTGCTAAAATTAAACAAACACTTGGAGCGGAAAAAAAGGTACACTTTGGCTTTCCTTATTGACAGGTGTCACACAATTTTTTTGTTTGTTTTGGGACCTCTGATATGTCTTGTTCTATGATCAGGAATACATCTTTAGCATAAATATAATGGAGACATGCCCACCTCACCTGATGGGTGCAGTTCCACCTGTACAGGGGAATGCACAAGCTACAGCTTTCCCATGCTTCCATGTTCCTGTGCATCCCATGCAAAGCCATTGCTCCCACTCCTGCCTGGGTACTGGGGTCATGCAGTCAGACAAAGGTGTGATGTTACTTGATGTTATGTGATCACAGAGCAGCATAAGCTTGCAGGGTCCTCAGACAACATGATGGCATTTGGTGGGGTATCAGAAAATTTCATATGACCTGTTTTCTGCCTTCTGGAAATAGGACAGAGTGTGATATGCCATCAAAAGACAGAGCACCTCTAATGTCACAGATGGAAGACATCAATGGGAATCAGCTGGTGTCCAGTCTGTCCTTCTCTAAAAGTAATTTTCAATAAGAGTAAATTTTCTTTTTCTAAGACTGTCCTTGTTTTCTAAGTAGTAGTAAAGGTAGAATCCTATACCTATGATATTTTAGAAAATACCATGTGTCTGTAAATCGAATTGGGAAAAACAGCATTAATGCCCATGCTTCTAAGCCTGACAGATTCAGAAGTTTGGCACCAAAAGCTCTTTCTGGGTTTCAGCATGAACTGGGACAAAACACTTCCCATTTCAGATCTCCAAACTTCTGTCTTTCTAACTAATTTTTTTCATTATATTTAAAAAAAAAGTACTTTTCTCTGTATTCTCCTCTCTATTATGGTTCAGAATTCTCTACCAATTGAAGCTGTGCTGGTTTTTTGTTTTGTTCTGTTTTCATAAGGTAAAAAGCATGTTTTGACTATTTATTTCTAACTAAAATATTTTCATATACAATAACATTTCCCACAACTGGAGAAACCTACCTTAGTTACAAAGTAGAACCAGCTTCAGTACGCATCACCTAGCCCACTCAGTATTCAAACAATATTTGAGGGCTTTTCCTTCAAAGCTTGGAAATCATCTTATACGTTACCTGGAGGAAAATCTGTAATACTGCAAAGTCTTCAGTAAGCTCTGATAACATGTTCTATTACTACTGAAGATATATTCATAACAGAGACATTTATCCAGTCTGATAAGCTGGACATTTTGCTTATCCTGATTTTTGTCAGATGTACTTATTCCAATCTTGCCTTTGGAGCAACTTAATTTCCACAACTAATTTATTTTACCATTAATGGGAAAAATCTTTGAAGTCTGAGGAGCTCCGTTCATAAGAAAAAAGCTTCATACCCCTGTGGAAACTTTCTTCAGTTTCGTGTTGCAGTGGGAACAAAAGTCCTTTATAAAGGCTCACACTGAAGCAATTATCTCAATCTCTTGCCACTGAGTGGATATGTCATTTTGAAGATATATCTGCATAAGTGAGCAGTACTTTTCGGTCTGCTCAGATATGTTGTTCACTTGAAGTTCTTTCACCACTTTCAGTGTTAGTGTATTAAGCAAATGTCTCTCATGAAGCTGAGAAATGTGCACATCATATAGAAAAAAAATAAATTCGCTTTACGATATTCAATTCATACTTTAGAAAACAATGAAATTAGAATTAGAACTGACCCAGACCATTTTACTCAACACCAAAGCAGCACTGGATAATAATATAAAACTCAACAGCAGGGGAAAGAAAGGGGAAAAAAGTGAGGTCAGTTACTTTGTGTGTATAAGCAGAAATGTTTTAGAGGGAGCTCAGCTGTTGATAGATATGACTTTGATTTTCAACTTATACTAACTTACACTTGAAACAACCTATTTCACCAAGTCACATAAAATAGTGTAAATATTGAAAACCAGAAAACACCTCAGCAAAGTTGTATATTAGAGCAATATTCACTTCAGTGACAGAACTTTGTAGTGTTTGCTATAAATTGCTTTTTTCTTATCTCATTCTTATATACTGGACAGCAACTTCCATTGCGACATGGCTGACATTTTTTACTTGGCTTTCCATTTTGCCATGAATTTGCAGGAAGTTCTCAAATTTCTGGAATCTCATATCAACTTAGCTTTAGAAAATAACTCAAAGGCATTTATCTCTAGCACAACGCTATGATTATAGATGGTTTCAGTCATATCAGTGAAGAAATACAGCAAAGGATGTGCATAAAGAAAGTGCTTCATAATCACAAGTATTATTGCAGTGACTGGAATTTCTTTTGGGTTTCTCTAGCTGTCACTAGCAAGATCGTCTCTCATTTCCTGGTCCTTTATTCTTCATCCACTCACTGATCTTTGATTAGAAATGCAGAGCTGGTGAGAGTGATAGACAGGTCACAGGAGAGAAGTGAAGGAGGTATTTCAAGAGTGAAGCAGTATTCACAGCTTTTGCCTTCAATAAAAGACAAATATCCACGAGGTTCAGGGTTTTGTTGTGGTGTGTTTGTTTGTTTTCTTAATTGTAGTGGTTTCATTTACATAGCTTAATGTAAGACATAATGTTTTCTTTATTGGGTTTTCACCTTCAACCCAAATCCAAGCATGTTAAAGTGTTTCTCCTTTCTCCACACCCCTAAAAGTCTAGCTCTAGTCTAGTTTTGAATCATGACCTCTATCTGAGGCAAAGCATTTAGTATTGTACTATAACCCTCAGAACCACAGATATTTTGAATTGTATTAATCTCTTGAAGAAACTTGTTGCCCAAACAGTACCATGATGAGTTGGTAAAGGACTAATTTTCCCTAGTCATACCAGATACTGCTATGTTGAATTAGAAATTAACAATGGAATTTAATTAGAAACTGAGAATCACCTCAGAGAATAAAACATGACAACCTCTCAGACTTACTGATTTATCATGACATTAAAATCCACCTGAGTGCAGTTAGGAGTTTTAATACAATAGGTTTTGTGTTTGTGTTTAGTTTGTGCAGCTTTAAGTTTTATTATTAAGATCAACACTTCCTGAGCACAGGAACAATGAATGGTTTTGTGCCATCGTAACCACCCATATTACAGAGATTTTTCATAAAGTGAGCAAGCTCCACTAATATGGTGACAGATTGGCCTTTTTCCACATATATTTTGTTTCTGTTCCTCCACTTCTTGAGAAGGATACTCAGTTCATTATTGCACATGGCTAAGACGCCTTTTATATTCCTAAGGTCTGTCCTAATGGACCTGCAGCTCTGTCATCCTCCTTCCACTTGCAGCTCTCTGCCCTCATCTCCTTGTAAAATATTCTAATCCTCGTCTGTGCTGATTTTGCCTTTCAACTTTGCATCATCTCCAAGTTTCATTAGTTTGATCCTGCTGTTTGCACTAGTGTCATTAATAGGAAAAGACTGTGTCTAAGACTAAACCCTAAGGAACTTCACAAACCTACCCAGCAAAATAATTGTCCTCTCAACAAAGATGTTTCTACTTACTAATGCGTTGGTTTTGTTTAGTTGGTTGGACAGTTGTGGGTGGTTTTTTTGTTTGTTTGGGTTTTGGTTTTTTTTTTTTGTTTGTTTGTTTTTTTGTTTGTTTGTTTTTTTGTTTTTTGTAACAATTGGGCTATGTCAAACTTTTAAATAAGAGAGTGACTCTTTTAATGATAACTAATACAAATAGTTGCAAATACTGAGTACTCAAACTGATTGAGTATTCAAGCATAAGATGTCCTGAGAAAAACTGCATGCCACCAGAATTATACATTTCAAATTGAAAACCTTATTTTGATGAAAAATTCATAGACCCTCCTGCTGTTCATCATTTTGACCAGTCAGACTATTTAGCTTGAATGCTTTGCTCATTGTGTGTCCTTCATAGAACACACTGATAGTGACTTTGGGAGACCTGTTGTAATGCATACCAGCACATTTTCACACACACAGGAAGAGGCATGCTTACCAATTGCACACAAACTAAAGCAATTAGAGACTCAGATAAAATTATATCAGCTGGAAGTTAATAATTGGCACTATCTTCACCAAGTCTGATAATATAATTCATGTTTCCCTGCCAACTACCATATTGACAAAATACTTATAAGCATCATAAAAGAATTTCAAAGTACAGGATTTCCTCAGAAAGAGTATTAAATAGGCACAGGATGGAAATCCATATTCTGCTTGCACCACTAAGCACTAAAATAGAGGCGTTCTTTTTTCTCCTGAGGTAATTTCTAACCATAAGGCAGTCATTCAGAGAAATTGCTTCCCTAACTCCTTAAGGCTAAGCATCTTTCTACTGTAGGAAATGCTATCTAATTACACTGGCAAATAAGCAGCCTTCTCAAATTGAATTCCCTGTGACAGAAACACGTGATGACATTTAGTGATGTTTATTTCTTTAAGGTTTCTTCATATTGCAAGAACTGTCTAACCTGTACAGGCAAATTATATAGCTATATAACAGCCTGCTTTCAGATTTTTCTAAAAAGGAAGATATTTAGGGCTTGTGGGAACTATTTGGATACATCAGAAATGTTTATGAGATTTAGATAAAAATCTCTATACATTGGAAGATGAGAGTTAACATACCACTTAAAAAAAGACAAAACCCACCCTCAGTCTCTTCATTTGCAGGCTCTTGCAAGTTGTAGCCTAATACCAGAGATAATCTCCCAAATCTAAAAATCAAACATACTTAATTAGAACAGGCCAGAACAGCAGGGGAACAATCTGTAGAAACATCTACATTTAAATCAATTGCCACTTAAAACAACCACATACTCAGAGTCTTGATATGTGGTAATATCATAGGTATCACCTTTTATTCTGCCTTTAAAATAAATTGGCTTTGGGGAACTATGCACTAATTTTTAATACAGTGAATACTGCCTTGCAATAGGTTTGCAATTGCAGCAGAAATTTCTAAGGGAGGACAATTATTCCAGTCAGAAAGCTTCAGAGATTTCATGGTTGTTACAGTGAACTTTAGATATTTTTGCTATAGAGGTAGGCTGTATCCATACTTCAGATGGCACTGTAGGATACTGGTCCCTTGGATGGTTTAAATTATCTAGTTCAGGCACCAGAAGCAGCCTAACAGCAGCTGCACAGAGCTCTTGCAGCTGCACAAATGTGTACTTATTTACCTTACTGAGAAGTCTTGATAATTCCCTCAAGCTGAGCCCTGCATTAGCATGGTTACCCTGCCTGCTTTTTTCAGTTAGGTTGAGTAACTTCACGTTGCAGAAAGATACAGCATAAAGAAGATCACCAAGGCTCACACGCTATGAATATGGTCAATGGTCTCACTAGGAGGCATGTCTACTAGCAGTTATAGCTCATCCATAGTGGTGTTCAAAGCATATAACAGTAGGCACTGCATATTCTTCCTCTGCATCATGGTGTCAGGTAGTAATGCATGTTCTGTCTTAAAACCACACCAGTTCATCACAGATTTTGACTCAATATGAATGGCAGGAATATGAATGCAGAAGAGGGTCGTTCAAGACTCAGCAGAAGCATTATGTTTAGTTCTTCTGGTTCCTTCTTCTTTTTTGGCTGTAGCAGTATCTTTGATTTCCTTGATTTTTGCCACAGGAACTGTTTATCTGATTCTCATTGCTGTCTCAACATTGCTCTCAGGAAGCATTCTCTGTCCAATAACATTTGTGTGACAGATGGTGCAAATGACCACCACATCAATGTAGTGTGAAATGATATTGCTTACTTCTTGATGTTTCACCAGCTGGCAACAGTGGATGACTAAAAAGGAAAAGTCTGAAAAAAAAAAAAGAAAAATAATTAAAAAATAAAATAAAAATTTTAAAAAAGCATCCAGATTTCTCTGATTTCTGGAACTAAATCTGAGTCTAGACTTTTTGCCCAATTTCTAAATATCTTATTCTTACATATCTTCTTGCCAATGCCCTTGATCTCTTAGGTCATCTGCAAAGCAAATGCAGGTAGAGCTCACCACCTTAGTCATCCTTTCTCCTCAACCATTCTGTTATTTAAACTCTTTTATTCTTTCTGGTACAGGAAGGTTTTCAGTGATTGTGTGCAAAATATATAATTTCATCTGGATACCTTCAGCTCTCTCAGTAAGTGTTTGGGTTGCTAGCTGTTTTGGTCTACCAAGAATGTCAAGAATTCTTTTGTTTGAAACAATCAAGTTGCAATGAAAGAAAATGTAATCTTTATCATCTCTCTGAGTACGTACATCCTGACACTTCCTGCTTTGCATTTCTGAACTAGAAGACAACATAAAAAATATGCAAACATCAAGCTTTAAGATAACAGGATTTTTTCTGTTTCTACTCTTCATATCTTCATCAAGTTCTCGTCTCATTTGGCCCACAAATCTGCTTGGTTAGTGCTCTAAGCTTAACAATTTCCCTGTGCCCAGCTTCATCAAGCTTCACATTGATGGTCCTTCATGTAATTTTCTTTGCTAATTTCTACCAGATTTTTTTCCAAATTCTTGGTTAAAAGTCTAAGGTCTTCTCATGCTCCTGACTCCTGAACTTTTTGGTAAGTTTTTTTGTTGTTGTTTTTTGTTGGGTTTTGTGGTTGTTTTGTTGCTGTTGTTGTTTGTTTTATGTTTTTTGGTTTATGTTTCTGGGTTGTTTTTTTTTTTTAATGGCACTGTTCTCTCTGAGGTGTACAAAATCTGCAAAACAAAATATTATGCATGTGATAGAAATGGGAAGTTCCTTTTTGCTCTAAAAGAAAGACAACATCTTTCTTTCATCAGCATTAAGAATTACTGTCCAGTCAGTTTTTCAATGTAACTTTGAGCAGCACTCTTAAAAAAGGTAAAATTTCTTTTGCAAAATAAATGTTGATTAACAAAGCAACAAACATTCAGCTTCCATAGGCCTGAAATTCAGATGAAACTTTTGCTTTAGTTATTTTCTGTTGTCTATGCATACATTCCATAGATCTGGAAATGCTTTGCCATGATTTAGGACAACTGCCTATTCTCAAATGTTTTTATGAGTAAAACCATATAAAACACCTGCGAAACTATATAGGAAACTGAACAACACTGAAAGACATAATATTTTCAGAATAAATCAGCAAAAGTTGTTTAAGATTTCTCTTCATTCTCTTTCCTATCCATACAAATAATAATTCTTTCTCAACTGTCATTTCAGGCTCCATTTAACACACACACACAAAAGCTTTTCCCAAGAAAATCCAAAAGATGTGGGTTTTTCTACCATTAAACATTCAGAATTTTGTCTGACAGAGCAGATCCCTGTTTTGTTTTTTTGACCAGATGATACATATCTCCAAATATTCTTGTAAATTTTTCCTTTTACTGCAATATGAAATTTCTACAACCTGTCTTCCATTCCGTTTCTTTTTGAAACTTTCCCTAAAGTAAATGAGAAATAGAAGTTTCACTTCTGGCTGCTTCATGGTGACAGCTGTCATTGCTATTTTTTGGTGTGTTTGGTTTTGGTCACTCTTCTCTCCCTTAAACTGACACTCAACATTTGGAAAATCAGAACCACAATATCTTTCTGCAAACCTTCCATTTCATAAAGTCTACCTAAGCTACAATAACAAAGCTGAAAATATACAGCAATGACTACCTGTCATATCTACCACTCTGTATTTTACTTTGCTCTTTCTTTATGACCACCGGCCATCCTGCTCATATCTATCTCTTGTGTTAAAATTCAAGCACAAACTCTCAGGCACTCTTTTCCTATCCTGTGTTTATGCAGTAACTACCACAATGGGACCATCACCCAAGATTAACATACTTGAGTATTACAGCTATACAAACAGTAGTTAATGGAGACATCAGTTATTTTGATAGGAAATATTTCAGAATGGTTTGCATGTTGTATATTAACACAAAAGAGTCTTTTGAAACAAAGTGAAAGGAGCTGTTACTGTGATTTGTCAGAGTTACAGAAGGTAAACAGAAGGTATTGTGTTACATATTGAGCCTTAAATCACTAAACAACATTAACTGTATGGTAAAAGTAAAATGAAAAGTATTTATCTAAAGCACACACATAAGGGAAAAAACATATTAGCTAGTTTTAATGCTTAAGAACAAATAGGATACCTTCACAAAACTCTGCTGACTGAACACTAAGGTTTGAATTAGCATATTGAGGTCAACCAGATAAAATATGTTAGTGTAGAAAAATATCTTGGTAAGATACAGAGTATTGTACTTTCATCCTTCACTTCACACTCTGTCACATCTCATTGCTTCAAAAGAAAGGTACTATGTAAAGTCTGCCTTTTAAATGGATTATTTTAAGATGGAAAAATTTATATCCCATTGATTTTTATACCAGATCAACTTCTGGAATTAACATGATTCTATATAGAATGAATAAAAAAACCACCAAACAAATAAAACAAAAACAAAAACAAACAAAAATAATAGTAATAAACAAAAATAAATAAAAAGAAAAAAGAAAAAAGAAAAAAGAAAAAAAAATAGAAAAAATAAAAAGGAAATTTTACTTTTAAAACAAATCTTCCTTGTCTTCCCAAGAGGGAAAAAAAAACAACATTTATTTTTCTCAGACAATTAGTAGCTTTTTTAATTAAAAAAAAAGTTTTAAAAAGTTTATTGCTTTTTTTAGCACTCAAGACAATAAAAAATTTTGTCATCAGGAAAGGTTGTCTAATAGTAAACAAAGAGAGAAACATATTCATGTTCTGTTCCAGAAATAATGATGCTGATGTTCACATATTTGCTTTTCTATTTTGTCTCTGATTAACCTTCACTCTCCCAAGAGGAAAGACACTTGCTGTTGACAAATTATTCACATTGTGTCAAATGACACTAATCAAGTAATTTATTAGCATAAGTTTTCAACTGTTCCTCAGAACAACAGCACTAAATAGGCAATTCATTCTCAAGTCATGCTGTGGGTATTAATAGCAATCAAAAGGGAGAAGGACAGTGTAGCAGGAACAATTTGGTCAATTGAGTAAACAACACATATAACCCCAAGTACCTTGATTTATTATTTATCATGCACTCAGCTTGATCTATGCAGTCTCTAGGAAAAGGAAAAAAAATGGTTTGCATGATGATCAGCAAGGAAATACTGTTTCAGGGGAAAGTGAGGGTATAAAGATGTGTTATTTGAATAAGAAAGAATAGTGTAGTTTCTTTAGTAATGCTTCACTTGGATTCAGACTGATATTAAGTGGCCAGATTTCAGAATACTTCCTCATCATTCACCACCTGCATATCAGTGTCAACAATTGCACACAGGCAGTCAGTCTCCTTCAGAAATTGGCTTTATGCTCTAACTCTGCTGTTTCTTTTGCAAAACCTTTGTGTTGTTCATAGTGGTTTCCTGCAAACTTCTTCAAAAATCGTTCTTGGGTTATGTCTGAAATGGAAATTAAAGCACTATGTAGTGTGAGTGGGAAACCTATCACAGATGACACACAGAAAGGAAACTGCCTACAAAAAGCCTAAGATACACTTTCAGCCCCCCCAAATGCAACATATAATTTTGATCCCATTCGTTTCCATAGTTATTTAAAAAGCTGATGGAAAGTAGTCTCGCGAAGCCATACTGCTTCTTCAGCCTTGGTTTATACTACCAATTACTGGTATCTCAGCTATTACAAGAATAGGTTGTCAGTCTCATATTTGAAACAGCACTTGTTCTACCACAAAAGAGATCTTCAAATATAAAAAACTTTCTTCATTTCACAGTTTCCTTCTCTCATATAAAAAAAAATTAAGGCCTGATTATGTTCTACATTTGTTCCAGCTTTTGGAGGAACAAACTGCCATACGAAGTGAACAACCAGAAAAAATACATCCGTATCAGAAATTCAGTGTTTTACCATAGCCTACCAGTAGTAGTTTGATTCAATAATTTTTTATGCTATGTACACTTGTTACAGATCGTATTTCCCACAAAATTCCATTCTCTGCAGATGTCTATGAGCAAAGAGCCACACGCAATCAAGCAAGTTTTTCACAGTTCGTACTGGCCCACTTTCTCCCTGACTCATGTGGTTAAACTGAATTTATGTGATTTAATGGTAATGAGATTGTCAGTGAGAATAGCAAACGAATAGATATTCTGATAATAAGTAAAGCTCTGGTCTTGTCACTTGCCCCTGCATGGCCGAAATCAGTTTGAGAACACTTCCAAGTGTTAAACAGATTTATTATACCTCATGATGTTCCAGCTAAGTAAAAATAACTACTTTGTAATAAATTTATGATGATGCAACAGGAATTTTTACTTAATAGTATGTTGATTATACTGTGCTCTATTGAAGCAACTGAACTGTAGAAATATCTAGCATTAATCCCCATGTATGCTGTTTTATTGATATTGATTTATGTTTTATTGATATTCTGTTTTACCTTTCAAAATATTCTTCCATACTTTTCTGCACTTTAGAAACATTTAATGCTGGAAGTAACGCATGGTTTTGGTGAATTTTTTTACATTTTGATGATGACATAAATTACCTAGCTACCTCTAAGAACTCCTGAACTGCAAGCATAGAGAGAGTTGTTCCTGAGAATGACACGGAAAAGGTTGGGGTCTTCTCTATTGAACTAGCTAAGCTAGTTCTTCAGGTTATGTACAGTAATTTTGCTGGAGAAATTCTAGAGTTCTCTGCCAAGCTATGCATTTTAGTAACATTCAGCTGTCTGAATTATATTTGAAGCTCTGATATCTCTATGCTGATGAATACACTTTCTGCCATGAACTGAGAACAGCAGTAGTTAGAAAGTTGTGCTGTTCCCTAGTGTGATATCTTCATCCTGGCTGACAACTGTTTCTCTTTTCTTCTCCTCCTCCCAGGCTATGAGTAAAATAGATGCTGAGAAAAGATTGGGTTCATTCTGTTTCTGTCAGGCTGAGCAAGTTACTTCTTCCTTCCCTTTTTACGTAATATCCTCCCACTGCTGTTCTCCTCATTTCCCTCATTACACTGATACTATTACTGCCCAGAAGAAACCTGGAAAACCCAGGTGAGTAGCAGGCCAGATACAAATTTATCACCTGTAGAGATGCTGTGCATCTTACTCCTCTCTCCTGGCATCCTATTTTAAAACCAAGTACTATTTAATTGTTGTTAATTTAAGTTACTTTGAGTGTATTTCACACTAACATTTGCCTACTGCTGTGTTGATTGAACAGATGAGCTATAATTTTCTTTGTTGGAGATGGCTTTGGAAGGACAGCTATATCTGTGTATGTTAACTACTGAATCTATGTTTTTATATACATTTAAAATTCAGACAACATTTAGGAGTCTGTAATAACACTTTAGAAACACATTTAATGTGATTCCCTGCAGACATGCCATGAAGCTGCAGAATTTTCTTCCCTTCTACTCAGACATGTATTTGTGTATTTTCAAAATACAAGTATACAGTGAATATTTGGAAATATTCACAGCTGGTGGAATTTAGCTGATCATTCAGGATCCATTTTTCCATGACTCTCAAATGCAGAAAAGACACAAACCCCTGAAGACTGACTCAGCATTAACCTGCAGGGTGGCAGGATGTCCACTGCTGCTCCAGTGGTGTCATTTCTCTGCATCACTGTAGGAAAAAGTGGATGAGGCAGATGTTACCAAAACCTCTGTGGTAACAGTTTGGGTTTTATGGAAAAGAGTTTGTGGCATTCTTTCCTCATTAAATTATACTGATTGCAATACTAAAAAAAAAAAAAAAAAAAACACAGAAGCTGAAGAGGAGGCAGAGTCACAACAAGGAATACTAAATTGATCTCATTCTTGAAAAAGTACATAAAGACAGTCTATTATAGAATTTTACACTAATGAAGGTATAAGAGACAGCATCTGCAGTGTATAACACACCTGTATAAAAAGTTCTAAGTCCTGCTTAGATTTCTCAGACTTAGAGTAAATTTGGAGTGGGAGGAAGAGGAGGAAGCAACAGGGCAAGACACATCCTTCAGTCTCCTTTCTCAGGTGCTGCCATATGGTACAGCTTTGTGCCTGTGTATGCACATGCCTTTCATCCTCTGCTTTCTCCCATGGGCAATCATCTTTTATCCATCATTGCAGTGTTTAGCATGCTGCCAGTACATCCTACACCTCTCCAGGGATTTGTTCTGCTTTGGTTATGCAAACCCCAACATCATTGCTTATTTCCTCTGGCCCAATGTGTTTCCCTTGCAATCTGCCTTCATTAGAGCTGCTGTACAGTATGGAGAAGATCCTGTCTCTTTTAAAGTGTATCTGCATAAAGCATTACAAATTCAAATTAGGAGTTAATGGCTTAATAAGAGATAACCCTGGCCTTGCTCAGTGTCAGGTCAGCAAAGATTTACCTCTTCTGATACAAAAATGTTCAGTGACTAAAGATTTTAGAAACAGTATCACTGTTTTAAAAGGCCAGTGGAAATGGTTTTGATGTGTACAGCAGTATTACCTTTAAATCCAGACACCAAAATGAAAAATACTAAGTATGCTAACATCAAAAGCAGTGGCTCAGCAGGTAACAAGTTGAAAGCAGTGTGAAAACTCAGGGAGGCATTTTGCAAATTACATGTCTAGAATAATAATAATAGTAGTAATAATGTATACATAACACATGTTACCAGTTATACATTAGATTTTATATGAAATATCTCTGTATTATGAAAAATTAATCACTGTGGATAGTTTTCTTTTATATATACATATATATGTACATTTATATACTCATGCATGCGTTTGTGTATGCATGCATGAGAGCTTAATTGTATATGTGCACACGAGTTTTTTATTTGAATCTATGTGCTGCTTAGAGTTTTCTTCTACAAAAAAAGTAAATTATAGGATATTGATAGGTGTTGCAAATGGGTTAAGCTGGGTCACAGTGAAGTGAGGACAGAATGACCTTTCAGAGAAGGTAGCAATGATTTGCATGTGGTAATCTCTGCTCTGTATTTCTTCCACCTCACTCTTCTTGCTCTCTAAGGCTTGCTAAATTAGTAAGTCACATTGTGGCTGATACACATAACAAGAGAGGTCATTTAGTGAAGCCTCAGACAGCACATCCTGCTTGAGCAGTATGTGATATTTTCAGAATCCCTTTCTTTCCTGCAGGGAAAACAAAACCTTCATCAGCTCTTCTGTGTCAAATGCATTTTTCTGCAAGTAGTATTTCCAAGAAATAGAGATTTGTAAATCTACGCTTGTATAAAGACCTACCCAAGTTGTACCTCTCAGCACTACAATGAAACCACAGGCACCTGTCAGTCTGCACAACAGACTTCTGCAGGGATCAGTAGTGGAGCTATGTTAATGCTAAGAGCCAAGACATTGCACTAATTCTGTGAATTGCATCCTGAGAGGAAACACAGGGGAAAGCAAAGGACAAGGGAGGTCTGGGGTCACTGAATCTGTGTTTGTTTTGCCCAGGGGCTGGAACATCAACATCACAAATGCCACCAAGGTCTTCTGGGTGAGTGGACACAAATCTGGATCCGAGCCCTGTATCCAAATCTACCAGTGGAACTGTGTCAGCGAAAAATGTTTTATCTCCAAACTGGTCTGGAAAACTAATGTCAAAAATACAATTCCACTCTCACTTCCAGGTAACACAAAAGATAAATTCAGCTTATTTTTTCTGTCTCCATGTCTCATTTTTTGGGACAATTTCTTTTTTTCCTGCTGATTTTCATGCAATTGCCTACTGCTGTCTTTAAAAGCTAACACTTAAGAGAAAAACTTTTCACTGAATCTCAGTCAGGCCTCTAGAATTAATCCTTTTCTGACAAAAGAAAATATTATCCCAGTACATGCAGTGAACTGCAGGGGAAAACATTTGTAGCTAGATGTTTTAAGTGCCTAATTTGCTGCTGCTAACACATGGGTAGACAGATACAGTATATAATACCTAGCAATTAAATTACAGTGGAAAGGGATAGAGGTTTTAAACTGAGTCCATCAAGACAAAGAACACTTGAAAAGTTGAAACTTGATATACTGGACTATTTCTTTTAGGATTTTCTAATATTAATATTTTAAAAGGAAAAGGTCTTTAGATATACAGTGAGGAGTGAATAATCAGCAAGCTAAGCACTCTACAGAATTAGTACTCATTCTATGGAGAATTGCAGCATGTACACTGCTAGCCAGAAAACAGTGTTAATTCAGTGTCAGTTGCAGTGTTTTTATTATAGCACTGCATTACTCTAAAGTACGTTTTTGGTTACAACATTTTATGTGACTCATTAATTCTTATACTTTAAAATGTGTATTATTGAGCTATAAAAGATATGGTACATTTTCATTCTTTACAATCTGCAAAAAACTATCACCCTGATACCAATCATTTTGAAGGAGATATAAAGAATGACAGATCCAGTTGGTTTTAGTAACATGTAGTGCATTCTTCTATAAAACTATTTAATACAAGCCTGCCTCCTATAAATCTATTCCACACAAGCCTGCTTCATGCTGGTTTCCACTTCCAGTGATGTTCTCTACAGCTCATCTGGTTTTAAAAGAACAGGAGCCAGATCTATTTTCAGGATACCCAGGGTAAGTCAGAAGGATTAAATAATTCTGGACTCTCACAGACCATGCTAAGCTCTAAGTAGTTGCTCAGTTTTAGTTTATAGATGGTTGTTTACCCACAACAACCCTCAATGCCATGCGCCAGGGCTGCTTATCAAAGCACAAGCTGCTGTTTCTGCTGTTTGTGATCTCCACCAAAACAGCACAATAAGAGCAGTAAACATAAAACTGAGGACTTTTAATCAATGCAGAGTTATATTTTTCAAATCAGTAGGTTTAGTTGAAATGTTTTGTTGTTATTAACAGGAAAACAAACTCACAAATGATTTTTGAGAAATTGGAGACAGCTTTCCCATCTTGAATGACTCCTCATGTTTTTCTGCTTTATATAAAAACTCTTCAGTACAAATGATGTTTTGTGTTTTATTTATATCAACTTCAGATTCATAAGTTTTAATGGAATTTTATTTGCCTGCAACAGATATGGCTTTCTGTCTCTTTTCGACATTAATTTTGTTTCATGACTCAAAAAAAACCCCACCCTGAAGCTTCTCTTTTCTTCCTGGTACAGAAGACAACCATGTTGGATGGATTCAGTAACAAATAGTCAGAACACAGTCAATATTCAGCATCAGAATTAAAATGCAGACTATCCCTCAAGAACACTGAAGTTGAGAATTGAAAACATTCTAGAGGTAGCAGAGTTAATGAGTCTTATTTACAGAAAACAATTCGAGGGCCTATTAAACTTGTACATCATCTGAAGATGAGCCTTGACCTAGTAAGTTAATGAACAAGGGTTTCCACATGCTCGAGATAAATGGCAGGGTATAATTAGGAGCTGTGAAACTCAAAGAAATAAGTAAACAGATGTGGATTCCTTTCAGTGAAACTGAACATCACATAGACTATTTAAATGCCTTAACACATAAACCCAGAGGTTTAGGTGGCTTGCAAAAGGGCTTGAAGAAAACTTTGGGTTTTGTAGAACTGCTCTGAGAGAATTGCTATCCTATTCCACTGACATACTTCACCCATTACCTCCTATCTGCACTGAGAAATACAGTGGGAAAACGGAGGCCTTGAACGGCCTAAAATTTAAGGCTATTTCCATTTATTTTTCCCTTAATATGTATGTTTTGGGTTTGCTATGATACTTTGTGACAGTAGTTTGACAACTAAGTGATGTCCAAATCTTTAGGATTAGGGATTAATAGTATAAAAAATAATGTACAAATTGAATTTACAAATGTATATTTGTTCATTTACCAACAGAATGTAAAAAAGGATGTTGGAAGTAGTTGCTTGAAACCCTGTTCTTGTTCCAGGTCTATAAATTCTTTTAAGATAAAAAGTAGGTGAAGTTTTGTGGATCAGATTTTCAAAGGTACTCAGGCATGTGAACATATAGTTGGGTATTTAGGAGTTTTTTCCACTGCTTAACATTTGAAACCCTCATTAACAGCCTTTGACAATGAAATCCTATGTGAAGGTTAAATACTTTGTTTGAATAGGAGAATCAGAATATCCATTTTCTTAACCAATGACTGCTGGGCAGCTATATGCTGCGATGCAAAAGAAAAAGGTAGCAGTAAATGAAGAAAATAAACAATTCAGATGAGTTAGCTGAAATTTCATGTATAGCTATGCAGTTGAGTGATAAATATTTCTTATGGAAGGCATGTTTCCTTGACTGTATATGAAAAAGACACCTGTACACACAGAGAAAAAAGAAATAGGCAGAAAACATCTATTCTGACAAACGGTCATAAAATAGGTTGTTACAGTTCCAATACATCTATATTGAAATAATTAATGGAATTTTAAGTAAATGGAAATTAAAAGAGATAAATGCTAGTTATAACAGGATGAGACTCCATTCTGTACTGAGATAATTTATCCTGTTCTTTGAGTCCCCGATACATTCATATGCAACCTGAGCTAGCTAGTTTAATACTATCTTTGCTATACTTCCTATACTTGCTTTACTTGCAATGCTCTCTATAGCACACACTTCTGTGCCTTTCATTAAGGCATGCTCTTTCAAGTCATATTGTCTAAAAGATAAAAATTCAGTTTTGTTTCTTCCTATATGAAGCAAGTGTGGTTTCCTTAAGTAAAATACATGTATCTGCAATCTCCACTGGGATTTGCAGCTCAAGTCCCATGCTACACCCAGGCACTCTCTTTGAGCTAACATATCATATAAAGTTAGCTGAACTTGTACTCCATGCCAAGGACTTTACAGTAATTATTGGCCACTAGCCTTGGAAGTTACATGTTTGGCAAGAACTTTGTGAAGATTCCTTAGCAGTGATGCCTTCCAGTAGTCCATCTTACACATAAGCTCTAATCAGAGACCTCAGAGCTACTGAGCCACTATAGCTACTGTGGTGTCATTGAAATTCTAGTCGGAGACTGGAATTTTTTTAGTAACTTTTCTAGTCACAAGAGCATAATAAGATAGAGAAGTTACTGCCTGTTTTGGATACTTCCCACAATGAAGTATTTTGTCTGTATGAGTTGCTAGTAAACTCCAGGCTCTGTGACTACTCATGAAAATTTCTATAGCATGCCAGACTTTAAGTCAAATCTTCTGCCTCTGTCACAGATCAGTAATTAGGAACCCACCTCTCACCCAGTCTAGCCTCAGTGCTCATACAGGTGTTGGCACAGAAACAGGAACACATCATTTGAGGCAGAAAATCTTTTCTGCACACAGCAGGCTTTCTTCTTGCAATTTCAATCTTAGTATTTTTACCTTAGTTTGTATAAACACAAATTGCATTACAGTTCATTAATTTATCTAGTTCTTAAAATAAAAGTCATGGAATTTGTCTCTATAAACCTTCTGCAACTTTGAGTTTCAAAACTTTGGAAAAATGTTCTATGGAAACAGGTTCTGTTTTCTTTCTTCATTCTTATTTACAAGGTCTGATTTCATATTCTTTATTTAATGGTAATAGCCAATAGATACTCTAAAAAAGAACCAAATAATAATAACTCTGTCCCTCTGTTTTCTCTCCTCACAATCATCAACATCTCAGACACATACATGCACGTGACACTTTAGGACTTCTCTTTTCTCAAGTAAAAAATATGTAAGGGAAATAAAAATAACTATAAGAAAAATATGAGAACAAATCAAATATATAACAATATTTTTCTAGCCCCCTGGGTCTTGGATGAAGGAATTTTCTCACCTAGAGGTAAGACAAAATTAGAGAAATAAAATTCATCAAGTCAATAATTTCTGGAACCCAGACAAACCTTTAACAATTTCCACAACTATGAGCTGTGAGAAATATTGCCTTTTTGTTTTGTTTTTAACCTCCCTGCAGTACTTTATTTTGATAAGTAGCCCACCAATTATTTTATATAATTTTGTCATGTCCTCCACATAGTCATATTTTCTGTGATGGGCACTGGTTTTTCATATGTAATACCTTTCAAACTTCCACTAAAACTTGTCTTGTTCTGCACTTTCTCCACTATGGTACTTTTAAGCCTGGAAAACAAAAGCAGAACCTGAGCTGGAAATGTCAAAATCTGGTGAACCTGTTATTTTGTATTACTTAAAAGAGAGCCAAGCATCACTGAGTGTACTTTTCTTGGGATGAACATACTTCAATGCACTCATTCATGCATGAGTGTTTGCAGCAGCTCTGGTTGAAGTAATAACTATTGTGCTTACCTTATGGTGTCCTTTTCAGTCACTAAAGTTAATGTTTGAGCTTTGAAAGTATGTTTCTCCCCCATTTCAACCTCACAGAATACCACAGGGTCACATCCTGTGGCCACAGCAGTCCAGTGCACCCAGTCTCCCATGTGTCAGCTTCTGCAGTGGATAAACATTCCCTGCTCATGCAAATATCTATTGCAAAATACAGGCAGAGAAAGCAAAAAAAAAAGTCACTAGAGAAATCAAACCAAAGCTTAAAAATTATCTTTATCATTGGGAAATCTTTAAATTCCCAATAGTTGAAAGCCCATCCATTAAAAATCCTGGAGTGGCAATTTCTTTGTAAAAATACATAGTTTGCATCTGAATAAACATAGCACACACATTCAGAAGTGAAAGTAAGTAAAATTAGGAAGCCAAACAGACACTGTTTGTATTTCTCATCTCTTTCTTTTTTTTCAGACCTGTTTTTTTTTGTTTCTTTTTCAGACCTAAATTGTTCTTTTTATGTCTAGTATTGCATAACTTCTTTTAAATTTTACTTTGGTAGAAAGAAAAAATGAATGCACAGATATAATTATTGATGCTAGTTCAAGTCCTAAATACAGAACCATAAAAATTCTAGTTTTTGAATGAGTTAAACCATATCCCAGACTAAAAGGATAAGAGACATTCAAATCTGGACTTTTGTTTTACCATTTGTGTTCCTTCCAACACCTCTCAATAAGCAGGAAAGATTGTTTTCAGTCATTAGCAAACCAAGAATCATCCATCAGCATTGATATAAATCATCATAACTCAAATCAAGGCAGTGAGTTACAAGGTCATAAAATGAGTGATAAGAGCATAGTTTCTGTTTGAATTAATTAGAGCTGTACCAGTTTATATCAGAATATTGCTCAGGAGTAACTTGGCCATAAGTCCATCAATAGAGACACTTACAAACTATAACATATTTCAATACCTCCAGTAACCTGAGAAAGTCCACAACACCAGCTTTAGCTTTCTTTAAATTTGCTTTACACACCAAAGTGAGCTGGTGTGGAGAAAAAGGTCATACTTAAATCAGCATAAATACTAGCAGAGGCAAAACAAATAATCATGTCCTACTTTAACCTCTTTTCCCTAACAGCTTCTTCTTTTGCTATGATTTTTTAAAGAGAAGAAAACACTTGTTAAGATATATTTTAATTTTTTCTTGCCCTTTGCTGTATGTCATCCTATTTTTTTTTAATCTCATCTTAGAAGTTTGCTTCTTCCTCCCCTCTCACCTCAGCTTGCACAGCAGGGGTGACTCACCCCATGCTTGCTCTGACCTTTAACAACACATTACAGTGCATTACTCTTTTGTCTATAAAGAAGAGTGGAATAACACAGCTGGTAGCTGCTGTCATCTTGAAATGAGAACAATACTGTGGAAGGGGGCTCTTGCATCTCATATCATAATGAAGTTATTTATAATTGAATAAAGATTCTTTCTACTGAAGAAACAGCTAGAGCTTCACTCTGTGCATTAGAAAGATGATCACAGTGGACTTGTGTCTTTGCCCAGAACTATCATTAGATGTGTTTAATAATTAGAAATTATTAAAATTTCCTCTATTATCAACAAAACCAAGCATTCGTACCTCACCCTAACTCTGCATAGCTCCTGAAAAGAGAACATAGCCAATTGCCTTAGTTTGTAACTACAAACATCTTAAGTGGCTTGTACTGATAAGCAGGACTTACACAGTCTTTTACTAACCCACTGAGTAAATTCTAATTCCTACATTGACTAAAGCTATACAAAATCCTGGCATTCCTGGTGCAAACGAGGTGGAAGTTACAGGATGGCCAGTTCTACTACAATAGAGTGCAATAAGATTTTTTAATCTCTATTCTTTATTTGCCATTTTCAAATATAATGAATGATGTGTTTGAAACCTCTAAGCTGAGGAGATACAATAGGCACCCTTATCTCCTTAATATTTTTTTATTATTTTTGAAGTATCATCCTAGCATGCTCTACAGCTGTAGAAAAAGACTAGACTACTATGCTGATATGTTTACTGCAATACAGAAATGGAGACAGTTCCCATGGCTCTCATAAGACTATAATTATACCTCCTACAGTATCTGAATATTCACCCATACTTGACATGAGTGATCTAAAACAATTTTATGAAAACCATGATACCTCATAACTTCAGAAGTAATTGTTAGCAATTTATAACCACACCCAGGTGTAAATTTTTGGTAATTTTTCATCAAATCAATAATATTGACAGTTTCAAATTTCTGTATCTCTATAGAATCTGTGGTTTAAATTTTTTTTAAAATGTATTTTATTTGCTTAGAAGATGAACAAATCATATAACTTATTGCATAAAAGTATTTTATGAATAATATTGATGACAGCTTTCTAGTAATATTAATAATGGTATTCTGTCTGTTTGACTAATGAGTAAAACATACACTGAAGAGCTCAGCAATTAAAATTAATTGATATATTGCTACAGGACCTGACCTAATCTGTCTGAAATACAGCAAGAGCCTTTCAGTGGGCTAATTTACAGTGAATAAAATGGAATTACAATTCAGAAGTCCTTATCTTGGGCTTATATATCTTGTATATCTTTATACAGCATTCCTGATGTTAATTTCTGTATTGGATCAACTTTGCAGTCATAGAATTCTTTGTGAAGTGTAAAAGGCTCTTTTATTGTCTTAAATACCACAGATAAATATTGAGGCAAAGCTGCTAGAAGGAAATGCTCTTCCATACAAGAAATATGCTCTCAATCAGTATTATACCATGCACCAGATAAAAAAGGACAGTATAAATGTTATTTTTTCTTAAATTTTCTAGATTTATTTTCTTCCAGGGAAGACATTTCTATTTAATTTGTGTCAATAATAGGCATTTCCTTACTTTTGACCATTTTACACCTAAACCCCGATTTCAAACAAAAGGAATTTAACTATTTTTTTTTCATGTTTGCACCTACCAAATGGATTTTAAATACTTAATTTGTAAACTAATCTGCCTTGCTTTGTGATTTTCCCTTTTTTCCACTCTTTTACGACCCTTTTGTACTAATCTTCTATTAAAGAATATACAGCAAGCTGTCAGTACAGAGTACTATAGTTATAGAAAATCTGCTCTGATTTCACTTAATTTATGGCATCAGCCTTTACTGTGTTAACCAGAGCATAACTCTGTCACTGTATCAAACTATAAACACACTAACAAACTGTACTTCACTGTACACTACTGCACATCCTCTCTCTACTCATCCCAGACAATTCTCACTAAATTACTACTTTGGAGAAGTTTACTTTCCTTGAGTAAATCTGTTAAACTAATTTTCCTTGATATTTCATTTTTCACTCTCCAATTCAAGATTGCAATTCAATTTAATTGTTCTGCTGTCAACTGCTTATGTGTGTATGTATATGTATTGACCCTCCTAAATGTGAATATACTAAGCATCTGTGTTCTTTTTCAAGCCATTAGGAGAATAATACAACCTGTATCCCATTAGACAACCTGCTACACCTCATTAAACATCTCTTTGCTAACATAGTACTTACGTGGTAACCTTTTTAAACAGCATTCCTCTAGTATTTCAGATTGTGATTTCAGCCTCAACTAGCACTACAGTCCAAGCCAGTCAGTTGAAATCTTACAACCAAACTTTAATGGAGTAGTAGCAAAGACTTTGTAAAAATAAAAATGTGCATAACAGGTTCCCTTATGTCTCCTGATTTTATAATGCTGTAGAAAAGAAGGATTGAGAGAACATATCAATGAAGTGTTGGATCAGTACAGTTTAGATCTTTTTTTTTTTTTTTTTGAAATCTGATGAACTGCAGAAACACTCAAATCCTGCATCTTTTGTCCTGATAGAAACACAGGATTATTTCTTTAAATATATTTTCTATGTTTATTAATGAAATGTAATGGCCCTCAGCTAAAACTAGACTGATATTACAAATCTGTATTTCTACCCCTTACCTGCTTTCATCAAAATTAAATAATATTAAAATATTAAATAGCATTAAAATTTACTTCTGAAGGATGCACTAAATGTTTTGAAAAGAAAGTTTACATATAAACATTCAGGCACAAGAAAGAGAAAATTATATGTCAAAAGAGTAGGTATAACTTGGATATCAATGCATATTAAGCTGCACAATACATGTTCTCAAATGCATGTGTTATGGACACAGACTAAATTTATTTGACACTGTTCATAAAATGATTTTGTGTGTGCACATGTTACATCATTTGAAATGCCGTATTTATGTGTTCAAATGTAATAAAGTAGGTCTTTAATACAGTATTTCAAGTTCAATATTGGTATTTTGTAAAAAGACTGTATCCCAAAGCTACAATTTCATCCTACAAGTTTTCACTGTACAAAATGTTTGTTTCATGCTTCATTTTAGACAAAGAATGCTGTTCTGCTGAAAACCAAGATACAAGTCAGAATTCAAACACTGCTCTTAAGAGTTTAATTCATTTACGAGGTATTTTACAAAGGAAAACCTTCCTGAATCCACAGGTAGGTGTAATAATTGTAAACAGAACATGATCATGAGGCCTTATGCTTTAATTTGATGATGATTTTTCACTTTGATATAATAAATCACACTTTTTCAGCAAGAGTTGTATTACTTCATCAGGTAAAAAGAGTATGTATCCTGGCACATAACTATTATGCAATGATTTATGTAAAATAATTTTGGCTTTGAGATTATTATATTTGAGTAAGAAGGTAAGATTTCTGTAATACCTTTCAGTAGAATAAAAATGGAAAAGCCCTACATTTCCTATTTAATTGCTTTACCTTTGATTTCATTATATTTCATCTAGGTGTAGAGTGTTCAGAAATATCTGAAGGAGAGGTTTTATTTGTCTCTTATGAAATTCAAATAATTCCAGATGCTACGTTTCCTGAATGCATAATTCTATTAACTTATGTATGACTGTGAGCAGGGAAATAATTTTGTGGAATGTAAATAACATTTGCCAATATCAATGCATTGCATAATAATATTTGAAAATTACTCATCAATATAGGTAAAGCAAAAAATACAGAGAAATGGTACTGTGCAAAAATTAAATTAAGTGTGCTTTCTAGTATATACTCTGTACTTCAGATAGAATGAAAGTGGATTTCTAGTTCCTACACATCAGAAGTGTTTAGGTTTTTTGTAAGTCTCTTCTTATTTCTTGCAGTTAGAGCTACTTCTGCTCACTTAATTCTCATTTTTGCGCACCAAAAAAGAGGGTCACGGTAATTCGTCAAACTGATATAAGCCAAAAAAAAAAAGAAAACCAGCAGTTTAAGGAAGTGACTTGTAATTCTGGCTTCCGGTGCAGTATTTCACAAAATGAAAATATGTAGACAAAAATTGTCTTATACTACATCTTGCGTGAGTCATTTAGGCCTTCTAATTTCATATTTTGAATTTCAAAGACAGCAGTACCAGAAACTGTTCTGAGAAATCAAATGTTCATATATGTTGTCTTTCCAGGAATCAAAAAACATTAAAGGACAGAAAAATCACATCATCACAGGAACTAAAAAGTATATTAAAGGAGGCAAGAGTAAATATTTATTTTGTTGAAAGTTTTTTTATATATAGACAGAAGATGAGATAGTTTTCTATACCCTGTATTCATAAAATGCCTTTCACAATGCAGTCTTGGTTCTAAAATTACAAGGAACTCTTAAGTAAGCTAAGCAGCAGTGTCAGTAGTAATGACTATTTTTAGAGTCCTCACAAGCTAGAACCTAGAAAAAGGTATACATAACACATTAAATTTATCCATGTGCTTAAGCTTTTTTAGGATCGGGGTCTGTGCTAATGACAAAACTGATAGGCAAAACATGCAGATGGGTAAGGTCAAGAAAGAGGAAAGAAGGAACAACAATAACACAAAAATATGTTCCACACAGAATGTGTGAGTTTCTGCCTGCCAAGCAGTTAGCAGTAGGCAGTATTGTGTAGGCATGGTGGAAGAAACAAGGCTTGTAGAAGGATCAGAGAGAGCACGAGCTAGAGGTTTGCTTGGCTTCTCGTGTTTGAGCTTTGTAGGTGATACACAGAAACATTTGTACAAAGCCAGTCCTGATATTTGAGAAGCAAAGAATTATCAAAAACACACCTACCAACCCCATGTCTTCTAAATGCTAAATTCAGCTAAATAGCCTAGCAGGAGAAGTTTACCATTTTCGTTTAAGTATTTCAGAGGCAGAACAATGTGCTAGATAATCTCATCTAGGCTCCCTCATCAACTCAAAGGTTGGAGGACCGGATGGTCATTCAAGACCCCTTTCATGCTGGACTGTCCTATGATTCTATATCTCTGTAAGTCTATGATATTTGCTACTACAAATCATAACTGTGTTTTTTAAACCATTTATACCATTAATTTATACCATTTTTACCAGCAGTTACATCTAAGCAGTCTTGGACTTCACCTGCTGTATCACTGTGATGCTTTTACCAGCCTGCAGGCGAAGTCTGTATAGTTCTACTACTTAAGCAAATTTCATATTACTGTGGAAAATCATTTTATATAGATGAAAAAAGAAGTATACACATCAAAACTTTTCTGGAAAAAAGAAGCATAACTATAATGAAATTCTACTGAACACCCACAAACAAGAAAGATAAACACGCTTCTTTTTTTTTAGAGAATTTAAATCAATCTAATAGCACTGTAAAGTTGATAAAATGTCTGTGTTAGAACCAACAGTATAAATATGTAAATTAAGTTCTAGTCAAATTATCCGTCCGTTTTGTGTTTGAGAAAGGTTGGTAGACACTACACCCATTTTTTTTTTCTCCTCAAGTCTGGAGATATTTAAAACCCACCTGGTCACATTCCTGTGTGACCTACTTCAGG
The DNA here is from genome assembly GCA_038090715.1 of Florisuga fusca. Classification (NCBI taxonomy): domain Eukaryota; kingdom Metazoa; phylum Chordata; class Aves; order Apodiformes; family Trochilidae; genus Florisuga; species Florisuga fusca. The sequence goes on from JAAWXA010000005.1 coordinate 32,285,569, forward strand.
TGATCCTGACCTGGCTGGATGGGGTTGGACTTGATGATTTGTTGAGGCCCCTTCCAACCCCTAACATTCTGTGATTCTGTGTGATTCTGTGACCACATTTACCTTTTTAAGTATGTATTCCATGTCTTACACAGTGCACTGTTACTGTAGAGCACCATTGGTTAGTCATACTTCCCACTAAATTGTCTGATCTCATCTTCAAATTTTTATACCTTTATTTTGGACTGAAATTTTGGACCACTATTCCAGTCAATTAAGTATTTTTCCTTAAAAAAAATCTTATTCAATCCAAGTTACACTTAACTATGACATAAATGCATCTCTTTAACTAGGATAAGTCAAAAAACTTGAAACATAAAGGTCAGCTAACCAACTACTCTACTGCTTCTACTGTACACTTATATCTTTACAATCTTCCCTTCCTTTCTCTATTAACACAGCTATTAACCATGCATGGGTGAATTTAATTACTACCTGAAATCAGTGTCATTTCATAATTTCACCTTTTAACATTCTTAATGGATTTCTTTGGCTGTTGTTATGAAAAACTGATAACAGTTTAGCTTGCTGGGTTAAAATCTCTTCCTATGAAAGTTAACCTTTTAACTTACGACTCTGTTAACCTGCAGTGTCTTGCTTAATATTGTAGATAACTATAATCTTGTGTGGATTGTTTAAAATTATCTTTCATTTGCATATGAATAGTAAAACCTAGTCCATATATAATAGTAAACCTAGCCCATCTAGGCATCTCTGTAACACAGAGATCAAGTTCCATCTTCTTTGATTATGATCAAAAAGGTTATTGTTGGATATAGAAAACAAGTCAAAATTCTTCACTCAGTGTGAATTCAACACACACAAAAAAAGCTGATTTCATTTAAAAAAAAAATTAATAGAATTCATAAATTAAATTTTAAACTCAAGAAACTTCTAACAACAAAGATTTTGACCAAGAAATGTGTGGAAAAACTTTAGGATACTCAGAATATGCATGATTTGACTATAAATTGGATGTAAAAAAATATTGCAATAGCAAAATATCCCTGTGAAACCAGAATGCTGAGTTTCAAACTATGAAGAAAAGAAAAAGACCGCAAGACATACACTGCTTTAGGGAATACTTTGCTGACAGAGTCTCTATGGATCCGTATCTTCCTTTGCAGGAACTAGCAGAATGGAAGGTCTGAATACTTTCTGCCCTTTCTTGGAAGTCTAGCATTCCTATGCTTATGTTGAGAACCAGAGAATAAACTACTAAGTCAGCCAAACAGAGCTTCCATCTGCCCTGATAAATATGAGCTGTGCTACTCTGCTTATCTAAGGATGATTATACATTGCTTTCTCTGTGTATTTTATTCTTATCACTGATGAATTAATTTCCTTCACCTCTGCTTTTGGACAGCTTTCACCTGATTCCTTCCCAGTGCAAAATGAATTGAAACTGCACCTGTTATCTGGATAAGCCTTTGTGCTAAATTAACTTATCACCACCCAACCCCATTAGATGAATATAATATCATTTACTTCCAGCATTTAATGTCTACTATTTTTCTTAATAATACACTCAACATATAAAGGACTATTGTCTTGAAAGTTTTAAGCAATGCAGCTAACTCCAGTTTCTTGGAATGTGATCTCTTTCATGCCATTTAAAATTATCATAGAATGATCTGGGTTAGAAGGGACCTTTAAAGACAAGCCAGTCCAACCCCACTGCCATGGTCAGGGGCATCATTCACTTGATCAGTTTGTTCAAAGCCCTATCCAACCTAAACTTGAGCACTTTTAGTGATGGGAAAGCAGACACATTTATGACCAGGGATCTCCCATTTTTTAACCTTTTGTTGTTATAAGCAGAGCTTTAAAAATAACATGTTGGATAACATTAATTTACTCCTAGTAATATGATTGCAATGAGCCAAATCACTTGGTAAAATTTTGCTGTTCAGAATGTAAAAGTCATCCTCTAGACGCTCATTTCTAAGTACACCATTGTCTGTTTGTAAATTATAGAACAGTTTTTAAAAAAACTCACAAACTTTGGAGTTAAAAAAAAAAAAAAAAAAGGACCAAAGTGGTCTACAAAGCAAGGTCTTGATATCCTCCTACACTGAACTGGTAATGGCTACTGGGAGAAGAAAATTTTATTTTGCTTGAACTTTGGCCTCAGTCTTTAAAAAAACAGAATCACACTTCTTGTCCAGAAATGGTCTGAATGCAAAAATGAGGACTTAAGGTCTGTTTGCCTATTACTTTTTTAATAATTTAAACTGTAAGCCTAATACTAAAACATCTTGTGCTCTATATAGTAAATATTCAAACATATTCTTTTTTTGCTTTTATATCAGTAGGAAAATCAGTCTCAAGCCAGAATACTTGTGAACAAGAGTACAGGAGTCATTCCAAAACTCACCTTTTTCTTTAAATTGCATTCATCTCAATCTCACAAAAGATTATGTGATCAATCAGATAAATTCACTTGCTTTCTCTACACTGGCTTCCACATTAGTGAGTTTGTCTGCAAGAAAAGCAAGCAGATGGGAACTGCACAGGTCATAATCCAATTAAAAGAATGCTGTTACTACAAATTAAAACAAAAATGATGATTATTTTTCTAATAAAGAAGTGATATTTGTCCCAGAAGACAGAATAGTTAGCCTAGGGAAAAATAAATTTGTTCCATGGAAATTTTCATTCATATAACTTAAATCATACCAACTTAGACCTTACAACAAAGTATGCTACCCTATCCACAACAACTATATATCAAGATATTAAAAACTGCTTTTGACAGGAGGAAGCTGTGTGATTTAGTAACTATGTTTTCCCCCTATCTTTTATAATTAGAAAGTACTTTCTAGAATCAAAAGACACGAAGCAATGTCTATCATGTTATATGAAAGTAATTTTATCCCTAGGCTTCCGCTTTTTTTTTTTCTCAAGTGTGAATGTTATTATTCACATGTAGATCAGAAACTCTTTAGTTCCAAGAAGATAAATGTTAGAAGTTAATAGACTTGGAAGGGCTGTTTGTACTATTAACAAATAGCACTGCACCACAAAACAAAAACAAAAAAACAACAAACCCACAACAGACCAAACAAAAAAACCAAAACACATTAACCCTGTGCATTTAAATAAACCCCTTCAACTTAGAAGTACTCAAGTATAAGAAAAGGTTATTCCATGCCTAAGATAAAAGTAGGAGAAACAGAATTTAAACCTCCAGGAAAGAGAACATTGGCTAAAATGATCAAGAATTGTAAGTGATTCATTAAGGATAATTGGGCTGATGCTTCTCCTTGAGGTCTTATCTTAGCAGCAGATCCAGCTTGTCAGGAGTCCACACTAGTTCATCTGTCTGTAAGATCAGAATACAAATTACTCTTTATACATTAAGATCAGCAGCATTTGGAGTTTGCAGTGGCTATTCAGCACTCAGTGTATTATTTTGAGGATCTTATATTCCCTATGTTCAACTGACTACACTTTTTCCTGATGAAAAGACACAAATAGGATACAGAAAGGAAAGCAGGAGAAAGTTATAATTTCATGCTGTCAACTAGAAAATTTTCCAGAAATATTAGCTTCAACAGACTTTCAATCAACTGTTTAAAATCTGCCATTTTGCTTTATATATCTAGACATATATTTCCATGTTAAATAACATATGTATACACACATACACACATACACAGTGTACATGCAAACAATTTCCATATTGCTTAACAAGGAGTAATATGATCTATTCCACCCCAAATTTTCAACAGACTTTACAAAAATTGACTGATGAAAGCCAGTGGATTCACCAGGATAAAACTTCATATTCCATTGTTCCTATACCCATTTCAGTACACTTATTTTCTGTAGGCTTTTTTTAGATCAGGCTGATGGTTTCTGCTTGAGGAGGGGTCACCTTCATCATAAAGATGAAGACAAATCTGTGAGAAGCCTATGGGGATTGCTTTTAGCCAAGAGGAACTCTTGTATTAGTTTCAGCTCTGAAAGTCTGCAGATCTATTTCTGTCACCACAGAATAGTAGCTCTCTCAACAGCAAGCCACATTCACAGTAGGGAGGGAACATTACATTTCCAGGTTTCTTTTCAGCCCCAACAATAATAGATGCCAGAATTAGGGAAACACATTTTAGGTTAAACAAACACACATTCCTGGCTTCTTGTGCACCACCTTATTCTTTTAATAGTTTCTGGGAATGAAAAAGCCATTTCCAGAATCTCTGCTTTGCTTTTATTAGGTGCTGAGATCTCTCCTCTGAACAACAATAAGAACCAACCAACCAAACAAAGACAAACAAACAAAACCCCAAAACAAAAAACCCAAAACAAGTAAACATAACTCATGGGGAGATTTAAAATATATTTTCTTCAGCTCCTCTCCTCTATACAGAGGTTTGGCAATAGCTTTACTTGTTTGTACCTCCCTTTTTTGTATGCTGAGAGGTTCTTATCTATATGGCCTCATTTCAAAAGAAATATGGAGCCACAGTTGGTTTCAATTATTTCTTTAGCAGGTGGAGCACCTGAAGTCCCAACACCCTGAGCTATTGCTTGTGAGGGGGTGAGCTGAAATTCTAAGGAACAATTTACATGTCAGAAGTTACAACAGTTTCACCGTTTGTTATCCTGTCTGTAAAACTTAGGCCACTACAAATGAAAAGAAACCTCATTGATGCATCGGCTAATTATGTTATCCTTCTATAAATGTAAAATTCAAGTGTTTTTGGTGAACAGAAACATTAGATCACTGACCCTTTAAATTATTTTGAAAGAAAATTTAATGTGTTCAGGGCAGCTAAAATTAAGATTCCATCTGTAATTGCTTTGTAAGGAAAGAGATACTGCTGGTGTTGGGCAGTATAGCTGAATTAGTTTGTTAATACAAAACCTTAGTCCATGGGTGTTGGTCAGTTTCTTCTCAGTATTGAATTAAAAGTACATGAGTGGGAGCCTGCAAAATTTGATCAAGATTTACTAAGAAGAAATTTGACTTGGATAATAAATGAATGGATAGGAACTGAATCAGGGCTGAATAGTATCATTTCTGTAGGGAAAAATATATTGCTGGCTTATTTATCTTTGTATTAGAGAACTCAAAGGGATTTTTTAAATTCTGTTTTCTTGGAAAAGGTCATAATGTTAGTCAGGGTTAAGTTAAGAGTGGGACAAGTTAATCCTGAAGACTGTAGGTCATACGGTAAAATATGGCAGAAAACATGGTTAATTGCATTCTGTCCAAACATTTCACAACATAAGTCAGTAAGAACTGAGAGAATCGGACACTATGCCTGCAATTAGTAATTCTGAACATTAACACAAAACCTAATAATATCAGAGGAAAACATCATTAAAATAGTCCCTTTTCTGTACTGAATCAGTGTAGGACAAGCTATCGACTGTGCAGAAAAGCTCCTTTTAAACTGCTGGTTTTGTTATGGACTGGACAAATGTGTAATATTGATATATTTCAAGCCATTAACCGGACAGCCAGTGAAGACTGACATTTGTTCAGTGTCATCATTAGTTTTCATATTGCACATCAGCAATGTTGCTATCAATGTCCTCATATCTGCAAAAGAAAATGTAAAATTTTTATGACATTTTCTATGAAATACTATAAAACATATCTCTTTCTCTCCTGTCTTTCATCCTGGAGTATACCCTGAGCACTGAAGAGCACACTTATCCTGATGTAATGTATGTCTTCCTAAGACCTTTCCACATCCCTAGATTACTTGTTTTGGTTGGTTTGTTTGTTTGTTTTATTGAGGAAAGATGAGCTAAAAGATGAGCTGCACATCCCTCAGTATCATAAACATTACTTTTACATTGATTTCTCTAAGTGATTTTCTTTAAGATTGCATTTCAGAGGAAAATTTGCATTTTAAGAGAATAATTGAATTTCCAAGGTTATAAGATGTCTAAAAACATTTAAAAATAAATATAATAAATATTGAATAAACATGCAGCTTGACTAGAAAAAGCCATAGGTTCATGTTTTTTCAGACTGATGGAAAAAGAAATGCACTCCAAGATGAAAATGTGGGGGGGGGGGGAAAAAGTGGTTAGAAGTGCTCCCTGAGCCTGCAGTGGTACAATCAAATCCTCTGTCTGAGATTCTGGTGGTTTCCCGCTCTCTTATTGAAAAGGTGAAGGGTAGACCTTCATGTCCGAGAGCTCTGGCTGATCTGGGGGTCCCTGCAGAGATCAGGAGGACCTGATCAGCAGATCAGATCAGAAGAAGGCAGGTTAGGCTAACTTAATCTCCTTGACCTTTCTGTTGATACTGAGTGCTCACAAACTTTCCAACTATAGGATAAGTTTGTATGTATATAAAGATGTGCATACACGTATGTATGACTATGTATACAATCGCTGGAGTTCTTGGACACTATGTTGGTGGAACAAGATTTTCCTAGTATCAAATGAACTTTTTTTCTCTCATCAATTCTATTTCCTGAGTTCTTGTAAGAAGGGAGAACTTTTGCTCTTGATATTTGAAAGAAAGACATTTCCTACCACAGTCCTTTTGTACTAACATGTATGGTAAAAGGATCCCTGTCTTTCCCATCTTTTTCATTGTTATGTCTGCAAGTTCTTCGAAATTCACTTACAAAGACACTGAGTTGTTTCTGAATTTGTTTGTTCTTTCTGGACTTCTACTTTCTAATATGGGGAATGCTTTCTAGTGGACAATTTTTTCACAAGGCTTTTCTGTAGTTACTGCTTTTCAACCTCTTCCATGTTAATGGTGCATGAGGATGCACTGTTCCAAAAATCTGTCTAGTCTCAGAATGTAGTATCTAAACACAAGGGGACAGGGTGAACTAATTATTTGTGGGAGAATGACACCTTTGGTTTTTATTCAAGTGTAACCTCTATAATGAAAAGATTATTAATTGAGGAGCTTAAGGTCCAGGAGGCAATGGAGATAAAAAACAAGTGACTTTATAAATCTCTGTGGATGTGACTGCTGTAATAATCCTGAAACTGAACTGAAGTAACTTCTCCATTTAAATGGGCTGGTTTAATGGAATGGGAATTGTTGTGGTCAAGAGTGCCAAGCTGAAGGAGGTTTGGAGGACATCTCTCCAGGGCAAGAATAATATTGATGATTAAAATAGATTGTAATAGAAACTAAAAATTACTTGCTAAAAGATATAGGCCCTTGGGCTAAGAGTAAGTGCAATATTATTCAGCTATCAGATTAGTATCTGAAATATCTATTTTTGAACTGTATTCTATTTGGCAGGAAGTTGGCAAATGATTAAGTAGGTCTTTACCATTTCTGATGGCTCTTGTCCTGTGATTTATATATTTAAAAAAGGGGAATCATGTCCTAGCATGAGGGACACAGAGAAAATATGTGAAGAAAGAATGTGTGAAAGAAGAAAGCCTGAAACCAGAGACCATAATTTACTTCAGCTTCCTCATTCAGGAACTGATGGATTTCTAAAGCCAAAATGAGCATCTAGCCTGACCTCTGTAATATTGCAGGCTATAAAATTTCACTTTTTTAATCAAGTCGTAGGCCAACTTTATCTTAAGAAACAGATTAAAAAGTAGTAGTCATATTATCAGAGATATTTGGGTAATTAAAGAATGGACGTAAAAATACTTCTACAGATCAGGTGCTCCTCATTGATTTCACTATAGGTTGAGATCCAAAAATTTTACACATTTTAATTTATTTTTTTTTTTAAATAAACTGATTAGATGTTTCTCTGAGATTTTTACATGTCATTGAAAGGACGTCCATACATACACAGTCATATGTAGAAATCAAAACATCTGAAAGAAGGGCACAAAACCAGGTTTGCTAGATATAAGCCTGGGGCCAGCATGAGTACTTGAGGCCTGGTGTGATAGCGAGGTCTTCCAGTGAGTCTGCCATTCAGTGGAGGTAGAGGATGGAGATTCATGCAGCAACCATGATGCAAGGGTTACTGGTCAGTTAGTTATCTTGGAAGTGCCTGAGTACAGCCAGTTAGGAATTAGGACTTCTCCTTGACAAAAGATGGTGGGATCATCATCCCAAATCAAGTGCATCTTCACAAGTGCATGCAGCATGGGCAACAACCAAGAGGAACTGGGCAGCAGCTTTCCTGTGCAGCAGGAAAGCTATGATATTGTTGCCATCCCAGAAAAGTGGTGGGATGACTTACATGACTGGAGTGCTGAAATCAGTGGCTACAAGCTCTTCAGAATGGATAGCAAGAAGAAGTGGTGAAGTTGCTCTGCTTCAACTGTATAGAGCTCAATGATTGTGATAAGGTGGAGTCCTTATGCATAAGAATGAGGCAGAAAGCCAACAATGAGGATGAAGAGGCAGAGGAAGCATTCTACAAGCAGCTGTCAGAAGTCACACAATTTCTAGCCCTTGTTCTCATGAGGTACTTCAATTTACTGGACATCTTTTGGAAATATAACACAACAGAAACAGTGTAGGGGGTTCCTGGATTGTGTGTTAGATAACTTCCTGACACAGCTGGTGAGACTTCCAGGGGAGGTGCTTTGCTAGACCTGCTGTTTACAAACAGAGAAGGACTGCTGGGAGATGTGGTGGCTGGAGGACATCTTGAGCACGAGAAGAAGACAAGGTTGAAAGGAGACCTTATCACTCCCTACAACTACCTGAAAGGAGGCTGTAGTGAAGTCAGTGTCAGTCTCTTCTCCCAAGTAACTAGCAATAGAATGAGAGGAAACAGGCTCAAGATGTGCCAAGGGAGGTTTAGATTGGATATTAGCAAAAATTTCTGTACTGAAAGAGAGGTCAAGCATTGGAACAAGTTGCCCAGGGCAGTGGTAGAGTTGCCATCCCCAGAGGTGTTCAAAAAACTTCTAGATATGGCACTTCAGGACATGGTTCAGTTCACATGATGATGTTGGACTTGATGATCTCAGAGTTCTTTTCCAACTTTAGTGGTTCTGTGACTCTATGTTTCTAAACATAATTCATGGGACAAGATAAAATTTCTCTTGGGATGAGGCATGTTCATCCTTTTACGACAGCACTATTGAACAGGGAACAAACCTTTCCTCATTGCTTGGATGGAGATTTATTTTTCCAACCCAAAGGTCTCTCAAATGCATGCCACAGTTAATTGTTAATGGAGTAAAAGAGTTCTAAGCATTGACCCTGACAAGTACTTGGATCTCATAATGTAATTTAATTCCAGAAAAAACATCATAAATGAGGAAAAGGTATTACACCTGTGCATAAGAAAACATGTTAAGTGACATTGTTGATGGAGGTTTAACAGACTTTAATGCAAGCTTCTTATTTTATGACCACGAAAAATTCTACATACAGTGATTTGGGAGGTTATATATCATAGATAAAAGTGTATTATGTTCTAGAGGGCATTAGTTTTCCACATGATTTAGGTAAAAATTTTGAAAGAGTTACATAACAATCCAGTTTTAATTTAGTGTTTCTCTTTTTAAAATTACATAAATGTTTTTCTTTTTACTGCTAAGCAGAAGGTAAGTAGGAGTAAAATTGCAAAACACTTAGAAATATGTTATTATTTTTGCCATGGAAAAAAAATATGTTAGGAAAGCAGAAAGAGTGATGCCAAAATGAAATACATTTAATTCAGCCCTCACCTGAAATTACCCAATATGCGTTTCACTACTGCATCCTGCCATCTCATAAAAAATGGCTGAGACAGGTACATATGTCATTAAGTAGTCAGGAATTTCTTATTAACACCTCAGTTTGCAGGTGGGAATGCAATGAACAGAGAGCTCTTCAAGCTTTTGGGTACATTTGTTGGGAATAAGAATTTAAAAATAAGTCTAACTAACTGTACCATGTAACTTGTATTTGTCTAATAGAGGACTGAGTTGAGGTAAGATCAGTATGCATCATTTAGTTCAACCTTAGCAAATCTTTCAACATTGCTACCTCCAAGGGTAGAAACTCACTAATGGTCCTGAGAGCAGGGTCCCATCCAGAGAGACCTGACCAGGCTGGAAGAACAGTGAAGCAGGAACCACCTGAAATTAAGGAAGGATAAGCACCAAGTGCTGTTGGGGGGACAGAAGAGGGCCTGTGATGACACAGGTTGTGGACAGACAGGTCCTGTAACCCTGATGGAATGATCCTGGGGCCTGATGGGCAACAAGCTGAGTGAAGATCAGTGAAGGTGGCCAATAGCTCCCAGGGTGGTGTGAACAGGAGAATGTTCATCTCAGTCAGTGATTATACCCCTCTGCTCAGCACTCATAAGACCATAACTGAAATATTGTGTCTAGTTTTGAGGCCTCCTGTAAGGAAGAAATCAGCAAACTGCAGCAAGTTCAGTGGTATGGAGGAGGCTGGAGCACTTATCCCTCTAGGAGGGACTGAAGGAATGTGACTGTTTCATCCTGGATACAAGTGAGCCTTGGGGACCACTGACCCCCAGTGCCTATAGGGGAGACAGAGTCAGGGTCTCCACAGCGACCCATGGTGGAGGGATGAGACACAGGAGACATAAACTGAAATCAGAAATTCAGGCTGGTTATGAAGAATTACAAATCATGAAGAATCAGAACTCCAACTCCAAGAACAGCCCAGAAGTGGGACAAGCTGCTCAGAGTCTGTTCAGTCTCCACCACTGAAGGCTTTCAAAGCCCAACAGGCCAGAGATCCAAGCAGCCATGTCTGACACCATAGCTGCCTCTGCTGTGAGCTGGAGGTGAGATCAGAGACCTCCTGAGGTCCTGTCTGAACCTGTATTATTTGTGAGTCTGTGAAACATTAGGCAATAATCATAGTTCAGTTGCTCCCCACTCATCTATAAATATTTAAGGAGAAAGACCAACTCTGTAAATACCACAAACAGACAAAATGACAAGAAGAGTTGTTGGATCTCCAGTTTCATAAAGTATCTTAAACTAGCTGTGAAAGCTGAGAAGTTTAATATACAAGCCTTTTGAAGTCTGCCACTCTGATATATGCCAGGATGGAACGTCAGTCTGAAAGCTAAGATATTCATGTCTTGAAGGAAAATCTTCCTTAGTGAGAAGATTACAGCATTTCTGCAGTTTATTTCTACTGGAACCTGATGCTGGGAAGGTTTATTTTGTTTTTCACCCACTGCAGCAGTTGTTCCCGTCTACTGGTAATTCAACTATTCTCTTTATTAACTTTAATTATGATCTCTTACATGACCACAGAACCCCTGCTGGCATTATGTCTGAAAAAGTTTCACATGCACAGGACTGCAAATATCAGTTTGACCTGGATTTCCTTTGAGATAATTAATTCCCTGAGATAGTTTTTCTCCATTTCATCAAATAATACTTGTTTCAAATCTAATTAAGCTGGTTAAAGTTGCATTTGTTTTTACTTAAGAAAACCCAGAATTAAGCAAGTTTTCTGTTTCTGAAGATCTATATCAGAGGTGTACATCACCTTCATTTGGTAAGTATCAGATGGACAATAAATTTGGATTCACCCAGCAGATGCCATAATAAAATTTGGAGTAAATGTTGTTATCTACCAAATTTCTACAACTAAAATGGTATTTAAACTAGGCTCTAATTTTTTGATCTACCTCACCAGCCCAACACAAATACAGATGGGAAACCAGTGTCTTTTTCAGGTACTTAAGCATGACTGACTGACTAGTATCTTATATCACTTTAATTTTATTGTCATTTGGAGCAACATGTATGTAAGCAATCTTTGCCTAAGACAATGACTAAGAGAACTAACTACAACAAGCATAAAACGAAGATGTTTTTTTACAGGCCTTATGGCTTATTGCTAATTTAATTATCTCCCATTTACCCACAAACACAGCTTGATGGGTATATTCTGCTCTTTATTATGTCAATTAGCATCCTGCAACAAGTTGCTTGATAAGATTATATCATCTGCTGGTATATTCAGCAATTCAAAAGGCTTACTAGAGCTGGTCCTTGCCAGCTCCTCCCAACTTATGCTTCTCCGTGGCTAAGGATAAGATTGTAATAATTAACAGGACCTTACTGTAAAATGACCTCTGTAGAGGTAGAAGAGTTGAAGTAATCAGTAAACAGCACCAGAGCCAGTTCTTCAGAACTTAGTTGTATCTATCAGCATTGGAAGCTCAGCATATTAAAATGCACATATTTTCCTTTTGTTTGAAAAGGCTTGGGAAATAAGCAGTGGGAAAAAAAGACCTGTTGGACTTTGTTAAAGACAAAAAAGATGTGGTCATCTTCACTGAGGTGATCTTTCACATTCCCATGTTTAGAGAATCCTAGTACCACTAGAAACATCCAGGAGCCTCATATTCTAAAATAAAGAAAAAAATTCACACATGCACAGTAAAGATATAATGCTGATCCTGACACTGCCTGATTATTATTATGGAAAAATTTCAACCCAGATATTTTTACTGTAACTATGTGTATTCATTTTGCTGTGGTTTCACCCAACAGGCAGCTATATACCACATAGCTGTTCACTCATTCTCCCCGAAGTCCCTGGGTAATGGAAGAGAGAACTGGAAAGGGAAAGAAATCTGTGGGTCAATTTAATAACTGAAATAATAATAATAATAAAATATACAAAAAAGAGATTCACAGTTCAACTGCTCACCACCTTCTGGCCAATGCCCAAGTAATCCCTGGTTAATGATCCTAGAGGAGAGAAATCTCAACTCCACAATCCTGAAAGAGAAAGAAACAACTACCCAGTCAGCCCTCATCTGTACACTGAGCATGACATTGCATGATACAGAATATACCATTGGCCTATTTGAACACATTGCTTTAACTATGCTCCCTCCCAGCTTTTTGTGCACCTGTACACTGGCAAAACATGGGAATTTGAAAGGTCCCTGATTACTTAGCAATAACTCAAACATCATTATATTATCAACATCCTTCTCATACTAAATCCCAAACTAAATCCAACACACAATGTTATTCTGATTACTAAGAAGAAAGTTATCTCTAACCCAGGACACATTCCAAATAATTGCACAACAAACATAGCTTTTTATTTGTCTCCACTTCTTTCCTGACAGATCCACTTCATTGCTAAAAGGGCATGTATGTAATTCATGTAAACAAACTTCATACTAACATTTGCTGATTCTTGTTACTACATGATTTTTTGTACTGTAATGATCGGAGATAAACTGGAGGCATTTCCATCTTCTTTTCTTATGGCAAATTCCAGAACTTTCAAAATGAGGGAATAAAGCATTATACTGTCTTTTCAGCATGCTTCTTAGCCTTCTACCTAGTCACACAGATGAGGTCCCTTTTGCCTATACATATCTCCCTCCAACTGCAGCAGGACATCCATATGCAGAACTGAAATATGAATTGCAACCCAAAGGCAGTGAGGATTCCAGTCTCTCTCACCACATCTCTGGGATCATCCAGATTAAATATGGGTATACCTAAATAGATCCTCTAAACCTGAAACACTATGAGACTCTGGACTGCTGCAGGGTTAGCTCATCACCTTTGTCTGCAGACTCTTTTCTCCTCATACTAGCCTTTCTGAGCAGAATTCAGTGCCTGATGATAGCATTTTACTTAAAAAAACCCCAGACTAATATACTGGTTTGTATAATATAGTATAGTATGAAAAGTAATTTAATTTTGAAACATAAATTGTTATTAGTAAGGCAATAAATAATTATTTCTTTAATGTTATTAGTTATACCAGACTGATACTCAATGAAGACTCTTCAACAGCACATATTTAGTGAACATTCTGGAAAAGCTTTTCTGTAATATTGGGTATGAACAGAATATATGCAGAAAAGTTCGTTACCAGAGATGAAACAAAGGCACCATACAATCTGAACTGAGAATTAGTGCTTTCAGGAAATAAAGGGCTTCCTGAATAATTAACATACAGCTGCTAATCACTCTGTAAATTTTTGTCACAAACAGACATAATCATGCCTATTCACTTCACTAGAAATTATTTCAATTGCTTGCTCATTTTCAATTCCCTGTAAACGAATTATGATCAAAAACAGATATAAAAAAACAAAACAGGTCTGAACAAATAAATTTAAAAAATAATCACAGGTTTCTGACTAATTTTGGGGCTGAGTTTATTCTCAGGCCTAGAGAAACAAGAACTGATTAAATCCAAGAGTTACGTCCTACAGAACTTAGCCTTCTGCCAGGCACAATAAAAGCCTTCTTTTACATTTGTCATGAGAGTATTTTTAAAAACCTAATTAAAGTTAAATGAAATTCTAATATTTGAAAGAATTCTAAAATAAACACAAAGAGATATAAAATTCTAATGTGTCATATTATTACCACCTTCTCATCCTCTGGTCCTATATTGCCTCAAAGAAAAAACATGAATCCACTACTACATTTCAATCCTAGCTACCACCTGAGAACTATAGGAAGCAGAAGAGTGTTTTCTGTTGGAATTCATATTAGAAATCTTGTATAAGCAAAAAAAAAGAAGAGAAAATTACTTGGTAGCACTTGGTGGTATCTTGCATTGCAATTCTTTTTCATATTTTGTCTACTAGTAGAGTATATTTTTATTTTATGCAACATCTTTCATCTAGGAGACAAGAAAACAGTCAAGTTAGAGGAATTAAACTGTTCATGGGAAAAATTTTAACCTTTTTCTCCATGAGACATATTTTAAAAACAGAGTGAGTTAATGAGGCAGATAAATATAGCCAGGCTGTCCCAGATGTTAAGCACTATACAGAAAGCAAGCTCTTACATCAGGAGTGGTGTGAGTTTGCTAAGGGTCAGAGCACAGGCTTATCTGAAAAGGCAGAAACAATATTAAAAGGTATTAGATGTGGTTCCCCTTGACTATACACCAGTTTTTTCATTTGCTCTTTGTGCCAATCAGTGCCATCAGGAATGAGCATTAAAAACTTATTGGTACTTCAGGGGCTTCTCCTGGTTTCACCATTTTTGGCACTGTGTCCATCACTAAATAGACCTAGGGAAACCCATCCAGTAAACATAAGAATCAACAAAACCCCTAATCTAAAATGCAAATGAACTCAAATGAACACATTTTAAGTTCATTAAAAGACCGTGGCAAATGGCTTGTAATACCAAAAGTAATTTGCCTCATTTTTTGAAAGTTTTCTTAACTAGAGAATTAATTTGGACAAGAGGTTGTGAATTGTGAGTTTAATAGTTTCCTTGAATAAAACTAAGTAGCCACACTTCATTTCATAGTATTCCTATTTAGTTTTATGCATTTAGTAGTACTTTTATCAACTATTTGTTTGAATTGAAACCATAGAATAAATTTAGTGAAATAAAGTTACAGTCATTTTAATCTAGAGCACAGCTGAAGTTTCCTTAGGGCTCATGTTAAAAATGGAGCTAATCCATTCTAGTTACCCAAATGTCTTTTATATCAAATTTTTTCTGTAGCAAAGCCCTCAATCAAATTAGTATATTTTGATATATTTCTTTCAAACATAGCTCCAATGAAGCCCGAATTGAAATTTCCAGGCCAATTAATTGACTTGATTGTCGAAACAACTGACACCACAGTTTTTCCTGAACACGCACTTCAGAACATGTACTTCACTTCTGAAGCAGCAACCAAATGATCCATGCAGTAGGAACAGCATATGTAAGGATAATACTAGAAAGAAGAAGAAATTTTGTGGTAACACACAGGAAATGGATCTGTGCTTTTGATAAAATTCACAGCAATAAGAATTTATTATATCTATTTTCAATGTGTGAAAATCATTAAGATAAACTAAAGAAGAAAACATGACACAGAGCAATCACTGGAATTCCTCTAACAGTCATGAAATTTTCCACTATAAAATGTGAATGTTGTGATCTGATATCTGTCCCAAACCACCATTAGATTTTTCTTTTTCTTAAAAAGAAGCCTATTTACCAATATTTTTTTTTTATTATTATTATTTTTACCAGATGTTTTTCTCATGATTGGTCCTCATAGAGAAGAAACTGGTTTGAGCAGAGTGAACAAAATCCAAACAGTGGTTTAATGACAATTTCTTTCTGTATCTGTGAGTTATCTAGGTAGAAAGATATTCTTATTTTGAGAAGTGACTAGATTCTTCTGTCATTAAAACTCAATGGTAATAGTTTTGAATCTTCATTTAAAGAATTGAATACCTAAGCACATTTAGTCCTAGCAATATCAATGAAATTACATCAAGTAGTATAAACTTGATCTTCTGTGTACAGATAGATTCGAGCCCATTTAAAGCCATTACCAAAAGAACGTCATGAGGCTGGGAGCTGGGTTTGGCTGTTCCAGTAACTCAGTTTAGCTTCTTAGCTTCTTGCCATTGTGGAAGAACCATATTCAGGGTCCAGATCATGGAATGATACCAAGGTAACATGCTTTATTCGCAGGTCTGTTCAATTTTCACCTATTTCACTGAGTTGTCAGTTACACTGCTGTATTATTTTCTCCATTGTGACTGAAGTGCTGTATTCTTAGAAACTCCTTCTGTGCTAATAGGATGAGGCTCTCTGGGTCCAGATGTTATTCAATCCCTTCTTTTGGCCCCATCTAACTTCTTTCCCTCTCCTCATTAGGGGCATGAAGCCTGTAACAGCACCTGGCATGGCAGACACCTGAACTAGATACCTCAAAAGGCTGACTGCACATACCAGCCAACACAAATTTAGCATAAAACATCCACATTCTGCTTTATTATTTTACTCTCCTTAGTATTAGGGGTATCTCCTCTAACCTTTTCTTATGCGCTTCTTGGGTAAAGCGATACCACTGCTTGAAGAACAAAACACAGACATATCTGCTTTCACCTTTTTGTAGTATACGATTATCCTAAAGGTCCCTTCTATGTAAGCAGGTTTTGTAGCGCTTTTTTTGTAGCTTTTTTTCTCTGGATGAAAAAACATTCAGAATATGCAATATTTACAGCTTAGCTATCCTTCATTCTTCCTGTGCTTTACCTCTGATGGCCTCTCTAACAGATGCTTTTGTTTCCAGAAAGGACTACAAAAAAGTGTGGTAAGATCTGTGTCCCATTTCTAAATTATAACATATAATAAAAAAAAAGCACTGGAACTACAATACAGCAATAATAAAATATGACATCAGATGTAAAAGATTAGGTCAGTATGACCTAACTCATCTGCCTAATGCACTTTTTTCCCAACAGTTTATCAGCGCCATAACATAAAATGGCATAAAAACTGAGACCTTGGTGTTTGCAAGTGATGTAAAGGCTAATTAAATGTAAGAGAAATACAAGGCCTAGCAATCAGGTAGTTCATAACCTGTTTGAATGGAGGAATTTTTACACTTCTGTTAAGAGTAGAAAAATCCCAGATCAACCGCAATAATTCAGTTCCTTATGAAAGACTACTATTGGTAGCTAAGGACTTGTGAAATCAACATGATTTGTTGCTGACATTTCACCTCCTACCTGGCAATTGCTCGAAGATGAAAGTTTTTGTCTAGACATTTGCCCTCTCTTGATAGCTGCAATGACAAGCATTTAATGAGAACAAATATTTAAAGACAAGCTGACAAGGCTAACAGGCCACACATATATCTCCTTTTCTTACATGTAAGTGTACAGACCACTACATTCTTCTTAGAAGAGGGATGTTTCTTGCAAAATAAATTTTTATTATGTTCTTCCCCTACTTAAAATATGTATCTCTAAAAGCCTATAATTTATGAGCAAATAATAGTGATAAACTTATGGCCCCATGCAAAGCAAGGAAAGTCTCATGAAGTAGATGGCAGTCTCTGAGGCTTTTTTATACTAGGAATTTTATAATTCTAATTTATTTTCTAAAAAAGTAGTATCTAACCACACCCAATATTGCCAGGAACTGTTTTGTCATAAAATCATTTCAAATCTGCAAACAGAAATGGTGAACTGGAATAAAATAAGACATAAAAATTGCTTTCTAGGGTGCTTTGGTAACTGAGGGCAGACTCTGGTCTAACGATGTTTGTCTCATGCAGGTTATAGGATGAGAAGGAATTCATTTTAAAACAGCTCTGTAACTTGTCTATAATATATTTCTGCATATATCTGAGAAACATAGGATTTTTTCAGCACTGGGAATGTGTTTATATCAGAAAAAAAACATGCTAGTGAGAAGTTCATAGAAGTAAATCAATTCATTTAAATGCTTTATATAGACCAAAAGCCTAACAGACCAAAGGAACTTGGCAGAGAAACTCTGTGACAGCATGACCTATCTCTAGTTCCAAAAAATCAAGAAACTTTTCCCTTTCCCTCAAAAAATACTTATGGAAAGTTTAAAAACTTCCTTTAAGGTGTTGCTTAATCACACATTTCTGATAATAAGATAATAAGCCCTAGAGTTTTGAAAACATTCTAAAATTATTGCAATAATTTACCCTACGATATATTAAACCCAGGATAAAATGAGATGATTCAGCATAACAGTGTGCTACAGAAGGTACAAAACTGTTCTGCTGACTGTTGGCACTCCAAGTTTAAATCATACCCCAGTGCCTTATGCATCAAATTTGGGAAAAATACAAAATATATTGCTGGTCCTCTCCACAAACCATTATTGTCCTTACTCTTTCCCAGCTGAATTAATTGAGCTTTCTTTCCTCAAAGAAAAATTAAGCCCTTAGTTTAGCAAAAAATAACTCCTTCTTTAGTATTTTAGCTTCAAAGTACGTTAGAAAGGAATACCTAGGTGGCTCTCAAAATGAGATAGATTGAATTGGCTAGTTCATTTCTGGGGCATGTGACTCTATCACTAAAAAATATACTTTTTTTGCCAACTTTTTTTCTCAGCTGTAACCAAAACTACTGTGGAGTAAGTTTTGAGTCAGTTTATGTCGATTCTGCCCCAAAAATCCTATCAAGCAAAAATAGAATTTGTTTCTCAACTGCCAGTTTTTGTTTTGAAAATATACCCCTGAGTGTTCTGAATTCTCAGAACAAATTTTTACTGATTTTCTTCTCATCTTTCTCCTTTTAAAATAAAAATCTCTCTTCACCATTTAAACACATTTCAAGAGGTGATTAAATTGCAGTCATTCTGCTTCTTTTTCAGATGTATAAAAATTTTGCCCATCAAGTGCTTAAATTATATGTCCAATTGCAACCAGAAACTCACCTGTTTGCAGTTCTTGTCATTAAAAGAAACTCACTACAAGTTACTGCAAGAGGTTTATCTCTTTGTATTTTTAGAAATACTTATCATATAATAAAATAAAAAATGAAATATTTTTTATTATGTTCTATATCTCAAAGAAGATAGAGGCTATTTGAATGATAAAATTCCTAGAGTTAAGCTTTTCTGTAAGAGGAACAAAAAAGCTACTAGCCAGTACAAAACACACAGGTTTTTTCCTTAGTGATTTTGAATGCTTATTTGGGCACATTTTATGAGTGTGAATACTAAACCAATTGCCTTTCTTAATGCTTTAGCTTTCAGGAGGCTTAGATAGCTATTTCCAATCCATTTTTATGGAAGTAAGTAAGGGAGTAGCAAAATTAACATTGTATTTCAGTTAGAAATAAAAAATAAAATTTAAAAAAAAAGTTAAAAGAAGTGAAAGAAGAAAATAAATTTTACATGTTATTTGGAATTATAAATGTGGATTCTCCCACCAGTGTTTTTTTCAGCCAAAACACCTTTATTCCAAGAGTTGAGACTTTTTCTGCAGACGTAGCAGCAGGTGTACAAATGCAGTAGTTGTGGAACATCCCTATTTGAAAGGTGTGATTTATTTGATAGATTTTTTAAAATATATATTAAACACATAAGAGCTTCACATGGAATTGAAGTCCATACTCTTTATGCATATTACACTAAATTACTGTACCTTTATTGGAGTTGTGCTAAGATCTCTAAGAGTTGGTGGAGGTCATTATGATTGAAAGTGGATGATGAGCATCCTGTGGGACGTTGCATTTCAAGACACACTGTTCATATTTCTCAATAACTCACTGGCGAATATTTTTCATCAGAGTAGGATATAACCTGTCTCCTCTTTTGGCTCTCTTTATCTTCATCTTTGACCTTCTGGTCACAAGCCAGAAGTTGACCAGCCAATAATGATTCTGATAAGAGTTTCCCTTTGGAATTATGTGTTCTAGGGATCAAGCCTCCCAGAAGCTTGACTCAGCAGCTGACTACTTGTGTCAGAAATCAGAACAGTGCCCTTTCTTCTTTGCACAGAGAGGAACTGAAGAAAATCTGTGGACCACTTTGTCTGCCATATCTTCTTTGTTTATTATGTCTGACATTTCCGAAGTGAAGTCTTTTTACAGGTTATTAACTTCTGATGTTGAGCTGAGAAGAGCCTTTGTGAACATCAGAGAATACACACATGTAAACGCAAACACAGAAATTGAAAACATGAGAAAGCAGGAAAGCATTTAATGAAATGTTAGCACATTTCTAACCTACTAAATAAACAATGAAACAGCAGAGGAAGGAGAAAAATGAAGTGAGGAACAAATATGCATCTAGCTGAAACACCTGAAGTATTTCTACAGTTTTGTACATAGAGTTCTTCTTTCTTCTTATAAATTAAAAGTCAAATTCTTCCCTCTCTAAAAAACTGAAAAGTTAGTACTTAAATTCCAACACCAGAGAATTTCAAACAAGTATACAGGGAGGCATTTAGTCTCTCTCATTAGCTTTTATTAACAACCTTCTGAGTTTGCAAAATCAGTGTAACAAGTTACAAATGATGCATGAAATTAAAAATTTCTGTTTACCCTATAGAGTTATCATCTATGGTTGGAAATGCCCTGCTTCAATATAAGTGACAATATGTTGCCAAACTGAGACAAAACTTCTCACAAATATGTGGCTTCTCAGCCTAAAAGGGACTGTTAAAATGTTTTGGGTTTTATTGTTTTTGGTTTGTTTTTTTTTCACACAAACTACTTTTTTTTCTTTTTCACAGAAGCAAATACCTCAAATTCATCCCAAAATTTTACCATATCTCTCAGTGACCCCATGAAATAGTTTTAGCTCAGAAAGCCACGGAGAGTACAGGTTGAAAAGCACAAGACTTGAGCAGGTATCAGATTAATGTTCAGATCAGAAATAAAAAACAAACCAAACAAAGAAATCTACTATTTGTGACACACTGGCTCAGTAGACCACATGTCAATCATGTCCATAAATCCAGGGCTTACTAGGCCAACACTCAGCAAAATTGTTCTATGCCTCTTTAGATAATGGTGATGTTTAAAACAAGTATTTCCACTGATCCATTGAATAGAGTGACAGGAAAAATACTGGAAAATACTTAGAGAAAATTTCCTTCTGTCAGTTGACTCAATTTATGTATAACATGTGCTAAGCACATTATTAAATTGATGTGAAGTCATAATTAGTAAAATCTTCTT
Organism: Florisuga fusca; assembly: GCA_038090715.1. Classification (NCBI taxonomy): domain Eukaryota; kingdom Metazoa; phylum Chordata; class Aves; order Apodiformes; family Trochilidae; genus Florisuga; species Florisuga fusca. Next base: position 32,306,916 of record JAAWXA010000005.1, read on the forward strand.
CCAAAGGAGAGACTAAACAGGATAAGAGACATTAGTGAGTAACCGAAAATCAATTCAAACTTTAGCAGGTGAAATCTTCAGATTCCAAAACTTATACTTTTAATACATGCATTATTATGGCTTACTATATTTAATATAAAATCTACAAACTTTTCAAATATATTTGTGCATAGAATTACATTTTTCCTTAACACGACTGATATTTTATCTTTTACTTCAAAAGAGGGCACCCAAACTGTTATGGGCAAATCCCTGATGGATTGCTTCCTTAGTAAATAGTTGAACAGATGAAGTGCCTTGTTATTCCCAGTGTTTCTTCCCTTTGTTGTCCAAAGGATAGACCTATTTTTAAAATTACTTTCTTCTGTGTGAGAGGTAGTAGTGTAAATACTTCCTGTATTTATTTCTTATTTACAGTAGTTGGTACGAGAAAAGAAGGCAAATAACAAAATGCATACACTCACTCCTGATGAAAGCAATAACAATAGATCTGTCTGTATTAAATCTTTTGTAGCTCTGTAAGTTTGGAAGTTCCTTAAGAGAAGTAAAATCCAATCCAATTATGCAAATTCATAAATACTTAGATTTACTCAGACAATAGATAGCTACATATTCTGCTTTGGGTGGTTTGCTTCCACTGCTTGTGTTTCAAGAAAACTTAAGTCCCCAAAGCAGAGCACACAATGCAGCAAAAAGCAGAGCTATAAGTGGTGTGCTTTGGTGAGAGCATCACTTGGCAGGTATCACCTGAAAAATAAAGTGTTGCAGAGAGTCAATTCACAAAATTCCTCAAGGCTATTAGGGAAGAATGATAGACAAGTCATCTGTTCCTCTGAAATATTTCTGTGATACCCACCACTGCTGTATATTACTTCCTTTAGGAACTTAAGTCTCCTGAGTCATCCCCTTGTACTGCAAATAATTGCATTATTTAAGTGATTCGATAAACTTATCAAACCCTACCCTAAAAATGGAAGGTGTCTTGAACCTGTTACTTATATTTGCCACTGGTCTAAAATTTAATACTTATGATTGCCAAAAGGTCTCTTCTGTTTGGTTTTTTGGGTTTGTTGTTGTTGTTGTTCTTTGTTTGTTTTTTTGTTGGTTTTTTTTTGTTTGGTTTGTTTTAATATTTTTTCTTTCCAGTTTAATCACCACTTATAGTTATGCTAGAACTATTATTTTGTTTGTACAGCTCTTTCATCTCAACTAATGTGTTGGAAGAGAACAATTATGCACCCCTTATGTCTTTATTTTGCTAAATAAACCAGTCTTTTGGTGTCCTCTTCTAGAAAGGATACATCCTTCCTTATTTGACTCCACTAGAGCAGGTTTTCTGCCATTTTTCCAGCTTGACTATCAGTGAACAGGACTATACGTAGTATTGTACTTGACTAATCATCAATGTATGACAATTCCTCTCCAAGAAGGCAGATGTATCTTTCTTGATAGATCCAAGAACTGCTGTAAAATTTAGTATGCACATTTCAACCCTTTTAGTACCTACATTTCCCCCTGTACCAGGGGAGTAGTGTGAGGATGAAGCCACAGAGGAGAAAAACTGATATGAACTGACTGCTACCTGATTTCCCAGCCCCTTGCACTGCTCAGATGAATGGAGAGGTAGAGGAGTTAGGAAAGACGGAGAGAAGATGAAGTGGTTTATCAGGACAGAACCTTATAGAGACCTTCCAGTAACTGAACGGGCCTACAGGAAATCTGGGGAGGGACATTTCACAAGGGCATGTAGTGACAGGACAAGAGGTAATGGTTTCAAACTGAAAGAGGGTAGATTTCAGTCAGATATTAGTAAGACTTCCTCCCCATGAGGAGTTATATGAACAGTTAAATGCAACATATTAAACCTTCACGCATGTTTCATAAATATTTACATGTATACATAAGTATTTATGCATTTGTTGCAAAGGAATGTTGCAGACCTGTGTAAAAGGAAGTAGTAAATCTCTAGTGTTTGAACATGCTTGATATACCAGCTTGACTTCTCTATTCCCATCACATACTATCAGTCAATAATCTGAACACAAGCAAAACTGTAGGAATCCAAGGACATAAGGTGCCTTTAATTTTCAACCCATTTGCAATGTTTCACAGTACTCTGGTATTTGTAATATAGTCTTTCATTAAAATACCCATAAAAGCCCATCATTCTTTGACAAGTTGAAATACATAAGTAGAGCATGATAGTGCAGTAACTACTAAAATATTTAAATGATTTATTTTATTTAAATTTTCCAAAGAGAAGTGGAGATAGATTAAAATTTTAGAGCTGAAAATTCTTTGGTTGGCACCATAGGGGAAAAAAAAAAAAATCTGTAGAATGCAATCATAAACCCAGACTGAATATATTTCCACATAAAATTATTAATTGGACATGACACCCTCTACATATTTCTCTTTTCAAATCAAATAGTTTTAAATATAGACATGGGCAATATTTCCTCTTTATTCTATTTTTATGCTGTCTCACTGATGCTGATAGCAGATTGTTTCCTATTGCCTGTCCCTTTCAGGGTGTTACTCTTCCACAAGATCTTCACCAGAGGTGCAAAATCTTCCTGCTTCCAACTGCCCCATGTCTCTTTCTCCTACATTTGTGGCATCCCATCTCACCCCATCAAAAAGCATGAGCCAACTCTAGATTCAGCACCAGTTTTCCATTACTGCTAAATCACTTCAAAGGTAAGCAGCTGTCATTAGTTTAATGTAAACAATGAGCTCTAGAATTCCAGTAGTTTCTGCTGGTAGGTTGCCACTACAACTGCCTATACAGGTGGGTACCAGACTAGCACATAGTGACTGCATCTGTCATACATCTGTCATGCAACTCTAATTAGTTGCAAGTTGTTGACCCAGTTATTGTAGCAGGTATACCTCAAAACCCTCAGTTAAGAAGTAGATTCATGACACCATGTTCAATTTTTAATAGTGTAATAGTGATGCAGAGGAGACATATTCAGAAGAAAGGTGGAAAGATCCCTTCTCTCTCTTTTACTTAGCCACCAGGGCTTGCTTTCCTTGCATTTTAAACTGCATATCAGTCATGACCAGCTATTATACTTCAGATTAGTTTTTCCACATACACCAGTGTTTAACTTACATAATAATAAGGCGCTACACACAACAATATCTTCTTATAGCTTTTCACAGACACTTCTCATGTATTACTATTGAAACCAGGAGCTGCAGAATAAATAATGTTTTATCACTGATGTATAAACCTATGCCTAGTCATGGTGAAAGATAAGATTCTTCTAACTGGATGAAAAATAAATAATATCATATAAGTGCTGTACCATCATCATTAATAACTATTTCCTTGAATTTTGTAACACACTCACATTTATCCGTGAAGTGTGTTAGTGATTTGGAAGCAACGTAAGACTAAAAACATTCCCATTAAATCAACTAGTCCAGCTTCTTAATAAAAATATTGTGTAGCTACTAGAATGTATTAGAGAAAATTAGTTATGATTCTGTTAATAAAATAGTAACAATTCATAACACTTAGAATTTCAGTCAAACTACACACAGCTAGTTTAGTGGAATCAATTTTCCATGAACTCCTATTGAATCTTTAATTATTCTTTTTTTGTGACTATAGTTTATTTTGTATAAAAGAACTGTAATTATCCTGATCATTTTTTATGCAATACTCTGTACATAACCAGTGATCTACTGCTCTTACCACCCTGCTACCTACACAAAGGACAACACAGTGGAGCACAAGAAACCTGCTGCTGGCAAAGTTTATAACTTTCTTAAAGGGAGGATACCATATGCCAATACACTAAGCAAAAATCATGAGCTCAGAGCAAGAATTTCTTTTGTAGGTAACAAGACAACTACATGTGCAAGGCAGTTTTCATTCCACCGTTTTTCCCCTCTCCTCTGAAAGACCTAAATCTCTTTTCAGTATTTAATTTAATTGTACTGAAAAAGACACCACCTACTTAAAACCAATTTAATCTCTTTGGATTTTTTCCTCTGTTATTTTTGCAAATGATTGATTAATAAAAACCAGTGTGATCAAATGGATTACTTCTTATCATACTGATTAATGTAACATGCATTTCACTTCTTTGTTTGATTTTTTTTTCCATGAGCTGCAGTTGGTTTTATCATTTTCCCTGTCTAACCAGCCCATTCATATACAGATAACATGAAAACACATTTTTTCTTTCTCCAGATAAACAACGTTTATAACATTAGAAATTAAAATTAAATTCATAATTTTCAGCTGTCTTTTAAACTATCTGGATTTTAAGCAGAGAATGGTTTTCAAATACTTACCTGACTCAAATTTTTCTAGCCCACAAAATCTTCAGAAAAAGGAAGCCCTGAATCTTCTCAGACCATCTGTTGAGGATCCCAGACTAATTACTGTTTAAATCAATTTTCCTTTATTTATAGCTTGATTTAGAAAGAAAAATTCCTTTCCTTTCTCCCTCCACCCTCCTACTTTCCTATTCCTTGCCTTCTAATCCTTGATAGTAGAGGTTTGTCATCCTTTTTTGCTCTCTCTTTTTTATCTCTCAGTTACCTGTTGCCATGCTATCAATCTGACAACTCATTAATTCCTGATGTCACACCATAAATATATTTCTCACATAGTGTGAGTTTAGCCTGAAATGCATAAAAGGTCTATGAAATACGCCCCTTGATGCCACTTCCTTAGGACTCCATGTATATAAAGAGTCAAGATTTCTAACAGCCTCAGCCTGCAACTCTTATTCTGTGTCTTATGTTGTATTGCCCTTTAAGAATCAGCATAGGTAATGTATTGTTTTAATCTTGGGAAAATGACATACAGGCGTGATGAGAGAGCTGGTGATGGAAAATAATGCTTGGAAAATAGTGCATCATATCTGACAGAATTAATAAAGTAAATTAAAATGAAATCAAAGTGGCACATCAAGTTATCTTCTTTCACGGTAGGCTTTTAACTGTAAACTTAATAAAGAGAGCCTGTGCCAAGATATGAATCATAACACTTAGCAGTCTTGAAAAAAATTAGTCTAAAGCTAGAGAGGTTTCTTTGGATTATGATTGTTTATTTCTTGCGGGTTTTATAGTATGTGGAATAGCATTTATCTCATGGGTTGAGATAAAGATAGTTTAATAGGTAAAACAAAGTCAAGCACATAAGTGAAGCAAAAAATTCATTCCTTAATTCTCATCAGCAAACAGCTCTTCAGTCATCTCTAGGACAATGGGGCTTCATCATACATAACAGTTACTTGGAAGTTATATGACAAAGGCCATAACTCTTAGTCTCCCCCTTCTTCTTCTCCAGCTTTATACACTGAGCATATGTCATATGGTATTGCTTATGACTTTGGTTATTTGGAGTCAGCTGTGCCAGCTGTGTCTTCTCCCAACTTCTTGTGCACCCCCAGCCTACTCGCTGGTGGGATGGTGTGAGAAGTAGAAAAGACCTTGACTCTGTGTGAGCGCTGCTCAGCAGTCATTAAAATATATCTGTATTATCAACACTATTTTAGTCACAAATACAAAACACAGCCCCAGAAGCTACTATGAGGACCATTAACTCTATCCCAGCCAAAACCAATGCATACTGTTAGCTTTTGTTGGGGCAAGGTCATAGTGTCCTTCTCTGTGAAACTTCTTACCAGTTGGGCAGTCCCCAAAATATATAGGTGCATGGGATTGTTCCTTCTCAGGTGCAGAACAGTTCACCTATCAAACACTTATCACTACAGTTGATCAACAAGAATATTGTGGGAACTGTATCACGGACCTCACAGAAGTCCAGGTAGAAGTATCAGTAGCCCTTTCCTTGTCCAGTGATGAAGTCATTCCATTTTAGCAGGCCACTAGGTTTGTCAGGCGTGGTTTGTGATTAATGAAGCTGTGTAGCCTGACCCTTATGACCTTTTCTTAAAATTTGGATTTAATACGATTTTACAAATTATAAGTCAGGCAAATTGAAGATCGATAAAAGATCAACTACCAACCGACTGGTAAGCAAACTAGTAATGTAATGAGATGTAATGCAATGTTTTGGTAACTTCTATATGTCAGCTGATGTAGCTGAATTTTCACAGGGACAAAACATTTATATGGCATTGCTTATTACAAAATTTTTAGGAATATAGGGATCAAATCTGGGTTTTTTAAAATTATATTCAGTGTGCTACTCTTTCTTCCTACAGTCTGTTAAAATACAGTCTCCTCCACTTGTCACATCTTCATAATGCTTGTGTTATGTGTAACACCAAATCAGGTTTTACTTTTACCTAGATTATTAGATAGAAGAAATAACAGATTGTTAAATACTACACAGTAGATTATCTGCAGTAATTGTCCTAACATTTAATATTTAAGCCAAAAGATAGAAATCAAATGCATCTTGAATTCAATGGGCTGCTGATCAGAAGTCTTAATTCACATGTTCAAAAAAAGGAAAGTTATGTGGGATATATTCTATCTTCGCTATTACAATTCATGCTCTACGAGGTATTAAAATAAATAATCTATTCTCTCCTGTACAGATGTCAAAGGCAGATCAACACTACAGATGTCTATATGTTGCAGGAAACAGCCTGGATTCATCATGGATCTTTTTTGTTTCCTCTCGGAGAGAGGATCTGTAAACTACTCAGACCAGGAACACATACCTGCTGACCCATTATATGGATGATTTGTATGTCAGATATCAAGAGCAACTGGTGGTGCACTTCAATTAAACGAATCAAAACATGCTCAAAGCAGAACATGTGCTGTACCAGGAGGGAGGATTCTGCAATGTAGAGACACCTGTACTGCATTTGTTCTTAATTTGTTCCACATTTACTAGGATTTTATGTTGATTTTAGTAATTATCACAATCAATTACTTCCAAGAATCAGAACATGAGGGTCATTAAAACTAGATATAAACTAGAGTATATAATCAACAATGCAGGCTTCAAGTAATCCACATTTCATGCATGATTACTGATTATTAAAATACATTTTAAAGAATAGTTATTTGTCAATATTACATTAATATTCTAGGAATTTTTATAGATTGTTAATATTCTAGGAGTTTTTATAAGTTGTAAATTTTGTAATTTTTTCTGTAAATCACTATTATTGCAATGCCTGAAATTATATGCATTATATATATTTGTATATATTTTTCCAAATGAAATTGGAAAGTTACAAAATGCACATAGATCTTAGAAGTGTGGATGGTTCTACAGGTCATATTATAATTGTACAATCCTAGAATGTGTTGGGTTGGAAAAGACCTTTAAAGGTCATCTAGTCCAACCCTCGTGAGGATGGCAGGGACATCTTTAATTAGGTTAGGTTACTAAAAGTCCTGGTGATCTTGACCTTGAATGTCTCCAGGGATGGGTCCTTCACCACCTCTCTGGGCAACCTATTCCATTGCTTCACCAACTTCATAGCAAAGAACCTCTTCCTAATATCTACTCAAAATCTAGCCTGCTCTAATTTAAAACCATTGTCCCTCATACTATCACTACACTCACTTGTCAACAGTCCCTCATAATCTTTCCTCCAAGCCCCCGTCAGTGAATGGAAGGCCTCTGTAAAGTCTCTTTGGAGTCTTCTCCTCTCCAGACAGAACAACCCCAACTCTCTCAGCCTGTCTTCACAGGAGAGGAGCTCCAGCCCCCTGATCACTTCTGTGGCCCTCATATGGACCCACTGCAACAGGTCCATGTCATCCTTGTATTGAGGGCTAAATCACTTGTGTTATTCTTTTTGCTTCCAAATATACATTTTAATAAAATTCTGCACATTTATTAATCTGTAATTTTCTCCTCTATCTTGTTCTCTGACAATAGAGAATCTGGTGAAAACATGTGCTTTGTGTTTCAGTTCTAAAGGAAAATGCTACTGAAGGAAACAGATCCAGCAAACGCCCATATAGAAATTGCATAGCAACCAAAAGCCTGAAGGACTTGCTTTTCAGTAGGCCCTGTATGACAACTGACTTTGTTTGGTTGCTTTCAGGATGTTTTTACATCAGAAAAGAAGGCTACAGGGAAAAGATCACGAAGCAAAAGGCTTAGGTGTTGAACTCAACAACATCTCCTTTAGCTCAAAATGTTTTTGCACTGAGTCACAAGGCAAAATGTCACATGTCCACAAGCAGCAAAAAATCAAGTGCAACAGGAAAACAAAAAATCATTAAGAAAAAAACCTGGCATTCAGCTTTTTCCATGTCTAACATGCTGAAAAACTGGAGGTCCATTTAGAGTTTTGAATAATTAATAATGTTAAACTTAAGCGATCTACTTAGAACTAGTGTAGTTTAATCTAAATACCTAAGACAGCTGAATCTCCAATATATGATGAGGTTAGGTAGACCAAATAAGGGACCTACTTTTCTCAGAAATTAGAGTAACAGGTCTGCCCTAGACCTTGACTTAGCAGAATGTTGGTTGCCATAAAGCAGTCCTCACTAATGATGGAAGGAAACAAAAGTCTTCTTGTATCTCTAAACTTGCCTGGTATAATGCAATCCATCTTTCCAGCTGAATGATTTCCTTAGCAAGTTGTTCTCATGGAAACAAATTATTTTAAATGTACCAACCTAGAAAAATCAAAAGCAATGCAATTGGGCATTGATTTGATCATATATTTGTGCAGACACCAGGCAAAAAGTTAAGAAAAAACAAGAAGAAAATGTGTCAGTTTGTCTTCATGTTAACCAAATAAACTTTATATTTACTCGATCACAGTCCTCCTTAGAAGTCACTCTTGAAGTATACATGCTATGAAAAAAACTAAACAAATAGAATAAAGAAGGCTTCTCCATTACTTATGCAAGTGGTTACCGTGATAATCTTTCCATAATAAATATTTTTAACTGGAACGATTTTTTAATAAAAAGGTTTCTACAAGTATATTGTTAAAAACATCCAGGGCAACTTTACCTGGATGGACTACAGATCATGTGAAAACTCAAGGTTTTTGTTTGCTTATTTTGGGATCTTGGAGAGGGTTTTATAGTGAAGGAGAGATTCAAATGATGCAACATCAGTACCTTTACATTTAAGGGAAGAAAATTAACTAGTACTGCAACATTTCCTTCTAAACAAGGACATTTATGAGCAGAACCATGACCACAACCTGTTTAGATCACAGAGCCATTGCAAAATAAAAAGCAAACTTAATATCATTTAGCTTTGTACAATTTCTGGCTTTTAATCTTCAGCTTGGGACTTTAGAAACTGGCCAGGACTCCAAAGCAGCACTTAACCAAAGACCCATGGGAATATGTATATTAAATACCCAGCACCAGACCACTATGCTTCTGTTCTCTGTTGCTCTTTAGCATCAATGGCATGGAAACCATGAAGTGGTAATATCAGGCTTTCCTAGTCACAGATCCACTCAAACTGGTTTGAATTCTGGTTTTTCTCTCTCCATCTTTATTCTTTCCATGTAATAACCATGGAGAAAGGTTGAAGGAAGGATAACACTGAGATAAAACAGCAAAAGAAAGAGAGGGTTTTCCTTTTCTAGTTTCAGGAGAATAAAGGTTAGTTTTCATCCCCCCAAAATCCAAATTAAAAATGTGATAATACCTACGCAAACTTTTTGAAACATTCTGACATCTTCTGACTTTCTGAGAAGAACTTTCTGACAGTTGCTTTCCTAACTTCTTACCTGGCCTCTGTGGCAGCTGCACCAGCAGCAGTAACTGCATCACAGAAAAAAGACACAGAAAGAACATACACAGCTGCAAGGATTATACACATGTGCTCAAGAGAATTCTCGATACTTGCAAAAAAATAGTTGAGTGAAATGTCCATTAAAGAGTTGGATTTTCATGAGGATGGAGGTCTTGTCTAGCAGAGGTAGACCTTAACAAAAGCCATGAAAAAAAAAGTTATTATTTCTGTTGCTTCTTTTTCCCTTTTTTTCAACCTCATAATTAGGAACTGTCTGTTTTATAATGGATAAACAGGACAGTGACACTTATCTGTGTGAAAAACATTGTGAGCCAGAGTTATATCCATAAGCAATAATGAAAGAAATAACATTAAAGAAAATGTTCTGCATTTGAAAATGGAACAGAAGCTGAACTGTCTCAGAATTTGAAGTTACTGGCATAGAGATAAATATTACAGGTGGAAGTGATCAAAAAAACAGAACTATTGCAATATAGAGACATTCCTTTCCTCATAATAGAGGTTAGTAAAATAAATATTCCTCCTTTAAGTAGGACCAGCAGCATAGAAGACAAAGCATGGATTTATATCCATTAAAGATGTACTTCTAACATTCACATTTCTTAAGCATGCTTTCACTGTGAGTGGTTCTTCAGGCAAGCTTAGGAGTGATTGGCATCTTTCCATAAAAAGCATTAATACATTAACCTTGTGAACTGTTGAACCATTGAGCAAGACTAATTGAATTAAAAAGGGACAATTCACTTAGGACAGGGAGAGAATGGATACATTGATGTGAGGTCTATGCAGAGATGTTAAGTGAATAAGAAACTGACATTTGATAAGTATGAATTTAGCCATAACTTGATGAGCTAAATAGGGAACCCAGCCTCAGCTAAGTTACTGTCCCTATTCTTAGCCTAATTTTTCACATTGATAATAGTGTAGAATGAAGAATTAATATTCAAATTACTGAATCAATTTGGACATCAGCCTGTAAAACCAGGAACATTCACTAGGCTACTTAACCACTTTCTATACGAGTTCTTCATAGAATCATAGCATGGTTTAAGTTGGAAGAGATCTTAAAGATCCTCTAGTTCCAACCCCCCTGCATGGACAGGGAAACTTTCTGCCACTAAGTTCTTCCTACTTATGGATCAGAAAATGCCACTAGTCAGAGAGAGGTAAACTTAGTGATGAAAGTATCATCCTGCATGTTCTGCCAACACAGTTTTGGCGTCCTTCCTGCACATCTGGGAAGCTTCATTGAGCTTCTAGAACTTGGCTCCCCATCAGCACAACTTGGACCCTCCAGTCAGATAGTGTTTAAATAAGCCTTCTGTCTGGTATCACTAGTATGTACTTACTGAAACAGGATGAGCCATGTGTTAAATCAGGAAAATAATTAATTGATTCACAACCTAGGAGAAATTAAACAGGGCAAATATTCTCAAGGGGATTAATACCAACGTATACTGGTGCTGGAGTTGCTGATTGTGAAACCCTCAAAAGATACCTGAGTTCACATTTTTGAAATACTCCAAAACTACATTCTCTTTCTATATACAGAGGTGCTTTTTAAAAGCAAATATTTATTTTTATCTCCAGGGGGAAAAAAAAAGCTAATTAAGGGGCCTTCTTAGCCAAGTCTTTTCATAGATCTAAAACACATAATCCTTCCCCTGTAAATGCACAAGACCTTCTAATCATGCCAAAAATTAAAATAAGTATATCATCAGCACTTGATGAACCTTATTATCCTCAAAAGTTGGAAAAATAAAGTTCTGATAATTTAGCAGTAAAAATGTGACAGAGTTCTTGTCTTGATCCAGCACAATTAGCCTGAGTTAGACATAAAGGTCTTCATCAGAGACAGTCAATTTTAAGTCAGATATTAAGAACAGTACAATTGTAAAGCAGATATGAAGTGCCTTCATGAAATCCTTTGTGAAGACTTTTTTCTCTTCTTTTCAAAACTATATTTGGATTTATAATACTGACATATTAGAATGCTTACAAAGATGAACATACATCTCCAAATGCTCTCAATATCCCAAGAAACCATTAAATAAAATTTTTCAAAAGCAAAGGTATCTAATAACAGCATTCTAATGAGATTAATGCTAAAAATGGAATGAAATGCTTAAGAAATTAAATACCGTATTCAGACAACACAAAGAATGATGAAGTAGTCACTGGAAGATCTGTTCAATTAACTTCATTTATCATGGTAGATGTTAATAGTAGATAGCCAATACATGTTCTTACTTTACCATTATCTCCTTACAATGTTAATAATTTTTGTTACTTATTATTACTTCTGTATCCTCTAGAGGCACGGCTGCTACAAAATCATTGTCATCTGCTTTCTGACTTTCTACGTTGTGAACTGAAGCAATAAACACATGCTCAAAAATTACTGATTTGAAGTTGGTGAATCTCTGTTAATAGAAACCAAAGTTTGTGACTAAAGTATTATCATATCCTACAACAGAGTTACTTATTTTTGCTTTAGAGGACACCTTCCTAATTTTCTCCTTCAGATGAAGCTATCTCACCACTTTCTCACTGGTAACAGCTGAGAATACAGATTGTGGCATCATACCACCTCCCCAAACAACACTCATTAGGTGTTCAACAAAAGGTGTGATTGGAAGGAACCCTGATAATGCTGAAGACAGGCAAAACAGAAAAATATTGTTGACTATTACTTTTGCAGTCCCAGTGGAAAATAATTATCATCGTTTTAGTTCTCCATACGAAAAATATTATTTTATCCACAGAGGTGTATTTAAACCATCATATTATTTAAATATCGAGCTATGGAAGCTCATCTCATAACCTGCAGGTTAGGATATGAATTAGTCTCCCATTAGATGAATCTCCATTGCTTAACATACAGTTGCCCAGGTTTCACCACAATTTTGTTTAGAACAAGAATGTTAAGTTCATTTTACTGTATCAAGACTGTAAAAACAATTTGTTGTTTCACAGCAGTGGTCAATAACATTCATTAATATTTAGTGTATTTATCAGTCTGACACGACCAGCAACTTGAAACCAAAATAATCAAATACAGAAACCAACATCTTACCACATTTAATGTGGACACCAATAATGGCATCAGTTAATGCTGAGGGAGAGAGTCTCAACAACACCATTAATTTTAAAAATATCTGTAATGAAGGAGTAAAATAACAGATTTGTAGTGGAATATCAATCTAAAACTCCCCTAATTACATTGACAATAAAGCAGAGCGACGGTGAGGAAAAATGTGTATTTATGATGTTGTACATCATTGTGACAGGACTGCTACAAACTATTCTCCACATAGTAAAATATAGCTCAACAAGAAATATCTGAAACAATTGCAGAAAATTGAAATGAGGTCACATAAATCTCCTTATTATTGAGTGAGGGAGTTCTAGTATGAACTGTTACATTCAGAAAATCCCAGTGGAGTCTCGTCACTGAAGTCAGCAGAAACATGAGCAGTGTCAAGGTTCACTACTCTAGAGTTCTCCAGAAAGTTATTGTACATTGGACCTAATACTCAACCAATTTCTCATTTTAATTACACACACTGAAAATATGCAAGCTGAACATTAATTAACATTAATCCTGTATCAAATACCAGTAGGGTTTATCAGTAATAAACAGTAATCAGCCATAAACGAGATTACTTTAAGCTGCCCATTCTGACAGCAAAGTGAGTTTTAGGTGCAAATTGAATGATATAAAATCTAAATATGGTCCAGGAGCCTGCAATTAAACAAATTTTATTGTTATTCTTTCAAATTACTTGCTTCAAATTTATATATATAGTGTTGTGCAGGTGCTGAAGAGAAAAAGGAGAAATTTGAACTATAAAACAGCAGCTCCTTTTCTTTATACGGAATCATACTATTTTTATAAAAGATGGATTATTTTTTTCCTCAGCCAACTTCTAGCTTTTTCGGATGAACTAACATTTAGTATTGTTGTTATCATGAGTGATTAAGTCTTCTTGCTTTTTAAAGACTAAGAAAACAAAAGAAAAATGTTACCAGCAACATTATTCAAGGCTCTCATACAAGTAGAGGTATATTGTAACCAGCAAAGACATAAGTACTGTATCTTTTTAAAGAAAGAGCACTATTATTCTAGGATCTACAACTCTTGAACACTCAGAGGAAATCTAATCAAGTCTTCTTCAAACCTTCCAAGAGCTTTACTTCTGCACTTCTCTGGCTCATGTGGATTATAAAAAGCCAGTAAAAATATGTTCCACATCTCTCCTATATTAGTAATACAAGAATCTGGTTTTTCTCCTTTCCTCGTGCAATGGTTTCAGTGCTTTTAGAACCCATGTTTTTCTCCATGACTGCACACATTATACAAGATACTCAAGAAAAGCCATAGGAGACTACATTTTTGCCAGAATCATTTGGGTCAACAGATCAGGTTGCACACAAAATCTTGTTACAGACAAAAAAGGAACACACCACATATGCAAAGAGAATAATTTATTCTTAGTTTGCTTAATGTTTTAACTATACAATAAACCAAATTATCTAATTAATAAAGGAAAGCATTAACAATACTACACTATAAGCATAAAAAAAATATCTTTGAAAATGTTATCTTCACTCTGAATCTTAAGGTTGGCATTCTCATTCTTCCTCAAGAACAGGGAATGGATAAAACGAGTTATAAATATCCTGAGGTCTGAACTGATAGGACTTTGATAATGGTGATGATGCTGGGGACCTTTCCCCCTCAGTCTCAGCGACAACTTGCATCATTTTCATGTGCTTACTTATCACAATTTGCTTCCTTCTTCCTGATTCCCAGCTACAGCTCACACAATACCCTCCCTCAGCCCCAGTTAGTTGTTGTTTGATACACAATGACAAACCCAGACCTTTTAAAATGCCTTGGATTCACAGAGCAATCAATAAACCAGTAGCAACTATGGTCACATGGCTATCACAACGCTCTTAAAAACCACTAAAATCCAAGGGAGACCTACATATCCTGAGTCCTGAGATCCTTCATTTCTGAATCAATGCAAAATCTATGGCTTTTTTAGCCATAGATTTTTTTAAGCAAAATTATATTAGGTTATAGTTGTAAACCTGCTCCTGCCCAGCACTGGACAGTGCTAAATTGTGCATTTAAATGATAACTGGGGGCACATCAGAAGAAGTGTGTGAAGACTAATGTTTTTTGAAGAAGAGTAGTTTTCTTCTCCCCTGTATAATAAGAAATTAAATTAATTTAGCAATCATAAAACTTACCTTGCAAAGGACATTTCAGACACCACACAGTTCAAGACTTCATTACCTCAAAATGTCAGGAAAAGTCATGAATTCTCTCATGCCCAGAAGAAAAAACCTGGAGCTGGTGACATTATGAAAACCTCCCTTGTGAAAATTAGACAACCAAGGGATCTAACCTTGCATTCTCCTCAGAACAACTGGCACCATGAGGACGAGGATAGGACAAAATCAGAAGAAAAATGTGCTTCTCTATATTAATGCTAATCCCCAAAGTGGATTTAACCTCAACAAAAAATACATATAGGACTAATAACAGATGTAATGGAAAAGAGCTTTATTCTCCCCTTAAAGAGACAGCCATTAAATGCCTGATAAACTGAAATTTTGAGAGAAAGAGGTCAGTAGTACTATAGACGCAAATAGCTAATATAGAATATTACACTGAGTATTCTTTATTCTCAGAGAGTGCCCTTTATAAACATTTTTCCATTAGTGTGAAACATGTCTTTATTGTCCTAATGTTCCATGGAAAAATACATTAAAGGATGAAACAAATAATTTCTTAATGCGTAGACGTTTTATATGATGCTTTACATAACTTAGGGGGAAATGCTTTAAATACACTTTCCCTTTTGTATTAAAGATAAGCATTTACAGTCTCCATTTTTTTTTAATAGTCCAGCCAGTGGAATAAAATGTGATTAAGTTGTTTTGGGATGAATGCAAACGTGGACTATTTGCCTTCCTGAAGACACGCAGCTTCTCAAAGTGGGATCCAAGATGCAAGAACACAAACTATAGGGAAGTAATCATCTTGATAACTGATAAAAGAAGTAGTGTGTTTAATAACCTTTCACAGAGTTAGCCCTCCTGTGTCTCAATTCTTGCATATATTTAGTCAAACACATTTACCACAAAGGTAAGATTCAGATGAACATGTACTGAGGCTTTTAAAAATCGTGAGCAGTACATAATAGATACATAATAGTACATAATAGTACTTAATAGATTAGTTGGATACATTGATTTCACTGTCCTTTTTTATTATTTTCATTAATATTTTCTTTTTCCTGAAAAAAAGGCATTGGTGTTTCCCAGCCTAAAAGATCCAAACTAAAATAAATGGCCTGAAAAGACAGTGTTCTGTGGGTCCAATGGAATTTGACACATTTATTTGATTCATAAGAAAATAAATAAATTTAAAATAAATTCTTCATTTTTATTTTTAGTACAAAAAAACCCTAAGATTTCCATTTTTTAGGTAGATCCAATTTTTATCAGTTTGGAGAAATATCATGGATAAACTGAATTCTTTGTTGATAAAGAATGTTTTACAAAAATATATATTCTAGATAAGCCTCTGTTCTTAGACTTTAAAAATATATTAATTCATTAAAACATTATAGCTGTTAGGTTGATAGAGAACTTTTTCTTCACCTTCCTTTAATTTTTTTTCATGGTACCATGAAAGGAGAGAGGCCATGTACCATCAGTCAGGAGTATATTGACATGCCAACCAACTAAGGCTTGCAAGAGAGGAGAAGAAAGGAAAGTTGGAACTGTGTCTTCTTGCATTATGAAATATGGATATTGTTTTACAGTCTCTTCTGCAAAGTTGACTTTGGAATCAATTTCTTTTGTCTCTTTTCCCTTTGAAAAATAGCAGAAAGGGTAGACTAACTTAATTCATTCTTTTCTTAGCACATGAGGCTTCACAAATAGTCCTTGAAGATAATTATCTTGCTGAAACTCTCTAGCTTCTCCTACCAAGCTGTTCAAAGCTATTTCTGCATCATGCTGTTTTCTTCTGTGCTACCTTTATACTAAAACATAGATGTCAAAGGATCAACAGAACTTCGAACTAGTCTTACCATTTATACCTCTCGTATCATCATTTTCAATCACAATTCAATTTTTTAATGGAAAATTTCCAAGAACTTCAACCAGCTCCAAGACAAAAATGTGAAAATCTTCAGAAAAATGGTTGAAGTTTAACATCACCAGAAGAAACTGAAAGACTTTCAGTGAAAACCGTTGGACACCTACCTAAATGTGATTAATGGTTTTATTATTGACAGCCATTTTTCAACAAGATCCAATATGACACCCAAACAACTGCCAACATTCCTGTCCTGCCCACTGAACCCGGAAATTCTCCCAGGAGAAAATGAGAAATTTGATTTGAAAAGGAATTAAACAGATAATGCTAAATAGGAATGGCAACTTCAACGCTAGGTCCTTGGCCCTTCCATTTTTATGAATTCACTACAGCAAACTACAAACATGGTGGATCCAAATTTGTTCTTTCAAATGTGAACAGGTCCAAAGGAGGGCAACCAGGCTGGTGAAGGGACTCGAGCACAGGCCCTATGAGGAGAGGCTGAGAGAGCTGGGGCTGCTCAGCCTGAAGAAGAGGAGGCTCAGGGGAGACCTCATTGCTGTCTACAACTACCTGAAAGGAGGCTGTAGCAAGGTGGGAGCTGGACTCTTTTCACAGACGACCTTCAACAAGACAAGAGGACACAGTCTTAAGTTGTGCCAGGGGAGGTTTAGGTTAGATATGAGAAAGAATTTCTTCACGGAGAGGGTGATTAGGCTATGGAATGGACTGCCCAGTGAGGTGGTAGATTCTCCGTCCCTGGAGACATTTAAAAAAAGACTGGATGTGGCACTCAGTGCCATTGTCTAGCAACTGCTCCGGTGGGTCAAGGGTTGATCTCTGAGGTCCCTTCCAACCCGGCTAATTCTATGAATGCCTGTATTGTACTAATTAGCTTCAGAAATTACCACTGAAAGACTTCCCTGTAGTGTTCACTCTAACCAGAATCTTAGCTCACCTCATTATTGCTTGTTAATCAGAACAGAACATTTAATTTTACATATGCAACTTCAGAGGTCTCTGCAGGAGTATAACACTTCTCCTGCACTAATTATCATTAATTTGTATTGTATTCCTCCCTGCTTTTGTTACAAGCTATGATCTTATTTCAAGTAATATGGAACAAGATGGTGACTATCTAGAACTTTCGGAAGACTGTTACAGGCTGAGTGTAAAAGATGGGATACACCAGATGGATACAGACTGCCATGGCACTGTGTGGAAATAATGGGACAGCAATTGTTAGTGCAATGGAGACCAGTTTTGTAAAATTCACGGGTGCATTATAGGAGAGGGTAATTCAGGAAGAAGTTTAAAGAAAGCAGCTTTGGGAGTACTTCTGGCAAAGTCCTGTTAAAGGCAGTAGAGAGAAAAGTTAAGTACAGTTATCTGTTTACTGCTAGGTCTGAGGTTGAGGGCTGTTCAGAAGGGAGATTGATATCTATACAGACAGTGAGAAATAAGTAGGAAAAATTATAAAGAAAATTTGCCATCTTAAATTTCATGAAATAAAAAAGATCCAGTGTGTTCCAAGACAGGAGGGAATAACAAAATCAACACAGAAAGCAAGACAAAATCTGTCACATTCTAAGATATGGATGTACTGGAAATTAGGACATCATGTAATAAGAGCCTTACAGGTAGAACTATCAATTAAAGCATTATAACTAAAGTGGCCTTATCCCAGGAAATGTTTAAGTAATAGGCTGAGCAATCAGATAAACACTTAATAGCATGGAGTCATAAAGGAAAAATCTCAAAACCCGATTTGTTATCAAAGCACACACCTCCACACATCCTGTGGTGGGCCTAACATGGTGCTTTCCTCACACGAAGTACTCCCTGCTTTACAAATTTCTGACATCACTTTCATATAGAAACTTGTTAGGGAGTGACATAAAAGCGGGGGACTATTTCGTGTTCCTTTCCCACCCATCTTTTGCAGATGATGCAATTCTTTCTGCTTCATTGATTTCTGAGATCTACACAGTATTCCTGGATTCTCTATCAGATTATTTCTTGACTATTAAGCAGACATTCTTTACAAATGATTGGAATAAGGATTCAAAATAAAATTTCTACAGTTGCAGTCATCTCCCACGACTTGCAAAACTTTCCACATGTCCATGCGTCTTCCCTCCTCAGCCACATCCCTCCTCAACCCAAAGAGAAGAAAATGGTGCTACTGCTTTTGAAAGAACCCAGTTTTGCATTATTTATCAAATTTTCGTGATTCTATGGGTAAATTCAGTTAAGATAGTTTATCCTGAAATACTCAGGCAACAGTTGTTAATTTCTGTATTATTATTGGAAGAGGTAACTGATGGTAGTGCATAGCCTAGCCTGAGACTGATAGTTAAAAACTTGTGATACAGTAAGTGCCAATGCTAGTTCAGTGTAGGCAACATGAACTGTGATGATTTGCAAAGAGCCAAAGAGTTAAGCACAACTTTGGACTGAAGGCAGTTACAAAAATCCCATGCTATGGCAGAAATTGTGCATTCCATTCAGGAATTTACTGGAAGTTATTTTGTGATTTTCTCCAGCTGATACAGTAACTTGGCAATAAAGGCATGTGATAGAATATTTTAGTTGTTTTAGCAGCTAATGCAAAGTAGAACAGAAAACAGAAGAATAGTGACTTAAATTAGAAAAACATCCTTGAAGAGTAAGAAAATTGTTTCTCTGACACATAAAGTGCCAAAATTTTAGAAATATCTCTGCTTAGAAATGTAGGGAAAATTGCAAAATAGGAATTGAGACTAATTTTAAAGAGTTTTCCTAATTAAAATGAAAGTTGCACCCTTTTACAGTGGAATTTCTTGGTATTTATTTTGAAGAGAGAGTCAGGAAGCTTCCACATATTTTATGATAAGTACAAGCTGGTTTAATCTACTCATGTAACTCTTCTGTCTCACTGAGACAGAAGGAGCCATTCCAAACAAAGCAATCAGAAACCTTTCTAATGAGAGAACAGTCACAGTTCACCTTTAGCTTAAGATGGGAACTAAAATATTGGAGCTGTCATCAGATATGCACAAGCTCATACACACACACCACAGACACATGTGGTCTCCCAGGGNGAGGTTAGGTAGACCAAATAAGGGACCTACTTTTCTCAGAAATTAGAGTAACAGGTCTGCCCTAGACGTTGACTTAGCAGAATGCTGGTTGCCATAAAGCAGTCCTCACTAATGATGGAAGGAAACAAAAGTCTTCTTGTATCTCTAAACTTGCCTGGTATAATGCAATCCATCTTTCCAGCTGAATGATTTCCTTAGCAAGTTGTTCTCATGGAAACAAATTATTTTAAATGTACCAACCTAGAAAAATCAAAAGCAATGCAATTGGGCATTGATTTGATCATATATTTGTGCAGACACCAGGCAAAAAGTTAAGAAAAAACAAGAAGAAAATGTGTCAGTTTGTCTTCATGTTAACCAAATAAACTTTGTATTTTATATTTACTCGATCACAGTCCTCCTTAGAAGTCACTCTTGAAGTATACATGCTATGAAAAAAACTAAACAAATAGAATAAAGAAGGCTTCTCCATTACTTATGCAAGTGGTTACCGTGATAATCTTTCCATAATAAATATTTTTAACTGGAACAATTTTTTTATAAAAAGGTTTCTACAAGTATATTGTTAAAAACATCCAGGGCAACCTTACCTGGATGGACTACAGATCATGTGAAAACTCAAGGTTTTTGTTTGCTTATTTTGGGATCTTGGAGAGGGTTTTATAGTGAAGGAGAGATTCAAATGATGTAACATCAGTGACTTTACATTTAAGGGAAGAAAATTAACTAGTACTGCAACATTTCCTTCTAAACAAGGACGTTTACGAGCAGAACCATGACCACAACCTGTTTAGATCACAGAGCCATTGCAAAATAAAAAGCAAACTTAATATCATTTAGCTTTGTACAATTTCTGGCTTTTAATCTTCAGCTTGGGACTTTAGAAACTGGCAAGGACTCCAAAGCAGCACTTAACCAAAGACCCATGGGAATATGTATATTAAATACCCAGCACCAGACCACTGTGCTTCTGTTCTCTGTTGCTCTTTAGCATCAATGGCATGGAAACCATGAAGTGGTAATATCAGGCTTTCCTAGTCACAGATTCACTCAAACTGGTTTGAATTCTGGTTTTTCTCTCTCCATCTTTATTCTTTCCATGTAATAACCATGGAGAAAGGTTGAAGGAAGGATAACACTGAGATAAAACAGCAAAAGAAAGAGAGGGTTTTCCTTTTCTAGTTTCAGGAGAATAAAGGTTAGTTTTCATCCCCCCAAAATCCAAATTAAAAATGTGATAATACCTACGCAAACTTTTTGAAACATTCTGACATCTTCTGACTTTCTGAGAACTTTCTGACAGTTGCTTTCCTAACTTCTTACCTGGCCTCTGTGGCAGCTGCACCAGCAGCAGTAACTGCATCACAGAAAAAAGACACAGAAAGAACATACACAGCTGCAAGGATTATACACGTGCTCGAGAGAATTCTCGATACTTGCAAAAAAATAGTTGAGTGAAATGTCCATTAAAGAGTTGGATTTTCATGAGGATGGAGGTCTTGTCTAGCAGAGGTAGACCTTAACAAAAGCCATGAAAAAAAAAGTTATTATTTCTGTTGCTTCTTTTTCCCTTTTTTTCAACCTCATAATTAGGAACTGTCTGTTTTATAATGGATAAACAGGACAGTGACACTTATCTGTGTGAAAAACATTGTGAGCCAGAGTTATATCCATAAGCAATAATGAAAGAAATAACATTAAAGAAAATGTTCTGCATTTGAAAATGGAACAGAAGCTGAACTGTCTCAGAATTTGAAGTTACTGGCATAGAGATAAATATTACAGGTGGAAGTGATCAAAAAAACAGAACTATTGCAATATAGAGACATTCCTTTCCTCATAATAGAGGTTAGTAAAATAAATATTCCTCCTTTAAGTAGGACCAGCAGCATAGAAGACAAAGCATGGATTTATATCCATTAAAGATGTACTTCTAACATTCACATTTCTTAAGCATGCTTTCACTGTGAGTGGTTCTTCAGGCAAGCTTAGGAGTGATTGGCATCTTTCCATAAAAAGCATTAATACATTAACCTTGTGAACTGTTGAACCATTGAGCAAGACTAATTGAATTAAAAAGGGACAATTCACTTAGGACAGGGAGAGAATGGATACATTGATGTGAGGTCTATGCAGAGATGTTAAGTGAATAAGAAACTGACATTTGATAAGTATGAATTTATCCATAACTTGATGAGCTAAATAGGGAACCCAGCCTCAGCTAAGTTACTGTCCCTATTCTTAGCCTAATTTTTCACATTGATAATAGTGTAGAATGAAGAATTAATATTCAAATTACTGAATCAATTTGGACATCAGCCTGTAAAACCAGGAACATTCACTAGGCTACTTAACCACTTTCTATACAACTTCTTCATAGAATCATAGCATGGTTTAAGTTGGAAGAGATCTTAAAGATCCTCTAGTTCCAACCCCCCTGCATGGACAGGGAAACTTTCTGCCACTAAGTTCTTCCTACTTATGGATCAGAAAAGGCCACTAGTCAGAGAGAGGTAGACTTAGTGATGAAAGTATCATCCTGCATGTTCTGCCAACACAGTTTTGGCGTCCTTCCTGCACATCTGGGAAGCTTCATTGAGCTTCTAGAACTTGGCTCCCCATCAGCACAACTTGGACCCTCCAGTCAGATAGTGTTTAAATAAGCCTTCTGTCTGGTATCACTAGTATGTACTTACTGAAACAGGATGAGCCATGTGTTAAATCAGGAAAATAATTAATTGATTCACAACCTAGGAGAAATTAAACAGGGCAAATATTCTCAAGGGGATTAATACCAACGTATACTGGTGCTGGAGTTGCTGATTGTGAAACCCTCAAAAGATACCTGAGTTCACATAATATTTCTCTCTGTTTTATGCCAGGAAATTTTCAAATACTCCAAAACTACATTCTCTTTCTATATACAGAGGTGCTTTTTAAAAGCAAATATTTATTTTTATCTCCAGGGGGAAAAAAAAAGCTAATTAAGGGGCCTTCTTAGCCAAGTCTTTTCATAGATCTAAAACACATAATCCTTCCCCTGTAAATGCACAAGACCTTCTAATCATGCCAAAAATTAAAATAAGTATATCATCAGCACTTGATGAACCTTATTATCCTCAAAAGTTGGAAAAATAAAGTTCTGATAATTTAGCAGTAAAAATGTGACAGAGTTCTTGTCTTGATCCAGCACAATTAGCCTGAGTTAGACATAAAGGTCTTCATCAGAGACAGTCAATTTTAAGTCAGATATTAAGAACAGTACAATTGTAAAGCAGATATAAAGTGCCTTCATGAAATCCTTTGTGAAGACTTTTTTCTCTTCTTTTCAAAACTATATTTGGATTTATAATACTGACATATTAGAATGCTTACAAAGATGAACATACATCTCCAAATGCTCTCAATATCCCAAGAAACCATTAAATAAAATTTTTCAAAAGCAAAGGTATCTAATAACAGCATTCTAATGAGATTAATGCTAAAAATGGAATGAAATGCTTAAGAAATTAAATACCGTATTCAGACAACACAAAGAATGATGAAGTAGTCACTGGAAGATCTGTTCAATTAACTTCATTTATCATGGTAGATGTTAATAGTAGATAGCCAATACATGTTCTTACTTTACCATTATCTCCTTACAATGTTAATAATTTTTGTTACTTATTATTACTTCTGTATCCTCTAGAGGCACGGCTGCTACAAAATCATTGTCATCTGCTTTCTGACTTTCTACGTTGTGAACTGAAGCAATAAACACATGCTCAAAAATTACTGATTTGAAGTTGGTGAATCTCTGTTAATAGAAACCAAAGTTTGTGACGAAAGTATTATCATATCCTACAACAGAGTTACTTATTTTTGCTTTAGAGGACACCTTCCTAATTTTCTCCTTCAGATGAAGCTATCTCACCACTTTCTCACTGGTAACAGCTGAGAATACAGATTGTGGCATCATACCACCTCCCCAAACAACACTCATTAGGTGTTCAACAAAAGGTGTGATTGGAAGGAACCCTGATAATGCTGAAGACAGGCAAAACAGAAAAAGATTGTTGACTATTACTTTTGCAGTCCCAGTGGAAAATAATTATCATCGTTTTAGTTCTCCATACGAAAAATATTATTTTATCCACAGAGGTGTATTTAAACCATCATATTATTTAAATATCGAGCTATGGAAGCTCATCTCATAACCTGCAGGTTAGGATGTGAATTAGTCTCCCATTAGATGAATCTCCATTGCTTAACATACAGTTGCCCAGGTTTCACCACAATTTTGTTTAGAACAAGAATGTTAAGTTCATTTTACTGTATCAAGACTGTAAAAACAATCTGTTGTTTCACAGCAGTGGTCAATAACATTCATTAATATTTAGTGTATTTATCAGTCTGACACGACCAGCAACTTGAAACCAAAATAATCAAATACAGAAACCAACATCTTACCACATTTAATGTGGACACCAATAATGGCATCAGTTAATGCTGAGGGAGAGAGTCTCAACAACACCATTAATTTTAAAAATATCTGTAATGAAGGAGTAAAATAACAGATTTGTAGTGGAATATCAATCTAAAACTCCCCTAATTACATTGACAATAAAGCAGAGCGACGGTGAGGAAAAATGTGTATTTATGATGTTGTACATCATTGTGACAGGACTGCTACAAACTATTCTCCACATAGTAAAATATAGCTCAACAAGAAATATCTGAAACAATTGCAGAAAATTGAAATGAGGTCACATAAATCTCCTTATTATTGAGTGAGGGAGTTCTAGTATGAACTGTTACATTCAGAAAATCCCAGTGGAGTCTCGTCACTGAAGTCAGCAGAAACATGAGCAGTGTCAAGGTTCACTACTCTAGAGTTCTCCAGAAAGTTATTGTACATTGGACCTAATACTCAACCAATTTCTCATTTTAATTACACACACTGAAAATATGCAAGCTGAACATTAATTAACATTAATCCTGTATCAAATACCAGTAGGGTTTATCAGTAATAAACAGTAATCAGCCATAAACGAGATTACTTTAAGCTGCCCATTCTGACAGCAAAGTGAGTTTTAGGTGCAAATTGAATGATATAAAATCTAAATATGGTCCAGGAGCCTGCAATTAAACAAATTTTATTGTTATTCTTTCAAATTACTTGCTTCAAATTTATATATATAGTGTTGTGCAGGTGCTGAAGAGAAAAAGGAGAAATTTGAACTATAAAACAGCAGCTCCTTTTCTTTATACGGAATCATACTATTTTTATAAAAGATGGATTATTTTTTTCCTCAGCCAACTTCTAGCTTTTTCGGATGAACTAACATTTGGTATTGTTGCTATCATGAGTGATTAAGTCTTCTTGCTTTTTAAAGACTAAGAAAACAAAAGCAAAATATTACCAGCAACATTATTCAAGGCTCTCATACAAGTAGAGGTATATTGTTCTAGGATCTACAACTCTTGAACACTCAGAGGAAATCTAATCAAGTCTTCTTCAAACCTTCCAAGAGCTTTACTTCTGCACTTCTCTGGCTCATGTGGATTATAAAAAGCCAGTAAAAATATGTTCCACATCTCTCCTATATTAGTAATACAAGAATCTGGTTTTTCTCCTTTCCTCGTGCAATGGTTTCAGTGCTTTTAGAACCCATGTTTTTCTCCATGACTGCACACATTATACAAGATACTCAAGAAAAGCCATAGGAGACTACATTTTTGCCAGAATCATTTGGGTCAACAGATCAGGTTGCACACAAAATCTTGTTACAGACAAAAAAGGAACACACCACATATGCAAAGAGAATAATTTATTCTTAGTTTGCTTAATGTTTTAACTATACAATAAACCAAATTATCTAATTAATAAAGGAAAGCATTAACAATGCTACACTATAAGCATAAAAAAAATATCTTTGAAAATGTTATCTTACTCTGAATCTTAAGGTTGGAATTCTCATTCTTCCTCAAGAACAGGGAATGGATAAAATTAGTTATAAATATCCTGAGGTCTGAACTGATAGGACTTTGATAATGGTGATGATGCTGGGGACCTTTCCTCCTCAGTCTCAGCGACAACTTGCATNGAGACAGGAGTATTCTTTATTCTCAGAGAGTGCCCTTTATAAACATTTTTCCATTAGTGTGAAACATGTCTTTATTGTCCTAATGTTCCATGGAAAAATACATTAAAGGATGAAACAAATAATTTCTTAATGCGTAGACGTTTTATATGATGCTTTACATAACTTAGGGGGAAATGCTTTAAATACACTTTCCCTTTTGTATTAAAGATAAGCATTTACAGTCTCCATTTTTTTTTAATAGTCCAGCCAGTGGAATAAAATGTGATTAAGTTGTTTTGGGATGAATGCAAACGTGGACTATTTGCCTTCCTGAAGACACGCAGCTTCTCAAAGTGGGATCCAAGATGCAAGAACACAAACTATAGGGAAGTAATCATCTTGATAACTGATAAAAGAAGTAGTGTGTTTAATAACCTTTCACAGAGTTAGCCCTCCTGTGTCTCAATTCTTGCATATATTTAGTCAAACACATTTACCACAAAGGTAAGATTCAGATGAACATGTACTGAGGCTTTTAAAAATCGTGAGCAGTACATAATAGATACATAATAGTACATAATAGTACTTAATAGATTAGTTGGATACATTGATTTCACTGTCCTTTTTTATTATTTTCATTAATATTTTCTTTTTCCTGAAAAAAAGGCATTGGTGTTTCCCAGCCTAAAAGATCCAAACTAAAATAAATGGCCTGAAAAGACAGTGTTCTGTGGGTCCAATGGAATTTGACACATTTATTTGATTCATAAGAAAATAAATAAATTTAAAATAAATTCTTAATTTTTATTTTTAGTACAAAAAAACCCTAAGATTTCCATTTTTTAGGTAGATCCAATTTTTATCAGTTTGGAGAAATATCATGGATAAACTGAATTCTTTGTTGATAAAGAATGTTTTACAAAAATATATATTCTAGATAAGCCTCTGTTCTTAGACTTTAAAAATATATTAATTCATTAAAACATTATAGCTGTTAGGTTGATAGAGAACTTTTTCTTCACCTTCCTTTAATTTTTTTTCATGGTACCATGAAAGGAGAGAGGCCATGTACCATCAGTCAGGAGTATATTGACATGCCAACCAACTAAGGCTTGCAAGAGAGGAGAAGAAAGGAAAGTTGGAACTGTGTCTTCTTGCATTATGAAATATGGATATTGTTTTACAGTCTCTTCTGCAAAGTTGACTTTGGAATCAATTTCTTTTGTCTCTTTTCCCTTTGAAAAATAGCAGAAAGGGTAGACTAACTTAATTCATTCTTTTCTTAGCACATGAGGCTTCACAAATAGTCCTTGAAGATAATTATCTTGCTGAAACTCTCTAGCTTCTCCTACCAAGCTGTTCAAAGCTATTTCTGCATCATGCTGTTTTCTTCTGTGCTACCTTTATACTAAAACATAGATGTCAAAGGATCAACAGAACTTCGAACTAGTCTTACCATTTATACCTCTCGTATCATCATTTTCAATCACAATTCAATTTTTTAATGGAAAATTTCCAAGAACTTCAACCAGCTCCAAGACAAAAATGTGAAAATCTTCAGAAAAATGGTTGAAGTTTAACATCACCAGAAGAAACTGAAAGACTTTCAGTGAAAACCGTTGGACACCTACCTAAATGTGATTAATGGTTTTATTATTGACAGCCATTTTTCAACAAGATCCAATATGACACCCAAACAACTGCCAACATTCCTGTCCTGCCCACTGAACCCGGAAATTCTCCCAGGAGAAAATGAGAAATTTGATTTGAAAAGGAATTAAACAGATAATGCTAAATAGGAATAGCAACTTCAACGCTAGGTCCTTGGCCCTTCCATTTTTATGAATTCACTACAGCAAACTACAAACATGGTGGATCCAAATTTGTTCTTTCAAATGTGAACAGGTCCAAAGGAGGGCAACCAGGCTGGTGAAGGGACTCGAGCACAGCCCTATGAGGAGAGGCTGAGAGAGCTGGGGCTGTTCAGCCTGAAGAAGAGGAGGCTCAGGGGAGACCTCATTGCTGTCTACAACTACCTGAAAGGAGGCTGTAGCAAGGTGGGAGCTGGACTCTTTTCACAGACGACCTTCAACAAGACAAGAGGACACAGTCTTAAGTTGTGCCAGGGGAGGTTTAGGTTAGATATGAGAAAGAATTTCTTCACGGAGAGGGTGATTAGGCTATGGAATGGACTGCCCAGTGAGGTGGTAGATTCTCCGTCCCTGGAGACATTTAAAAAAGACTGGATGTGGCACTCAGTGCCATTGTCTAGCAACTGCTCCGGTGGGTCAAGGGTTGATCTCTGAGGTCCCTTCCAACCCGGCTAATTCTATGAATGCCTGTATTGTACTAATTAGCTTCAGAAATTACCACTGAAAGACTTCCCTGTAGTGTTCACTCTAACCAGAATCTTAGCTCACCTCATTATTGCTTGTTAATCAGAACAGAACATTTAATTTTACATATGCAACTTCAGAGGTCTCTGCAGGAGTATAACACTTCTCCTGCACTAATTATCATTAATTTGTATTGTATTCCTCCCTGCTTTTGTTACAAGCTATGATCTTATTTCAAGTAATATGGAACAAGATGGTGACTATCTAGAACTTTCGGAAGACTGTTACAGGCTGAGTGTAAAAGATGGGATACACCAGATGGATACAGACTGCCATGGCACTGTGTGGAAATAATGGGACAGCAATTGTTAGTGCAATGGAGACCAGTTTTGTAAAATTCACGGGTGCATTATAGGAGAGGGTAATTCAGGAAGAAGTTTAAAGAAAGCAGCTTTGGGAGTACTTCTGGCAAAGTCCTGTTAAAGGCAGTAGAGAGAAAAGTTAAGTACAGTTATCTGTTTACTGCTAGGTCTGAGGTTGAGGGCTGTTCAGAAGGGAGATTGATATCTATACAGACAGTGAGAAATAAGTAGGAAAAATTATAAAGAAAATTTGCCATCTTAAATTTCATGAAATAAAAAAGATCCAGTGTGTTCCAAGACAGGAGGGAATAACAAAATCAACACAGAAAGCAAGACAAAATCTGTCACATTCTAAGATATGGATGTACTGGAAATTAGGACATCATGTAATAAGAGCCTTACAGGTAGAACTATCAATTAAAGCATTATAACTAAAGTGGCCTTATCCCAGGAAATGTTTAAGTAATAGGCTGAGCAATCAGATAAACACTTAATAGCATGGAGTCATAAAGGAAAAATCTCAAAACCCGATTTGTTATCAAAGCACACACCTCCACACATCCTGTGGTGGGCCTAACATGGTGCTTTCCTCACACGAAGTACTCCCTGCTTTACAAATTTCTGACATCACTTTCATATAGAAACTTGTTAGGGAGTGACATAAAAGCGGGGGACTATTTCGTGTTCCTTTCCCACCCATCTTTTGCAGATGATGCAATTCTTTCTGCTTCATTGATTTCTGAGATCTACACAGTATTCCTGGATTCTCTATCAGATTATTTCTTGACTATTAAGCAGACATTCTTTACAAATGATTGGAATAAGGATTCAAAATAAAATTTCTACAGTTGCAGTCATCTCCCATGACTTGCAAAACTTTCCACATGTCCATGCGTCTTCCCTCCTCAGCCACATCCCTCCTCAACCCAAAGAGAAGAAAATGGTGCTACTGCTTTTGAAAGAACCCAGTTTTGCATTATTTATCAAATTTTCGTGATTCTATGGGTAAATTCAGTTAAGATAGTTTATCCTGAAATACTCAGGCAACAGTTGTTAATTTCTGTATTATTATTGGAAGAGGTAACTGATGGTAGTGCATAGCCTAGCCTGAGACTGATAGTTAAAAACTTGTGATACAGTAAGTGCCAATGCTAGTTCAGTGTAGGCAACATGAACTGTGATGATTTGCAAAGAGCCAAAGAGTTAAGCACAACTTTGGACTGAAGGCAGTTACAAAAATCCCATGCTATGGCAGAAATTGTGCATTCCATTCAGGAATTTACTGGAAGTTATTTTGTGATTTTCTC
The DNA here is from genome assembly GCA_038090715.1 of Florisuga fusca. Lineage (NCBI taxonomy): Eukaryota > Metazoa > Chordata > Aves > Apodiformes > Trochilidae > Florisuga > Florisuga fusca. Next base: position 32,336,889 of record JAAWXA010000005.1, read on the forward strand.
CAGCTGATACAGTAACTTGGCAATAAAGGCATGTGATAGAATATTTTAGTTGTTTTAGCAGCTAATGCAAAGTAGAACAGAAAACAGAAGAATAGTGACTTAAATTAGAAAAACATCCTTGAAGAGTAAGAAAATTGTTTCTCTGACACATAAAGTGCCAAAATTTTAGAAATATCTCTGCTTAGAAATGTAGGGAAAATTGCAAAATAGGAATTGAGACTAATTTTAAAGAGTTTTCCTAATTAAAATGAAAGTTGCACCCTTTTACAGTGGAATTTCTTGGTATTTATTTTGAAGAGAGAGTCAGGAAGCTTCCACATATTTTATGATAAGTACAAGCTGGTTTAATCTACTCATGTAACTCTTCTGTCTCACTGAGACAGAAGGAGCCATTCCAAACAAAGCAATCAGAAACCTTTCTAATGAGAGAACAGTCACAGTTCACCTTTAGCTTAAGATGGGAACTAAAATATTGGAGCTGTCATCAGATATGCACAAGCTCATACACACACACCACAGACACATGTGGTCTCCCAGGGTTCATAAGTGGGCATTGCAACATACATTGAGTTTGACACCAGTTTCTCCAGTATCTGCCAGTACAACAGACCCATTGAATCTGGACTTGACTGAATTTGGTTAAACACCACTATCCCTAGCCGGGATGGAATTTTCTGTGGTTAGAATATTTGGAGTTTCATTTTCACAACAGTTGCTATGAAGAAGTTTATCAGACACTTGTGACTTTGGTTTAAAAACAACAAATTATCTTTCATTTTTTTCCCATCTATCCTTCTGTGAAGGTGTGGATACTTCCTGACAGGGATACTGCCTAGGCAACAACAGCTGACACAGAGTGAAGAGAGAAATTTTTCTTACTTAGTACATTTTGCTGTGAAAGAGTGCTAATTATTTTATTTCTTTACAAATGAGAAACAGCACTCCAAAACCTTGCATCTGGGTCCAGAATGGCTACAGTCTACTGTAGGAAGTTTTTGGCTTGGAGAATGAGAGTGGAGAAAGGTGACAAGCAAATACTGAGAGCATTGGAACTAAAGGAGTTTTAGAATGAAGATTGTGATTACTGGTTGAGCAATGAAAGCAGAAAAACTCGGTGAAAATCTTTCCTCTGCTTTCTGCTGTTTTGCTCACCACTTAGAGTAATACTTTGTGCCAATCTATTGACATCTGGCTTCCTTCCAAAGCGATGCTGTCATTCCCTCCTGAATCTGCGTCAGTCTGCCAAGAGATCTGTATTTATAAATATGCATATAGTTCAAAGTAAATACACCCCTGAGATGCAATTAATAGTCCAAGCTTGCATTATGAGAATAAAACCTCAGTCTACATAAGCGCTATGGAGGGACTACCAAGAGCTTGGCAGAGAGCTAAGATGAAGCTCCTCGCTGTACTGAGGGTGTTGCATGTGCTTTGAGGTCCTAGGCACCAGAAAACTGCATCCCTGCAGACGTACCCCCATATGGTATAATTTATCTATGCTATATCTATGCTTTATCTATGCTGTAATGGCTCTTGATGCAGCTGCTCCTAATGGAAGCAACTGAAAGTGAAACAGTGAAGAGGACAGCTGCAGTAGTAAGAGAGATGGGACAGAACTGAGTCAGACAAAAGAAGTCAGGTTGTAGAAAGAACAATCTGCTATTGTATGAATATTGTATGAGTTGTAAGAAAAAACTGAAAGTAAGGCATTAAGATTTTAACAGTGGGCCACACTTCTGGAGGTCACAAAAGCAATAATATTTCAACATTTTCTGCTTTGTGGTAACCAACTTTATGCTGTGCACAGTCTTCTATCACAGGAGTTTAAAAGATTAATTATTTATGCAGTATTGGTACACATGAAGTTTTGTAGATGTTGATGCCTTTAATAAGTAGCTTGGAGACTGGCTAAGTATTTCTACTTCAGGATTCCTTCCACATTACAGAAATTACTTTGGCAATCACACCTCCAGTTTCTGTCCTCCATGATCTTAGCTCAAAACCATCTATTTGCTAATGAAGCTGAGCTGCAACCCTTTTAATAGTTGTTACAGTATAAATAAGCACAAGGCTTTAGGCTACAGTACTGAAACCAGCTTCTTTGGTTTGCATAACAGCAGTAGTTCAACCAGCTGTGGCATTGGCTGAAGTGTATTAGTTGCCAATAACCACAACCAGATGCTTATTAGAGCCTTGTGTTTATTAACAGACAAGTGTGCTCTGCACCCTTATATAATGTTACTTACACCATCAGTATAGGGGTGCTGAAACATCACTTTTGAGAAGCATCAGTGTTTCCCCTTGTATTCTAGCTATACAAAATGGAAAAAAAAAAAAAAAAAAAGTCTTCAATAACTATTGAAGTGATAGACAGACCTTAGATTTTTCATGTTTCCAAGTGGCAGAGGTTGAAGTTTCAGGCTACAGATGAAATATACATGATACATTCCTCAGCTAATTAATTGTCAGTATATTAATAAATCACTCCAGTCCCTGCAAGGCTATCTAAATTTAGAAGGTTCATGAGATGCAATACATAATTAATACCCTTAGATTGAATGGCTTAAAGGCAAGTGATTTCCTGATCTCATACAAAATAGCATTTATCATTGTTGTTCAAGTAAGGAATTACCAGCATGCCTGCTTTTTGCGGCTGTATATAAATGTCTTTGTCATTTATTCTGATTCATGAGGAGAAAACAGAAAATACATGACAAGCAGAGTTAGATTTTTTTAAAACACATGTAGTTGTGTTCATGCATATTAGAAGTACATTATCCAGTATGTACATGTAATGGTAATGAATTGATGATTGATCATAACAATCAATTGCAGTTTTACCACTGATATCACAAGATTATTGTCAGGTCACAAATATAAGTATGCAAATAATTGTATAAAAAGTTCTCCAATCATCTGTCCCTATGGCTTCATGTTCTCCAATCTTTCCTTACCTCAAAATATTAATCCATAACCTTTTGGGAAGATGGTCCTCACAGCCTCCCACACTCCTCTTCTCCCTTTGCTCTGTGGCTCTCCATAGGACCCCTTCCCTGGTCCAATTCTCTCTTCTTGTATGTTTTCTTTCTGAGAAATTCTCCAACAAGTACTGAGTAATTCTACAATAATGCTTTTGCTTTACCCTCTGGACGTGAACTGTCCTATCTGAATACAGCATGATCTGATTAAGAAAGAGTCACCTCCACATTAGGTCACCAAAACCATAGCTTCATCGTCCCTTTCAGACCTTCCCCACTGTATCCCTGATCCCTGTGAACAGCACAGCTATGCAGCAGTTTCCATCATGGAGTTAAAAAGAAAACCCTTCATTGATGAGTTAATATTTCCCTTCCTCTGTGACCAAGTTTGTGCCACTAATCACGGGATATTTGTTTCACTTTTAATTCCTCAAAACTCACTCAAGCTTGTCACTTAATATGTTCTGAAATTCAGATATTATAAGAGGATCTGTACTCCTACCTAGAACAAGGATGAATTTTTATCTTGTTTCTTAAGTGTCATGTGACAGGCTCAACTCAGCAAGGGTAGAGTATATGCAGAAAAGGTACTGAGGAGATCAAGGATCAGTGGTATGAGATGAAGTTGTTCATCTTTATATCCAACTAGGCTCATATAATCAGAGGGGAAAATAAGTAACACTTTATAGTTCAAGGAAAAAGAAAAGGGAAAAAAAAAAAAAGAGCTATGTACTCCATAGATACAAGCGATGAAATAACAGCTCTTGAAATAGAATTACTTTACAGATTACCAAATTCTTAGAAATGTTTTCCAAAATCTTCCTTCTCCAACTGAACATAACTTTTAATTGCAATTTAGGCCACTCCTAATTTGTAGTAGTGCCAGTCCACCACAGGCACTACTGAATATTGGCACAGCAGAAGAAAGGAAGCTCATTTAGCTAAAATTCTATTTCAGTCAGATATGTAGCTTTAATATGGATCTCATCTTTGATTTGACCTGATTTCAGCAGCTTTTTTTCTGGCTTAAACATACACAAAATTATTCCATAAATATTCTTAAGTTATTTGATATAATTTACCTCATGAAGGGTTACAGTTATAGGGAAGTGTGTCTGGAAACATCCCCAGGGGAAAAAGACCTGGGGGTGCTGGTTGACAACTGTCTGAACATGAGCCAGAAGTGTGCTCGCGTGGCCAAGAAGGCCAACAGCATTCTGGCTTGTATAAGAAATACTGTGGCCAGCAGGACTAGGGTGATTGTTATGCAGTACTCAGCACTGGTGAGGCCACATGTTGAATACTGTGTTCAGTACTGGGTGCTTCACTACAAGAAAGACATGGAGGTACTGGAGCATGTCCAAAGAAATGGTATGAAGCTGATGAAGGATCTGGAGAGCAAGTGGTATGAGGAGTATCTGAGGGAACTAGGATTGTTTACCCTGCAGAAAAGGGAGCTGAGGGGAGACCTTATTCCTTTCTAAAACTTCCTGTAAGGAGGTTGAAGCCAGATGGGTGTTGGCCTCTTCTCCCAAGTTAACAAGTGAAAGAACAAGAGTAAATGGTGTCAAGTTGTGCTAGGAGAGGTTTAGATTGGATATGAGCAGAAATTTCTTCACTGAAAGGATTGCCAGAAACTGGAACAGGCTTCTCAGGGAGGTGGCTGAGTCACCATCCCTGGAGCTATTTAAAAGATGTGTAGATGTGGCACTTAGGGACATGGTTTAATGGTGGACTTGGCAGTGTTCCAGACTAACGGTTGGATTCAATGATCTTATAAGTTTTTTCCAGCCAAAATGACTCTGTGACTCTATCATGCTGACTAGAAGGAAGTCTTATCTTGTTGCTGTGACACATATTTTCTTCTCTACTGGCTGCCTAATTTCTACCTCAGTAAACTTGTGAAAGCACCTGCACTTTGGGTAGTCAAAAAATAATTTCATGCTTCCTACTGGCTGTCTCTGCTTTGAAAGAGCTTTGCCATATATGAACAAAATGGCATTATTCTTTTATCACTTTCTCTTTGTTCTCTTCAGTACCTATTTGTTTCAGGACTTCAAAGAATCTCTAGTAAAAGTAATGGTGGAGCTCCATAGGGTTCACTGTTTTCTGTTGTCTGTTACTCAGAAAACTTTCCTCTTCGAATGCAGAGGCAAAGATCAAAGTGGGAAACTTTGATATGGTCTGTCAAAGATGCCTTCTTCAGTAACTCTGCCTAGTATCTTGTATTGCTAGTATTATGGGGAAAAAAATTCTTCTCCTTCCACTTTTCCTATACTTTTCATCATGTTATTTTTTCTTTTATGCAACTGATGTTGGAACTGTGCGAGGGTTTTCTGTAATTCAGTTCTTGTTTTCATCAGTATTTTCAGAAAGGTATCCTACAATCTCAGTGTCTAGCATTGTTATTTTAGAAATAATATTTTGTATAGTGCCTATACTTGACATTATAATATCAAATGAGATTTTTAATTTTTTTTATTTTTTGTATTTTTCATTAATCTTATTGTAAAAAAGAGTTAAAACTGTCAATCTAATGTAAACTTATTTGAATATGGTAGTTGCTGCTGCTTTAGTGATGTATTAAATGGTGATACGATTTGTACATCCACTATATAACATAAAACATTGAATACATTGCTATTTGAAATAAATGCCTATAATATCTGGCTACTATAGAAGAAAAGTATAACTTGTCAAAAATGTTAGAATACTTTTCCTCTTCAGAAAACAGCCATAAGTGTGAAGCTGTCTCTAATGTCATCAGTTTTTTGTGAATGCAGAATTTCCTATCATAACAGTTGCAATAATCAGAAAGATTTTGAAACTTTACATATTTCATTGTAGCAAAGGGAGATTTTTTCATTACAGAATTTGTAAGCAGCTTCACAGACCTTTTAATAAAGTTATTCATTTTTGTATTTCAAACCTTGTCAAAATGTCTCTGTTCTAACAAAGGTCCAAACATTTTTTATTTACAATTGGGCAATTTTGTATTAATGCCATATTACTTGCCCCAGACTGTTCTTGAACATATGAGTGTTGCACGCTAATAAAATAATGAAATTACTTCTTAAACAGTTAGAATAAACCATTATCACATTTCCCAAAGCAGTGAATTTAATTTGTACACATATCTATATTTTAACTCTATAGATTTTAATGCAGTACTACAGAAATGCTCAGTAATACTTTCAGAGACATGGCCTTAGAAGTATCAGCACCTACACTTTATAATTACAAAAGTAGCATACCTGAAGGGGATGGACTGAGTTCTTTGATCTCTATTCCTCTTTCTGGTTGAAGGGTAAGATCAGAGTCTTCTAAAGTTCAGTTTAGAGCCAAGGGAAAAGGGAATGCTTGTTGCATTATGCAGATTGAAAGAAGATTCATGTTATGACAGATTGGTGGTTAGCACAGTAAGGAAAGGGTGAGAATGACAACATGGGAATTAAAAATTATCTGAAAGAAAGGGAAAGAGGTTAAGGTACCATGTTTTGGGATTTTGTAATGAGGTAAAATATGTAGATCTCTTTAAGTTGTTTGTGTGGGCCTTGTTGTGTTTTCATTTCGTTTTACCATACCGTTTAGAAGCATTCATGTCAGCCTTAAAATGCATGTATTGTTTAACAACACCCATAGACTATTTTCTCTATCCAGAACCAATCTCCAAAACAATCCAGGTTCTCAATGATGGAGGGGACAACACATCATGGAAATGCAATTCACTCAGTGAACAAGTCGATAGCAAAAAAATAGAGTAATCTTTCATTCAAGATCCATAATCTCTGCATAACAGTTGCTAATTCTAAAGTAAATATTTTAGCACTTCCTTTGGAGCTCCAAAAAGCTGAAATATTTTAAGGAAAAAAAAAACAAAAAATCCAAACAAACCACACAGCAAAACAAAAACAAAAAACCAAACCCAAACCCGGCTCTGACATTAAACACTTCTATATTTTAATTCAGCATGTGATTTGAAGGAAAGCTGTCCTATAAAAAATAAGTTACCCTGCAAACATATGCCATTTTTGCTAAAAAATCGGTGTGACAAAAAATGATGAAGCAGTAAGGGAGTTCTTTTGTAATTAATACATACTTTAATTTTTTTATTCACCTTCTGGTAAAAGCCACAGTCACACCTTAAGACATTTCTCCTAAGACACACAGACAAATACATATATCTCATACATATGTGATAGGACTCCAGTCATGTGATGACTGCATTCTGAACCAAGGTAGGGGTCATACCAGCATAATTAGTCATAATTTTGGTTCATAATTTTAGCATATATTGAATAGATCCAAATTTTTTTTGTGTGTGAATCCAGATATTACATATAAAAGGCATCAATAAGACTCATAAACTGGAGAACCAGTGCTTACATTTTCCAATGGAAGAAACTGGAAAACATTAGTAAAAAAGAACGAAGAAAAATTCTGTCTTTCAGGTACAAATACTATCCTTTTGTCTGATTAATTGCAGGGAAAATAAGACCTTCTTGTAATATAAATCCAAAAAAAATGAAGCATCTGTAGATGGAATAACTATTTTAAAGAACTGAAACTCTAAGAATGGCAAAGAGAACTCTCTGTACTAACCCATAAACTCAAGTTCAGACAATCTGTCAAAATGCTTCTTGTGAGAAATGAAACAAACAAACAACAACAACAAAAGAACCCCAAAACACCAAACCATAAAAAAAAAATCAGACATGTGAAAAGAGTAACACATTTCTATTACTTTTAAAGATATTAAATAAAACAAAAACAAACACAAACAAAAAAAAACAAAAGTGGAAGGAGGCAGAAAAAGATTTGCTTTTAAATTTAATGTCTTCTTTCATGTTCTGATTATTTTATGATCCTGAGCTATCCAGATACTGAATTTTTAGTCTTGAATAGGGATTAAAGGATAAACAATTCATTTAACACAAAAGCCTCATCTGAAGACGAGACTTGGATTTCATGTTCAGAAGCATACAGCATACTTAGGGAGAGAAAGCCCTCCACTGACCTATTGCAGTATCCTGTATAATATTGCTCAATTTCATCCATGAGTGAGAAAATAAGATCGTCATGAATGCCTCAGAATGACAGTCTATAAAGTATATTTTAAGTTACAGTGGTGATAAATGTGATTTAATAGTGAAATAGGAAATGCTAGAATAGCTATGCCTCTCAGCACAATACAGTACAAGCACCTGTGAATTCAGCAGTTGTGAAATTCTTGAATTTATGATACAAACTTTATTTTTAAATCCACTTTATTATTTAATGTGCATATGCTTTTGTTTCCTTAATAGTTTTGGTCTTGTTTGATTTATAGTTTCAGATTCATGATCAGTATTAAGTGCCAGCCTGGAAAGTAAATCCTGCAATTGTTCCTGTAATTGTTTGGAGGAAGAGAAGATGTTCTTGCAAAGATATTTTGCTTAGTCTTGTCTTACCCTTTTTAATCTGAAATCAATAACTTAACTGATCTGGAGCCAAAATTAAAATGTGAGAGTGGTGGCCCTCATGTGCAAGATGTTTTGTTGTTATTCCCTGCAAAACGTAAAGGAGGGACAGGATCCTTTCTAAGCTTTTGCTCACTGGCTAATTCAAGACTATGAGGAAATACACCTGATTTTTATTATGTCAGTCCACATAAATGTGATTTACAGGCTACCAGGAGGGCTCCACACTTAACGCTCTCCTTGTTCAGTTCCTGAGGCCTGTGGGGAAGGCTGCTGCCAAGCATTTTAGTGGGAAAAGCAAAACTCACCTTTTACCAAAAAGCCACTTAACTTTTTAGACAACTGAGAATTTGTCATCAGAAGCAAGTCAAAGCATGTGAGCTGCTGCCAAGTGGCCTCATGCTATTTCCAGGCAAAAGGAACTTTCTCAGGTTCCTGGACTCATATAACTGAAAATTATAACCATGTTGCCTGCTGCTTGACATCTTTAATGTAACTAGGCTTTTCTGAATCCACATTTTTATTGTAACTGTTACGCTAAACTTATTTGTAAAAATCATTTCTAACCACCCTGATATAGGGTGATAGTGGGTAGTAGTGATATAGGGTAGTAGTTCTCTCATTTTGCTGGGAGAGGAACATCAAGCCATTTGTATCATTTTGTATAAAAGACCAGTAGCATGCTCAAAGATGTAAGATAGAAGCTTTGTTACCTGTCTAACAGTCTAAAATACACCCTTGAAAATTTTACATTGTGTTAATGACAACCAACAGAGTGGCTTTGCATCCCTATCAAAGTGATTCCAGATGAAACCCCCCTGCCAAGAGCAGGGACACTGCCCACTAGATCAGGTTGCTCAGAGCCCTGTCCAGCCTGGCCTTAAAAACTTCCAGAGATGGGGCTTCCACCACCTCTCTGGGCAACCTGTTCCAGTGTCTCACCATCCTCATGAAGGTCTTCTTCCTAACTTCCAATCTAAATCTACCCTCTTCTAGATTGAATACGTTCCCTATAGTCCTATCAGTACCTGACATCCTAAAAAGTCCATCACCAGCTTTCTTGTAGGCCCCTTCAGGTACTGGAAGGCTGCAATAAGGTCTCCTCAGAGCCTTCTCCTCTCCAGATTGAATAACCCCAGCCCTCTCAGTTTGTCTTCATCATAGAGGTGTTCCAGCCCTCCGATCATCCTCGTGGCCCTTCTCTGGACTCAGTCAGTACGTCCATGTCCCTCCTATAAAAGGGGTTCCAGAAATGGATGCATTACTCCAGGTGGGGTCTCATGAGAGCAGAGTTGAGGGGAGAATCACTTCCCCTCAGCCTGCTGGCCATGTTTCTCTTGATGCAGCCAAGGATCTGGTTGGCTTTCTCGGCTGCAAGGGTACACTGAAGGCTCACATTGAACTTCTCATCCACCATCATTTCCCCAAGTCCTTTTCCTCAGGGCTGCTATCCATTCCAGTCACTGCTCAGCCTATATCAGTGCTTGGGATTGCCTTGATCCAGATTCAGGACCTTGCACTTGGTCTTGTTGAACTTCATGAGGTTGGCATGGGCCCACATCGCCATCCTGTCAAAGTCCCTCTGGATGGCATCCCTTCCCCCCAGCGTGTCAGCCCCACCACACAGCTTGCGGTCATCAGTGGACTTCCTGAGGGTGCACTCAATGCCACCGTCCATGTCGCCAGCAAAGATGTTAAACAGGACTGGTCCAAGTCCTGATCTTTGAGGGACTCCACTTGTCACTGACCTCCACTGGGACATGGACCTGTTGACAGCCACACTTTGGGTGCAGCCATTAGGTCAGTTCTTACTCCACCAAGTCATCCATCTGTCAAACCCATATTTTACCAGGTTGGAGACCAGGATGTCATGTGGGACTGGTCAATGGCTTTTCTCTGGTCCAGGTCAATGATGTCAGTTGCTCTTCCCTTATCTATCAAATCTGTGACCTTTTCATAGAAGGTCAGAAGGTTTCCTAGGCACAATTTGCCCTTGGTGAAGCCATGCTGATCATACCCAGTCACCTCTTTATTATTCTTCTGCTCCAGCAGTGCCTCCAGGAGGATCTGCTTCATGATCTTACTGGGCACAGAGGTGAGACTGACTGGCCTATAGTTCCCTGGAATAGTTCCCTGAATCTTTCTTCTTTCCCTTTTTGAAAATGGGGGTTATGCTTCCCTTTTTACAGTCAGTGGGGACTTCACCACACTGCCAGGACTTTTGGAATCAGAGAATCACAGAATCAGCCAGGTTGGAAAGGACCTCCGAGATCATCAAGTCCAACCCTTAATCCACTACCACTGTGGTTACCAGACCATGGCACTGAGTGCCACATCAGTCTCTTTTTAAAAATCTCCAGGGACGGAGAATCCACCACCTCCCTAGGCAGCCCAGAATATAATAGACAGTAGTTCAGCAACCACATCTACCTGTTCCCTCAGTATCTGTGGGTGTATCCCATCAGGTCCCAAAGACTTCTGCACTTTCAGGTTCTTCAGATGGTCATGAACCTGATTGACATAATGGCCAGTTCTTCCTTCCAACCCTTGCCATTGTCATCTGTTACTTCAGGAGTGTGGCTGGAGCCCTTGCCAGTGAAGACTGAGGTAAAGAAGTAATTGAGAAACTCAGCCTTCTCCATACCACTTGTCACTAGCTCTCATTTCCTTTCTGGGAGGGCCCACACCACCCCTAGTCTTCCTTTTGCTGTTACTATATACCTATAGAAAGTTTTGTTATTCCACCTCATCTCCCTGGCTAGATTAAGTTCTAACTGAGCTTTGGCTTTTCTAACCAGGTCTCTTGCTGCTCAGACAGATTCCTTATATGCCCCCCATTCTAGATGTCCTTTCTTCCATCCCTGGTAAATTTTCTTTTTTTGTGTGAGTGTGTCCAGGAGCTCCTTGTTCATCCAGGCAGGTCTCCTAGCATTCTTTCCTGCCTTCTTTGTCAGTATACTTAGCTCCTGGACACGGAGAAGGTGATCCTTGAATACTGACCAGCTTCCAGGGCCCCCTTCCCTCTAGGGCTTTGTCCCATGGTGATGTACATGCTGATGTAGAGGGCAACACCTCTTCCCCTCCTACCCTGCCTATCCTCCCTAAAGAGCTTGAATCTGTCTATCCCTCCATACCAGTCATGGGAATCATGCCACCAAGCTTCAGTAATAGCCACTATGTCATAACTTTCCAGCAGGACAGTGGCTTGTAAAGTCATACTGTTTGTTGCCCAAGCTACATGCATTCGCATAGCAGCACTTCAGCAGCACTTCAGCTGGGATGGCCGTGTCACCCTCTGAGGTGAATCCCCCTTGACTCCTCTGGGGTGTCTCAGTGCATCCTCCCTGGATTGCCTCTGGGCAACAAATTGAGAGCCCTTACTAGCACTCCATCCCTCTGCCCCTGGTGTGCTCCACCATTTTTTGTTACAGGCAAGCATGAGATTATTAACCCCTTCCCATTTCAAATCTAGTTTAACCCCCCTTCAAATCTAGCTTAATAAATATATCAGGGCTAGGCAATGAAGCCTCCCCATCAGTGAGATCAACATACATAATATTAGTGAAATGCTCTAGAAAATATTTTAACAATCACAGTTTAAGAATTGGAAATAATCAAGCTTTCATTATTGCTGGCTCTAGGCAAAGACAATATTAACTCATAGGTATCTCCAAAATGCTGCTAATAAAAATGGTGCCTTTAGGGCATATCAAAGCTAGCTCCAGCTAGGAAGCAACACAGTCAATTTAATCCGGCATTGAAGCTGAGCTTTCAGCTGGCTTGTAATACAAGCAGATAAACCTTATAACTGATTTGGGCATGGGTCATATCTATCTGAAGTGTCACGCAAGTTTGTCTTCCTAGAATATACTGTATAGACATATTCTTCCTGAGGTGTATTGTCTCTTCTCTTACAGCATTTTCTCAGACCTCTAATTCTTCCTAAGCCCTCTAATCTTCCTCCCTGCCAGTTTCTAAATTTCTCCAAGTAAATACTACAATTGGTAGGTTATTTCTCTCTTATCACAACACTGAGTTCATTTCAACCATGCTTTCTCATCTAGCCTTCTTTCCTTCAGGCTGAAATTTCTGTGCCCTTCCTACCAGCTGCAGCCTTTGGAACACATGGCTGCTTTCAGAGGTCTGCAATGAGGCAGGAGGAAGCTATAAACAAAGAGGATCATATTCAGACATAATCTACAAATAAGCCAGTTATATGGAAGCCAAAATTACACAGTGAAGTATTTCACAGTGCATAAATCTTTGCTCACACAATAAAAGTTAAGGTTGAGTAACCTTTAAAGTATTCAGAATAAATCTGGAAGCTGGGAAACAGTAAGTGAATCCTTAATGTGTCATTAGAAATAAAGACTTTAAAACTTTCATAAATATTGAGTGATATCACAGTTGTCCAACATCACCAGCTTAATCCACTGAGAACTATATCTTCATACTGGCCCTCTCTTTTGCGATCATCTGTGCTTGCACAAATCTCTCATATAGGACTGCAAAATACACTGTCATTCTGGTAAATTCTAAGTGTCATTAATGCTAAGCCCACCCAGGTAGTGAGTTTGCATAAATCCTTCAAATAGTTTTTCCCTCTAATGCATTACAGAAGTACCAAGTCCAAGTCCTTATGCCTACAGAATTAGAGAAACTGATAATCTTTTTAAATGGAATCTTTATAAGTGGTGCAAACTTGTATAGAATAAGTTTAAAAAGTAACTTAAGCTCACCTACTCTCTTTACAGTTTTATCTCTTGGTATAAATAACACTGTCTACACTAACAAATCTTGGTGTAATTGTCTATCTCCTTTTTTGTATTTTGTAAATTACAAATTATAGATACCCATTTTAATATATATTTTTCTATAGGAGAACATGTATTCAGACTCTTCTGTTACCAGAATATGCAGGAAATTAATTATCCCTACATTCATATTAAAAAGTCCTGCACCTCTACATGAAAATGATTTGAAAAAAATAAATTTCATTTAAAGACATATCTTGAACAAGATGTCATCTATGTATTTAGATGAGCTGTTATTTCTCATAGTTCAATTTTCTGTAATGATATTTAATCTAACCCAACTACTATAAAGGTAGCTTTTTAGATGGATATGCACTAGTAATTGAAATAGCAACCATTCGGCTTAAAAATGAGAATTTTAAGTTGATCATTTGTCACCTGCAGAAAATATATGGATAATTCAGTCCTACCCATAATTCAGTCCTGGAACAGCTTTCATTTGTACTGTGAGAGACTATGAGAACCATATGTCCTGTTTTTATTTAGGCTTTGCTACAAAGTAACTAATTTCTGGCACAGTCATAATCTCTCTAGAAATCAAATTCTCCTTTCTTTTCTTTCCATGTGACTTCATTTCTGCATGGAAAAAAATATTGCACAGATTAATATTTCCTGATTAGCATTTCTGTCTTGCCCAGTTCTGATCATTTAACTAAACTACTTGCAGAATTTTTATTGTTAAAAATATTTTGTGATCCTAACTATGCTAATCCATGTGTACAAGAATAGATGGGTATAGGAGTGTCCACCTATGGAGTTCAATAGCTTTTAATATGTTTAAGTCCACTAACTTTATGGATATCAAAGCAGATTACAATATCCTCTGAAATAACCAGACATCTTAAAGTCCATCATGCAGATGAAGAATGCAAGGTTCTGGGTAGAGAGACAGACAACCACTACTCACGTCAGTCTGAACCAACAAAATAGAATTCAGGCTCCTGGAATTTCCGTCTCATGCTTTTAAGTCTAAATGCAATAAAACTAGGACCATACTATGGAAATATATTGTCCTGAATGGGACAAGATAGCAGACGAGATGTATGTGTATAAAACATATTTTTATCGTGAATGAAAAAGGATCTTTAAAGCTAGACTAAAAAGGTATAAATTGGATTATATGAGTATTAGGATATTACGGTAGCAGAACAAGGTGCTAGGATAACAAACAGATATCTTAAAAGGAAAATATGTAAATAATCAAATATCTAGATAACTGTTACACAAAGCTACTTGTTGGAATGCTAACAAGCTACTTATCAATAGGTCTTATATTAGCACTAGAATAATTATTTAAGCAATACCTATAGGCAATTATGATAATGCAGTGACTAGTTTTATAATAAGCCTAAAGATGAAGGCTTCTTATGTATTCATAGGAGGGACTTATGAATATATAAGTATTCATACTTAATGAATAAGTATTAATTACTTATGTATTCATATAGAGGGACTTGATACATCCTACCCTTCAATGGCTACAGCCACATATCCCTTTTCCTCTTCACCAGGAGCAATCACTAAACCAGGCATCCCTTCTTGAGGGAGAAGGTTCAGCACACCTTCTAGGGAAAATAGACAGGGATTTGATAGGGATTCTCACCTGTCAAAAGATGGGAATAGCCTTTTATAGACTAAAGTGATTGACTGCTGCCATTTAACTACTTAGCCACATTTCCAACATCTTCTGTTGGAGAACAAAAGAAAGGAAAAGCTAAGGAAGCCTTTTTCCTCATACAAATTCCTACATTTATCTGTCTTTTCTTGTTGTGTCTTTGTTCAGCCAAACTGGAGCCAAGCTGGGTGCAAAGCTGGCACCACAGATAGCAACTTGGCGTTCTGTTAGTATTTCCAAGGGTGTTACCAGTTCCGAATCTGCTATGCTTTTTGCTTTCTGTGGAAACTCTCCAACTCCAGGCCAAGGCCAGTAAAGCTGAGGAAAAGAACAAGAAAGGGAAACTGAGGCAGACCCACTGAAGAAGAGCATCCTGTTACATATGTTGGCATCATCTTGCATAAATTTAAGCACACAATAACCACTGCTGTGTCGGACAACACAACTTTATCCTCCTTACAATTCCACATATTCCTTCATTGTAGTGTATATGTGTAGAGTTACTATATGTAACTTTTACTTCAAATTCTTTTTATGGTGTCTAGCATTTAGCTCAGAAAATTATTTTGTACAGTATTATTTTACAGAGCAGTATTCCATTTTTGAACCAAATCTGCTGATCATATGGCCCCTTACAATGCACTAGCTCTGTCCATGGGGTGGTTTTAATCTATGCTAACTAGATTCCTTTTGGAGGAAACTATAGTGAAAATTCAATGCCAGGCAGGAACCAAATGCAGCCTAGCAAGTAATGAGTTCATAAGGGACCTCATCAGAGGTCAGTGCTTCAGAAGACTTCAGACTGCGTGTGTGGTAAGGGTATTTGTACCATGGAACTGGACCAAACCTAGTTCAAAATAAAACCCCATAACAGTACACAGGATAGTGGAAGAGACAGCACCAGCACCAGCTGCTTTGATCTGCTGATCTGAATCTCCTCAGTCAGATTTGCTGATGTAGACACGGCTAATACCAGAAATGTTAAGTTGACTGGCATTATATAGCTGGAAATAACTGCATCGAAAGATAGAGAAATGAAAGGAATACCAATCACCTAGGCGAAGGTTACAGCAAATCTCCAAACAATTCGCCTAAGTTTAAAACTTAAGTCTTAGAGAATTCTAGGATATTAATTAATCTGAAGAGTGGGAACGGGAATTAGAGTGCCCTATCTTTCCAAAAGCACCAGCTACTGGAAATTTTGCTTATAATTTTTATGTCTTTTCTCTTTTGCATATTTTGAGAAACCTCTAATAAAACTAGCACTGAAAGAAAAACAAAATAACAGTTCTTATTCCCAAGTACAGCATAAAAATATGCAGGCAAACAAAGCAGCAGTTATGAATTCAATGCTACTTTGTTTATTAGCATAATAACCATTCATTTGAAGCTCCATGATAAAAAGAAGTGCTTGAGCCAGAATGTGGGCCAAGATGTTGCCCTTACATCCTGTTCATTTAATGTTACGCACATGGGGAACATTTCAAAATAATACCAAATATTTAAGCACAGTGTAGCATTTAAATACATTACAGCACGCTAAAAAATGTAAAACAGTACAAAAGGTGGATCCAAGTTACTTCTTATGAGAAATAAGTAGTTCTTGTAAAATTATTCAATATGAGATATGTATTGTATTATTGTATTATTGTATTATTGCATTATGTACTATTATATCAGAAGGAAAGAAGAGGTTGCAATAAAACCCCAGACACTTTCGATATTAAGTAAGCATATGAAGTATGGCATATGTTTCTCTAACATGATCCTGTCCCAAAACCAGAAAAATATAAGCAGTGGTTCTACAGTAGCTTCTCTAAAATCTCTAAAATTCACATAACTGTGAAATCTGCACTCAGTGCATCTTTTCTAATTGTACTATATTCTAAAAGCATAACAAAAAAATCCCCCAAATTTTATGTCTGTTTTTTAATATGATAAGAAACTTTTTACAGTTTTCTGGGTATATTAGAGCCGCACTTAATCAAGATAAGTGAACTCTCAGTAGAATGTTTAATTTTCTGCATAGTCTTAAGCAAGTCTGCATTACAGTCAACGAAGGACTTTGCATGCTTAAAGTAAGACATGCTCTTGGTGCCTTGTTGAATAATGATTATTAGTCATTCAATAGGGTTATGGCAGAGTAATAAAACATATCTTTTTTATTGATGTAAACATTAGAAGAGGGAAGATGATGTGCAACCTAGGATGCAGAAACACACACATCAATTCATCAGTACATCAATATCAATTTGGTCATTTAAATTAATAACTACAACAACTGTCTTTACAGACCTATTAGAATATTAGAATTTTTTTTTTTCTTCTCTGATGATTTAAAGTTGCTTTTGATTTCTTTCCTTTTCTCCCTTCTTTATATTGATCCTAACATAACAGTGGTGATGTAAATCATCATAGTGCTGTTGGTTAGTGCTGTTGCATTTCTTTTATTGTTGGAGGAAAGAGAAAAATTTATGTGATTCATGCCAATTTTCAGCAATCAAATTAGATTCATTTTGTTGAAAAACTATTCGTATGCAGAAATTTTCTGAACATGCTACGATACGTAGGTCACTGCTTTATCACCCATGTACCTTTCTGACACAGACTTTAAAACTATGGACATATCCTACGGGCTGGATGAAGCACAGTTACACAATATATTAAGTGTTACAGCATTGAGGGTAGGCTGAACTTCACAGCCTTAAAGCTAAGTATATTAATAATTAACCACAATGTGAAATTTTTCAGTGAAAAATCCTTTGTCCCTCAGTTAAGACTGACTAATATATTGTCCAAATCTGGAGCAGACTGGGAGGTAATGACTACTTTATAAGTAAGTAGATCTGGCAGGTTTTAAAGAAAAAAAAAAATTTAAGAAACATTTGGATAATGTTTTCATTAAGAAAAAATGAGTTTAGAATTAAAAAACATCTTGCTCAGCAAAGAAAAAAAAAGTTTCCCTTGACTTGAAAATGTTGGTTTATCCTAATTGAAATCATCTCTAAGAATTATTCAGCCTAAACTATTTTTTCCTAATTTTTCAATTTGGTAAAAAAACTGAAACTATCATTTGTTCATACAACTGCAATATCCTATAACCACTGGCTGTAATTACTTTCCATAACATCTATTTTTCTGGTATAGGTAGGTATAAGATCAATAGTTCTGACACATTAATCAACATGGAATTTGTTAGTTAATATAAAGATGAAAATGGTAAGAGTTATGTATATAAAGACTTCCTAAACTCAAAGATAGCAGTAAATATATCTTGAATGAATAATTCTTTAGTGCTTTCATACCCTAGAGTCCTATAGCACTCGACACTTGAACTAGAGATAAACTCAAAATCCCCAAAATACCAGCTGGGGTCTTACAAAATCTGAACTCTTTCATTCTGCAAACAGGAAGCAAAAAAAAAAACCCCAAAAGCTTGTTTTAAGTATTTCAGGCCTACAGTTTTAGCCAGTTTTAAAATTAATATACCAGTGACTTAATAGGCTCTTACTAACTTTCCACTTTTTTAAAAAAATGGGCTTTTAATACAGGATATTGGAGAAAACATCTGTACCAGCCACCCACTTGCAACCTGAAGATCAGTGTTGATATTGATATGAGTATTCTCTACTGCTTATTACAAGAAATTATTTCCTTGCTCACATCATAGATGGAGTTCATAACACTGTAATATCTTTTTCATTCACTCCTTCGTTTAGTCATTTAATATAAAATTGCAATGCTTTTTCCCCAGAAAATCAAACCAGACTGTATTCCTAGTTGCAATTCAACACAGTCAAAGGAAAATTAACAAAGTCATCTAAATCCGAGTCTCACAAGCTTCCTTCTTCCAGTTAACAGGGGTTCGGAGTTCTGGGATCACTGCTCAGTTTTTGTGCTTGGGATAGGCTAGAGGAATGAGGACACTGCCAGGGAAATTTCCAGACTGGCTTAATAGCCATCCAGCTGAAGTTTAATACTTCCAAAGAAATTACACTATTTATGAAACCAATGTGTCCTCAGTCTAGGCACATTCCCTCTTTTTCCTGTTTATATTAATTTCCCAAAGAGACTTACCTAAATTGTTAGCATAAGATATGAGATTATAAAAAAATACAAATACATACAAATGAGCATCACTCTCTACATAGACTGACTACTGAAAAGAAAAGAAGTTTGTCTTTTTATAAGGTTTTTTTTTTGCACCTCTTTGTGGGAGAATTCCCTCCTGAAACATAGACTTATTAAAATTTATTTCTTTCTTTTCTTTTGTCATACTGAAATAGGACTATTACATTTTTTACATAAATTATTATTATCCACAAAAGTCCCCATCTACTGAAAATGAAGAAAGCATTTCTATTGATGATTCAGTACAATACAGAATGGTTTTATACAAAATCTTTTATGCAGCACAAATGATTTTTTTTTCATTTGATAAGTTTTTACATAAACTCAATATTTTTAATTCAGCTGAGGAATCACTTTCCTACTAGTTCAGTAGTTTTCTATTTCCTTTAAGGAACAAAAGCTTTCTTCTGTTTGCATGATTTAATACCCATAAATTCAAGTGCTGCTAAGAACAGCATAATCCACAAAGCCCCATGGTGAAAATATTTTCATTGTGTCCTGAAGACAGCAGTGTACTCTCTCTCCAAAAAAAAGTTCTCCTTAATATCATTTTTGTTCACAGTGTAAAATCAGTACTTATTTTATTAGTTTAGAATCTTGAAACTAGATATGCTATCATTACATGAAAATAAAAACTCTGGAATCTTTCCTGGAAAAAACAAAACAATACAAAATAAAACAAAAAACACCACAAAGAACAAAACCAAAAACCTTTGTGGCTTATGCTAGAAGCAATGGCTTGTCACAATTTCAGTGTAAATCAGTGGGAATTAACAGTGATTATCTCACTGATCTGTTGTGAATGTAACTCTAAGTAAGGAAGGAAAAAACATTGTCTTGGTCCAAATAGCATCAAGAAACACACACACATAAAATGTTCCGCTCCTGGGCTTTCAAGATATTAGTATTCTGCAGAAGTGCAACAATAGGTACCATAGAAATCAGTAGTGGGAAGGCAATTTTCATACATCCTGGTTCTTCTCTTTCATAAAGCCATTCTGCTGCATGGAGCTTGTTAACAAGCAAGTTAGTACAACATGGTATTGGGGGATTTATATGTTTCACCTAAGGCGACGGACAATATTGCTGTGTCAGCAATCTAGACATACATGGTCTTCTGCCACACTAAAGGCAGATGAGTAAATACACAGATACACAAATGCATAAATGATTGAAGTGTAGTGGTACATGGAGAGATGGGCTAAACACACCTAAAGGAGCCAAGCAGCAGTCTCTGAAGCAGGAGAATTGTGGTTGTTCATATTGTAGCATGATCTGTGGGGCTTCTGTGGCCAACGAAGTCTTGTGCCTTGTGTAGCACAAGTCAGCTGTTTAAAAGTATAACTGGCTCTTAATCAGGGTCTCCTATGCCAAGGAACATCCTTTAAAAATTACCTTGAAACTCTGTAGAAAGCAACTGAGAGAGACATGAGACTGCTAACTCAACAGAAATCAGCTAACTCGACAACAACAACAAAAAAAGCTCTATGTCCCAGAGTTGGTTCAGAGTTGAAAGGTATGCCTCAAGGTAAATTGGAAAAGGAACAATTTAAAATTAAATTGCACATTTTCATTGGAGCAAGGTCTAAATAACTGAATCAAATGCACCCCATAAAAATTATTCATATACATTTGTTCTATTACATTTCTCATAATTAATATTAGAGCTATTTCTGATAGGCTGGTTTACTGCTTTGTTGTCTATGAAATTCATGCTTATCATGCATACTCTATTGAGCTCTACTGTGGACAACTTGTTGAGGATTTTCTGTGTACAAATTGTTCACAGAAAAAATTGGTAGGGAAATTCTACTGCAATACACTAAAATCTAAGACTTTCAGACCTTCAATATCTTCTGAAAATCCAAAGTTGCACATATTATATATAGTAAAGACTTACATTTTCTCAGTAAACATTGCCTAATTTATGGCACAATCAGATTATCTGAATGGACTACTCAAATTCTGTAGCTCCCTTCCCCTCTCCTTTCCTCCTCTCCTCTCCTTTTTTTTATTTCTGTCTTGCAACATGTCTTATTTTGTAGGTTACATCCAAAGGCAAATGGCAAACTGAATCAAAACTGAATCAAAACTGGTCTGCTGAGCTCAGAAAAGATCTGTATTCACAAACAATCTGCACTTATGAGTAAATATGTGGTAAACTCATCCAAGATGGCATAGACCAAAAAAACCATATTTAAGAACCAGTATCTATATTTGCTTTTAACAAAAGACTACATATGATCTGCTCCTTCATACATGAGAAATCTGTAAAAATTAATATTATGTTAATAATAATGTTAATAATTAATGTTAATTCATTCTACTTTTCACTGACAAGAGTTGTCTGTGGGCAAATCTTTTTATTTTCTTGAATTTAGTCTTTGCATCTCACCCTTAAAAACTGTCTAACGTCTCAATTAAACTTTTTAAATCTCTGACTCTCTTCTTCATTAATTTTATCTGTCAGGTGCCTTCAACTGTGTATGCTCCTGGATCTTGGTTACAACACCGTTCTTCATTGTTTCTCTTCTCAGGTTAGCATTTCTTTTAAGCAATATCTGTTTCTCATTTCTCTATCCAGTTTTCTCAGAAGACCTCCTAAGACTTCCCTAGACTCAGAGTAAACAATGAGGAGAGGAGTACCTATGGAGAGAAATGATGAAGAATGTCTCATATACTGAGGTGAAATTCTGTCTGATCATGATTTAGATACATGAAGATAATAAACTGTTTTTTAAAATATACCAGTCTCTTTAAAACATGCAGAGGATAGAAAAATCAGAAGACATAGTCTCTTTACAGTGTTCGATCATGAAAGACATTGTAGCTATTAATAAGATTTTATGTACCACCTTTTACACACACCTCTTCATCTTCCAATCCACTTGAAAGTTAAATTAGTCTAGGGCTATTAAGCCTCTTTCTCTCCAGTTTAATTAGATTATGACTACATATAGTTTATTTCCAGTGACATTTCTTTAAACATTTTCATTTAGATTAGAGTTTCTACTCATTTTTAAACACTCTGGAGAAAGCAGAATAGATTTACCATCACAGGTATTTAAACAAGCACCATACTGGATTAGACAATGGGTTTTAAAAAAACGAGTATTTCCATGTCTTAAAAGAAAAAACAATGACAAAACCTGCTACATAAATTACCAATATAAATAAGGTAAACAAACCCCAGAGCATGAAGAATTTAACTCTCTTTCTGCTACATTGCAGTATTTTTTAATCCTTAAGCAGAACAACAGTATATCAGGGAAGTGTGGTTAATGTAACTTCACCATGTCAGTGGTGAAGTTGCATGACGGAATTCTACTTACTTTATTAAGTAATTATAAATTAATATAAATAAATTATTATAAATGATTGTAATTCTGGGGTCTTTAGATTCTTCAAAGCAAAGATTTTTTAAATTAAGAAACACCTGACAGACAACTGAAAATTACCACGTATGATCTGGCTGCAATATATTCAGTGTTGAAGGAAACACTGGGTACGTGGAATTCCTCATTTACCTGGGCCACAGACATCTGTACACTTTCCAAAGGACACAGGATAAGGAAATCATTGAGTGCCAAAACTTGAAGCAACACTGTCAAGCAATGCTTGATGTAAAGCTGAAGATTACGTACACACAGGAATAATGCAAGATAAATCATGATCTATTTTATTAAAACTGACTATGCCATATTAGTGTAATAAAGAGTATAAGTGAAATAAGTATTAGCATCACACTATCTAAAATTAAGAATATTTTTAATCTCCTTTTTTCCCCTTGCTTTCAAACTCCAGTTGTCCCCTGAGATCTGTTCCATGTATTTATACCATTAGTAAAAAGAAAATTTATCCACTTCTGGTGAAGAAGCTTGTGGAAATGGGACAGTATTTCACTCTTAGTATTTAAGCAACAGAAAGTCTTTTGCCTGATTCATAAAAACTGACCTACTGAAGTAAATATAATTAGCTGTGCAAGGAGGGAAAGCAGATTTTATTGATGACATGGTTCATCGGAACAGAAACTTAAGAAACAGGACATAGTCCCTCAAGTTGAGGGGAAAATAGTAAATTCATTCAAAATGCTGAAGATTAGTGTGGGCTAAAAAATGCATTACCTGAAGCTAACAGAAATGGCACAAAAAAATTTCAATAGCTTACCTCTGCCATGAAATTTATGGTAGGACTTTCACAGTGGCTTTTATCTTTTAACAGCATAAGAAAAATTATACTTTTTTTGTGTCCTAATGAGTTATCATCGATGTTCCCATCTAAAAATCCCTACCTACAATGGCTAAAAAACCTGTCTGACACAGAGATGTATGAATCTCTGCTGAGAAATTAGTGGTTTGGACTCTCCTCTAGCTGGTTAGCATGAATCCATAAAGCTAAATAACAGTCATACAGAATTCATGGTTGATGACTCACTCTTACCTTGTGCAGCAGTTTATAGCTACATTAATATCTGAATAACATACAAGCTGTAATGTATTTATTTTCACAACAGTCCTAAACCAGAAAAGTCCTGTTTTCTTCTATTTTTCTCCTGGGAACTAGAGTAGAGAAAATACTAAAAAATAGATACACTAAGGATTTCTATCATCAGCTAAAATACACAGCCTAAAATAGAAAGACTTACTGGCTTTGTAGATGTCAGTGAGCTGGAAGGGAACTACTTATGTTAGCTAAGAAATGCCTGCAAGCTTGGGATCCATGCTTGAGCATCCCATGCATACTTCCCTCCTCCTCCTCCTCCTCCTATTTCAAAATCCTACCCCAAAAAAAGGTATTAATGTTACACCATAGAAGTCAGAGAAATGCAAATACCAAGCCCGTGAACCAGACAACAGACCGTCATCTTGGAGCTGATTGTGCTGAGCACAACTTTCTTGCCTGATAGAAAACAGCATTTGATCTCAGCTTTTTAACATCCCAGGAGACTATCACAGCAAAAAAAATTTTCCGGGCATTTCTGCAGAGGGAATTCCCACAGAATTTGATTCACATACGTAAATAAGTGACCTTTATTGACCAAAAGAATCTCTTAAATAAAAAGATCTGCAGTCATTTTTGTAGCTTTTAATCTATGTGATTAGTCAGTGATGAAAAATTATATATGATAACAGTAATGATTAACAATATAAAGTAAACTGGTTTCAACGGAAAAGTTGAGAAAAAACTCAGTCTTCAATATGTTAAGAGTATGGGATCAAGTAAAAATAGAAAATGTATATATATAGGTCAGTGGAAAGCCCTTTAGCTTTCTGGTTATTGACTTTCAGAGCTAGTGAGAGGCCAGATGATACAAGATAACTCTCAGATTGACTCCTTTTGGCAAGATTTTGTTACAGGAAAAATGCCTTAATTTCAGTGTAAAGCAGGGGTTAAAGAAGCTTAGCAGCAGCAGGTTATTCAAGCCATGTGAACATCTAGAAATTTAGACTGATGAGAACAAGGATTATATTTCTCCATAGTACAGTGCTCCATGACAGAAACACCACCACTCCTTCTGTGGGGCTATTTGGCTCAGGCAGAGAAAAACAAGCATGGCTTTTCTCTAAGATTACCCAGCAGTCAACCTACCATGGATCCATTTAACTTAACATCTTAAGAACCACAGATGCCAAAAGAGAAGAAGAAACTACAGTTCATCATAAGGCATCGGAACAGACAATGAAGTAGTGATTTGTTATCTTGAATCCCTCCCTACCCAGTAGTCTTCATATCACTGTGATTATTTTAGGTTATTTTATCCAAAACCTATAAAAAAAAAATCTTTTGTATTCTAACATGTGCCCATATTGTTTGTTATTTCATTTGAAATAGTGGATACAAAAGGAAATATTGACAGTTAAACTTTTTATTTATTTATTAATTCACATTAAATTCTTCTTTGATATCACACAAACCAATAAACTATTTCTCTTTCAAGCAAAACTGCAGGTGGCACTAGTAACTTTTGTTGTTCTAAGATGCTCAGTGCCAATGATTCAGCCTGCATTATTTTAATTGGTAAGAAGGATGTATATTTTTAAAAGCCTGGACCATGAAAACCTTCCAAATTAGCTGTCTCTCTTCCAAACCAGGTAGCCAGACAAAGAAAAAATAAAAAAAAAAAAAGGCTCAATTCAGTCTCTGAGGCAGTAAGCAGCAACAGAAGTGCTTTCTTCTGTAATCTAGCAGCTGCTGAACAGTTTTTTGTTCATAAATTTACCAAGCTTATAACTGGGAATACAAAGACCAGGCATCTGCCAATGTATTTTCATGTTTGGAAACGAATGCACATAAACAGCATATTCAGAACTTTAACTTACTGTTAAAACAAATATTTCTGTGTTTGACACTTCACTTGGAAGCATCATTACACTTGACTACCATCATTACTGAAACACTTCACCATTTTTCTCACAATTTTCTCAATGGAAAAGCCTTATTGAAATTCAGAGAAGTCTTCATTGAAGAGGAAGATTTGATGAAATGAAAAGCTATTAATCATGGAATTCAGTGATAATATAATGCAGAATAAAGAAACCCCCTCACCACTTGAAATCCTTGCTGTGATTCCCTAGCAGAGAAGGAGTTGAGAAAAACTCTGTTTAGTCTCATCAGGCAAGAGTGTGGATGTATGCATTTGATTACTGATTTAGTAAGGCTTATTAAAAGTTTCTCCCACTGGGTACAAACAGAGAGACACTTTCGACTAAATTCACTAGATGATCCATAAAAATCACAGATTTCTTCACTCTGAACTTTCACTGAAGGGGACTGTCTAAGTCACCACCAAAAAAAGAAAGAAGCATGTATACTACTCCTTTCTTTCATCCTCTCTGTCTCTGTGTCATTCAAAATCATACAGCTCAGGAAAAGAGTAGGTGAAGGAAGAAAGATTAGCAGCAATTCCTTTCTCTGTTAAAATTTATGGGAAATATATTGTTTTCAAAGAGTTCCAGATTTCATTTCAACACTCCGAATGCAAATATTTTTTGTAGGAAGGAAAATTAAATTTTTTTAACTTCAGGATACTCCAAAATTATGTTCCTTTCTGAATTAACCAATCTGCTCTGTTTACCTTGACAAATGAAAAAGTATCAGTTGCAAGAGCAGCTTGAAATATTTATGACTTATGGTGGTATTTTAAGTGGACAGCTGATTTGGTCCGTAGAAGAAAGGATTCCTATGTGGAACAGAACTAGAAAATGAAGCAGTACCCAAAGCACTTATTACATTTTTAGATCCTGATTTGAAATATACAGCACTTATTCCCCTCCCATGAGTGAAGGCCAATCTAGAAGGCAGCAGGCACATCCTTTTGAGTAAATTTGCCAGTGAAAGCCACATGTCAAAGATGATTAGTGAGGCAGAAATGCCAGCCACCTCCTCTGACATCAGAGGTCAGATAAAGGAGAGTGCGACAAAAGCTGAAAAGCATCAACCCTCCGATGATGATGTGGCTGACCTGGCATACCTGCTATTCCCGTCACTTCTCAATATTTCTTTTATTGGCATTCCCTGCTGTGAGAAGTGTCTCTCTAGAACTGGCAGCTTGATTTCAGCCTGAGGAAAATAATCATAATATGGCAGGAGAGAATCAAACTGCCAGCTCCTGCCTTTCAAGTAGTGAATTGAGTGCACTGAAAAAAGGCAGATAATATTCAGCTCACACCATTCTCAAATGGTGCAAACACCCAAGACTGCCATAAATTTTTTGGCCCTCCTTGTAAGAAGCACTCCGCAAAATAGATAAGAAAAGCAGCTATCATGCTTGGAGGCTAAGAAGACTTCCATGGAAAATTATGACAGGGTATCTGGGCTACCAAATACCCTTGCCAACAAATGAGGATATCTAATTTTAGCCTATGAGAAATCTGTTTCTCCATTAACCTGTTCTACTGTCAGGACCACCTTTTATACATGCACTGTGTAAGTAATGCACAGGTCATTTACAGTATTTTGTCCTAGTAGTTCTTTTTCCTGGGCATTTTCATGTTCTTTTTCCATTAAAAATCAATGTTATTAATTCTTAGGCATTTCAGAGTGGTGCTTTATCAATCATTGTGACATATTAGAGATGCATCTTCCTAAAGAGATGACAACATGGGGTATATTTTTGCATCGAATTCCCTTCAAAGGTTTTGAACACATTGTGTCAAATGTCATTCTTGTGTACACTCCTGAATGGGATTTTTTGCAGCTCTGAAGGCTCAGGAGCCAGTGGCACAGCACAGCTATTCAGGGGCATAACTTGAGTTTATCATACATTTTAAAACTTAGCAATGATTGTTGAGAGGAAAAGAAGGCCATTTCATCTTGGATTCTTTTATTCAGAAAGTAACACAGTCACATCTTTCGGAAATGCCTTTTTCTTCCTATTTTTGAAAAATAAGATTCAAGTGAGGTACTAAAAAGGGAAGCACCTAAAGTGTCCCTTTGCTTTACACATTCTTCAAAATTCACAGCCCAGAGGTTTCTTATTTGTGAACAGAACTCTTAGGTAGAGATCATCACTGAAGTAATGGTTGAAATTCTTCATGAAAAGCACCTCACTTTTCTTAACTTCTTACTCATATCAGTTAGCTTCCAGCAGCAGTATGAAACCATTTAATCAATGTGTTTTTAGAAATGAATTTATTATTTCAACATTATTCTGAATTTAGGAGAGCAGAAGGTGGAAGGATTTGGCTGGATATCGCATATCTATTTTTAATTAACCCAGTGCAGCATTATTTGAACTGAGTAAGCCTTTCTTGCTTTATATTGTTGAGCTCACAGAAACAAGAAGTGCTTTGTGCTCTTTGCTGCCTCTGCAGAATTAGTCCATTAGCTAGCACTATTTCTTCAGATTGTGCCAACCTTACTGGTACTGTTGGTCAAGAATGCCCTTTCACTGTATGTCTGTGATGTTTTTTATGAAGGTAAGTATTTTCATATCAGTTCCATTCAGATTAAAGAAAAAAAGTTTACAAAATAATATCTTTCAAGTGGATAATGTATTTTCTTTTATGTTTATTTATCTGTCTCCAGGCAAACAAAGAATCCAAGAAGTTCTATCTTTCAGCTTTCACGATGCAGTAAGTCCTCATAGTCACCCTACATTGTAATAAGCAAAAGCAGGATGCATAACTCAATTTTTACTTGGAATGTTTATCATATTTGTTTTGCTGAACTTAGATATATGTCTTGAATTTTAATCTCCTGACTGAACTTTGCTTTCACAGCTTACCTCTGGAATTGTTTCAAAATACTGTGTTCATGACTACTCGTTTATTAGTCCTCCTATTAGTCCTCCACTCAGTGCCATGGTCTCGTAACCGCAGCGGTAGTGGTTCAAGGGGTGGACTTGATGATCTCTGAGGTCCCTTCCAACCCAGCCAATTCTATGATTCTATCACTTTGTTTTCCCATTCTGCTGCCAAATGCCTAGAGGATGCACAGAACACACAAAACACAGCATCCATAATTAGGTACATTCATAGAACATAGAATTTAGGTTGGATATTAGAAGGAATTTCTCTACCAAGAGGGTGATCAGACATTGAAATGGGCTGCCCAGGGAAGTAGTGGATTCTCCGTCCCTGGAGATATTTAAAAAGAGACTGGATGTGGCACTCAGTGCCATGGTCTGGTAACCGCAGCGGTAGTGGATCAAGGGTTGGACTTGATGATCTCTGAGGTCCCTTCCAACCCAGCCAAATCTATGATCCTATGAACTGCAACAGTATGTTCCAAATGTGTAATTGCACTTCCACTCTTAAGGTACACTTTGAAAATTCATTTTCATTTTCCCACTCACATGCTGGCTCAAGTTCTCTTTCACTGCTGCTGAGACACCGAAGTTTTTCTTTGAACTGTAAAAGTGAAACACACTGGCACAGGAAATAAAATTATGTTCATTGCACAGGCTCAGCAACAGTTCCCATAAGAAGTCAGCAAAATTGCTTGTATTTGCTTATATATGAGAAAGATGGTAACAGATAAGATTACCACAGAGTATTTAGAAGGTGGCTTTTAAATAAAAGTATGATTATACTCTTAGAATGAATTATAACAGCGGGTATAATGATGGGTATCTATAACGATAAGTATCTTACCATGAAACCCCTAATTATCTCTCTCTAATTATACAACATTGTAAAACCATTTAATTTAGTTACCTTTTCTTCTATGATTAAATTGATTTTAAACAAGATGGTACTGACATGACAAAAATAAGAGTACGTACACACAGAATAAACATGAGCTATCCTGATTTTCTCACAACTTGGAAGATGAAACTATTTCTAGTTTGCAGATTATTTTCTCAGCACAATTTATGTGCCATTTCAGTCCTATGTATCACTAGACATTATTAACCAATTTGGAACATTTTTAATACTTTTTTTTAACATATATGAATTACAAATGTGCATGCTGTACATATTTGTACCACACCTGTATGTAAAGATGACTTTATGAAAATTTAAAAAGGCTTTAAAAGCAAATAAAATTAGAAACAATCAAATAACATATAAGTATGCAAAATTCATAAACAAAAAATAAGGGGGTTTCAATTCTTGTTTCTTTTAGAAATGTCTGGAAAAATATATTCTTCCTGTAATATTATCCTCTGACATAAATGAAGAATCTTAAAGCAATGAAACTAACAGGGAAAGGACTAACCAGAGGCAGATGAGGGAACTTATTTTGGAAAATACATATCCAAGGGTTAAAGAGAGCAAAATTATATGCAGTGAAAAAGGAATTTAATGATTCTCACCATATATTTAAATTTTGTACTCAAGATCAATAATGCCAAGAAGAAATTGATTTTTCTTTGGAAAAGCAATTCTAAAAGAATTTTTCCTCTGCAAGGCTTTCTTCAAGTATAAAACAGGCACTTGTAATAACCACATTGACCTGTTTGCTGTCTCTTCATCCACAACTTCTCAGTTTATCCAGAGAAATTGTGTACGCCCTCTCCCTGGAAGGGCTCAGGGTCAAATTGGAAGGGACTATGTGATCTAGTGAAAGATGTCCCTGCCCATGGCAGGGGGGTTGGAACTAAGTGAGCTCTAAAGGTCCTTTCCAACCCAAACCATTCTATGAGTCTAGGAGTCTAAGTTTACCTGTGGCTAGTTTAAGTTATTTGCAGAAAAGATGTATTACACTTAGAGTTCCTGGCCAACAGAAATTATAAACTCCCTGCTCCATATTGTCATCTCGTAACCATGTCCTAATTCACAACAGGGGATTCTTGACTATTATTACAATTTCTGTAAATAACCATGATGTCCACAGTTGGTTAAGAGCCTTTTAATAGTTCCTACAATGAAATGTCAATGAAGGATAAACTGCAGTAGCATAAAATTCATCTGCTCTCTCTCTGCATAATAAAACTGAATTTTGGCTCTGCTTTTACAAACTTAAATATTTCATCCTGAATTATGGCCTAGTAGTATTTACAATGTCACTTCTCCTCCATGTCCAATTCTAAATGTAATGCTGAACAAAGATTATCACTAAGAAATCTATTAATTCCTTGATGTGGCCAGTAAGGACTTAATACCCAGAGCAAAAGTGATTTTGTGAGCTGTTTCCTTAGCCCTGCTGTCACCTTGATATCATTTTATATTTATGGTGATCCCTCAACAAATACTCATCACTCCTTTTTTTCTACACACACAGATGCTGTGGATGTCTATTTTTATAGTCATTCTTACTTGGAGATTTGCCCACAGTGAACAATTTTGGCTGTCTGTAGTAACTGAAGGTATTATCCATGTTGAACTCTGCATTCCCAAGTCCACATCTGACTACCATTATTTATATTTCTTAATTCCTGATCATTCCTCACAAGCTAAACAAAACAATCAATAAGGACAACAAAATAAACAGACCTACTTTAATGAATTATGGAAGTTTACAGAAAGATTTAAGAAAATATTCCCAGTTTTTGGCCACTATGTCAATGTTAGTGACATAGCTTTGTCTGTGAGGTGTTATTTTGGAAACAAATACCACCACCACCACTACCAAAAAATTAAGCACCTCTCCATGTTTATTGCTATGGAAGAATTTTCTTTGGTAATGGATATGAGAAGAGCTGAAATGTAACTCCATTCAACTTGCTTTGAGAAAAGTTTCCAGAGAATACAACTTACTTTTGAGAAAACTCAAAATACCAAGTGTCAGATAATCAATGCTGCACTGGAAAGAGATTCATCAGGGAGATAACATGGCCTAACAAACTGAAGGCTTTATAAATCAGTGTGAGAATCCTGCAGTAGACCTGGAAGTGCAAGGGGAATTAACAGTTCACCAAATAATGATTTAAAAGACTCTACATGGGATGCACTGAGCCAGCAGTTTGGTATGTTGGCTGAACCAGGTCAGCCCAGCAGCATTTCCCTGGAGGACAAGGAAAAGCGAAGTTCAAAAATGGAAATACTGTGTGGGAAGCTCATCGACTTCATGCAGAAACAGAAATCATAGAACCAGAACCTTCTGTCTCTTCCCACAAGTGGGAAGATAAGGACGTAAACATCTGGACATTATCGAATTGATTGGGGGAAAAGGGGAATGCTCACTGTGGTGTGTTAATCCTGGCTGAATAACAGGTGCCCACCAAGCTGCTCTCTCTCTCTCCTTCTCCTCATCTGGACTGGGGGGCAAAAAAAAATAATTAAAGATTTAGGGAACAAGATAAGAACAGAGAGGGATCACTTATCAATTACTGTAACAGGCACAACAAACCCAACTCAGGGAAATTTCATTCATTCCTAATGAAATCAGAGTAGGATAATTCTGTGAATTCTGTGTTTCTGTGATAATGAATCACAGTAAAGCTAAATCTTAAAGCATCTTCCACCCATCCTTTCCTTCTTCCCAGCCTCAACTTCACTATCAATTTCTTTATCTCCTCCACCACCAGCAGTACAAGGGATAAAGAAGAGGGGTTGCAGTAAGTTCTTTACACATCATTTCTACCACTCTTTCCTCCTTATGCTCTTCCCCTTCTCCTGCATATGGTCTCCCTTCCATGGCAGACAATCCTCTGAAAAGTCCCGTAATGTGGGTCTTCCCAAGGGCTACACTAACTTCTCCAGCTTGGGTCCTTTCCACAGTGCGCAGTCCTTCAGGAAGAGATTACTCCAACACAGGTGCCCCACAGGGTCACAAGTCCTGCCAGCAAACCTGCTCCAGCATGGACTCCTCTCTCCATGGGTCCACAGGTCCTACAAGGAGGCTGCTCCAGTGTGACCTTTCCATGAGATCAGAGCCTGCTCTTTCATGAAGTTTTCCATGGGCTGCAGGTGGATATCTGCTCCACCATGGACCTCCATTGGCTGCTGGAGATTCCCTGCTCTGGTGTGTGGAACACACTGCTTCTTCACTGACCTTGGTGTCTGCAGGGCTGTTGTCTGCCCATATTCTCTCTCCTCTTTGCTGTCTGCTGTTATGGAACAGCTTTTTCCTTTCCTATTTATGACATCAGAGAGGTGCTACCACCATCACTGATGGGCTCAGCCTTTGCCAGTGGCAGGTCCACCTTCGAGCTGCCTGGCATTGCCTTTATTAGACATGGAGGAAGCTTCCAGCAGATTCTCACAGTAAACACCTCTGTAGCTCCCCTGGCTACCAAATCCTTGCCATGCAAACCCAATACACTCTCCTAGCTTGTTACTCCATCCAAATATTAAAAAAAATAGGAAATACACTGGGAAATGTGGAGAGCTGCTGTTGTTACTGCCATGTAGGAAGATTCACACACAAACTGACATCTAAATCTAAGCTACTCTGAATCAGGTGGATTCTCAGTGGAATTCTATAATAAAAATAAGTAGATTATTTCTTTAAAAGTATTCATTGTTTTCATGCAGCTCTGCTTAACATAAGAAGAGCAGAAATCTCTTGACAAAGGATTAAACTCTATGTCTCCCTCATATTTTGATAATAAATGCTCTACTGGTCTGCTAAGACTTTACACTCCCTCCCAGCCAGTTATCTAACTGCTATTCAGTTCAGAAAGTAACACAGAACATCCACTGCACACCTATATCACCATACAGGACATAAAATAATTTCCTATTACTTAGTAACAAACTTAAGGTTCTTTCTGTGCAAGCTGTTGTCTCTTGTGCAATATTTCTTCAAGAGAAACCTCCAGAAATATGCTATAAAATGTACTACTTCTTATTCCACAGACAGATAAAATCATACATAAAGAGGAAAGGGAGAGAGAGAAAAAAAGATGCTTTATTCATACATATTTTTAACTTAAAAAGGTGCAACATAGAAGGGCATTTACAGAGGAAACAAACCTGAAAAAATAGATTTTATGCTCTCCTCCAACATGGCCTTTCCATATAATTTTGGGCAAGTTGCATATTTCCTCCCTGCCTCCGATTCCCAAATGCAATAACAACACCTTGCAGCATGTTGCTCAGAAACAGGGGGAAAAGTAGGCATGCAAATAAACCAGATAGGTAGATTTGCACAGATGGACAGAGATTTAACCTGTATGAGTTTAATAAAGTGTGCCATTTACAGGTGTTTGCAAATAAAATTGGCTTAAATTAAGTCATAACC
Organism: Florisuga fusca; assembly: GCA_038090715.1. NCBI lineage: Eukaryota > Metazoa > Chordata > Aves > Apodiformes > Trochilidae > Florisuga > Florisuga fusca. The sequence goes on from JAAWXA010000005.1 coordinate 32,370,457, forward strand.
TATTGGAATTAGAAGTGGTCTGTTGTTAGTGACTATACTTTTAACATGAATATAGAATTTGATCTCTCAAAGACTACGGAGCTGAGACAATATATGAAATATCTGAGACCATCTCCAAATGCCTCCAGGTGAGAGGGAAGGATGGAGAGGAAAAACTCCATAATTTTTAAAATCATAGTTGTAGCTTTATTATAATGTTAATATTTAATAAGGACTTAAAAGACCAGAAGTGAGAATTTCGTTTAACAACCATAATGATTCATGATGAATCTTTCTCCATCTGCTATTACCATAATTTCTTCAGAGGATTATAATGTACCTGTTGGCCTTTTCCTATGCAATAAAGCTTTTCTGGGTAAATCTGTAGTTATAGTTGATTGATAATACAAAAATAAACTCTGTTATCTAACCCCTTTGGCTTCATAAAACCATGTTAAAGGTATTGACTGAAGTAAGTTAATGACTGTGGCATTCTCTGAAATCTGTTCTCTGGATAAAATTCTTGGCTGTTTCTTGGAGTCATTTCTCTCCTCCCCATGTCTTGACCGTGGAGGTCACTTTTCTCTAGATTCAATTGGGAAACTACTATGGGACATGTGTTTATTCAATAATATGTATTGGTACGTGATCACAGGTGTAGTTCAACCTTGATGCAAGAGTATGATTCAAAGCTTATATATCTTCAGAGCTTGAAGCTTCTCACTACGAAATAACTGATACTAAATATTTCTAGAAAAGTATTTTACAAGAAGAGAGAAGAAAAGATAACAGGTTGTGCAGGTAAAACCTTCTCCAACCTACAGGCTACCTTCTATTACAACGGATCATTTTTATGCTATGGGAAAATTATTTATTCCTATACTTAAAAACATGAAAATAAACTAAATCTACATACAAGACAATATTAATCTCAACAATAAAAAATTCCAGTGCAAAATCACATCACATACCCTTAGAACTCTGCACAATGTCTTGTTATGCATCAACTTGAACAGTTTTTATTACTGGTCATATTTTTAGCACTATTTTCGAATTCTCTGATAATTCCATTTAAAAGAAAGGAAAAAAAAAACCCTACACAAAGGATATGTCCAACGAATTGCATTTCTACGTTTTGTTTGTTTTACATATTTGCTTTTATCTTCATGTAAACTAAACCTGGGGTTAATATATCAGAAAAGTATTGGATGCTTATTTCTGGAGTACTAATTAAACGCATTAATTCATTTTATTGAGTCTGGGTCTACAGAGAAATTATATAACAGATTCAAAACCAATCAAAAATATTGTAATTATAAATTAAGTTCTACAGGGATATCTGCTGGCCTATTTGGTGCATACAGTGTGCAAAGACCACTTGGTAGGAATAGAAGAATATATTTTAAATATCTAATACACTTCAGAATTAGTGGCACTGTGTTCCTCTAGGCCTTCTTTCTATCATTTCCATATTTAGACACAAATTGTCAGGGTAGGACCCTCTGTGTTCACTAAGACGAAGTTTACCATAAAGCAGAATGAACATAAGCACTACTTCTATGGAAATACTTTGCTGAAATATATCAGCCTCATCATGGGGATCTGCCATCAGATGTAAGAAATACTGCCTGCCTCAGGGGAAGAGGTATCATATCATGAAGACTGCTATAGCCTTGGAGGGTTAAAAGCCAATGTCTCTAAAGAGTAATCTCTGAAGTTCAAACTCATGAATACTGCTTTCAGGGTTATTTTCAAAATATCTGATTTTCAGATGACCTGTTCCTCTGAGCCACCATGTACCTTGTACCACTTTCAACACTCTTGAGATGAGACAATGCCTTTTTAGTCACTTCGTTCTTACTTAGAGCTCAAGCACCTGTCTCTTCTTTCCTTGTCTGAACCTAGGTTTCCTTTCTTTTACTTTACTTAAAATAAAACTCAGGCATTTTGACACAAACAACTTCACCCCTCTTGAATCTCTGGACCGTTGTGCAGTATGATTGGCTCTGTTTATCCTCCTCTCCAATGATCTCATGGAAGACTAAAGAGCCAGCTGGAAAACGGTAATACTTAACTTTGTCTCTAACACAAATTGATGTAAAGAGCCCATAGGGAATACCTGATCCACAAGTAATTAGATGGGATCTAGTGTTCCCAGCATGTCAAGCTGAGGAACAGTGTAAATGTCAGTTTTCCTACTGTTGTCACAAAAACATCTTCATGGACAGATCTTACAGTTTATAATACTATGTCAAGGCAAAACCAGAGAAAATTCCTACTTTCTCATTTACACATGTGTAAATATCAATAACATCCCTGGTGTCATCAGAAGTCCATCTAGTTTCTTTAGGATGGTACCCACTTTAATGCTAGGTGTCTAAAAAGAACTTACTACAATCAAAGAAAATCCTCTACAGTAATGCACCCTGCTAGGGTTACTTCACTGAAGTTATATATAGCACTGTAGAGGAAATCTGTACTTCTTAGCATATAAAGTCAGGAATAATGTTTCCTAAGTACAGACTGGGGAAAAAACAATTCATTTAGAAAGAAAGCTAAGGGAACAACAGGAAAATTAAAAATAAGAAAAAAACTATTTTTGTAGTTAAATTTAAAACTGAAATACAAAGATTAATCACCTAATTTTAAGACTTGGACATTCACATTAATATTTTAATTCTGTAATGGGAGATATACTCATAATAGGGCCTTAATTACAGGAATCACATGTTCTTAATAACCTTTCATTTTACCCTGCACTCTAAAAAGAGTTGAAGGGTATTACAGAATTTCAGGGAACTGGAGATTAGTAAACTAATAACAGTATATCAGATTTTTAACTCTAAAAAGCTGGGCTTATCTGGCTCAATGACAATTACTGTAAGATAGTCAGTGTGAAATAAGAAAATGGTACCTGTCTAGTTCCTCTGAGAAAGCATTTTTTTAGAAGTTAGCAACCTATATGACAGACAACAACATGAAAATCAGTGACTTTACCAGCTTATCAAGTAAAGAGTGTCTTCAGAGTAATTGCTTACTTACACAGATAGTGAGCAGAAAGAAATCCGCACTATATGTGCTGTTTCCACTCTGCAAAAGCAGAGATGCTTCAGCCTCAAGAACAAACTATTTTCATTTCTAAAAATGCTAAGCTGTTGGAAAAATAGATGGAGAGTGGGAAAGAAAAGATAATTAATCTCTTTTTCTTTTTCTGTTAATATTTGTGCCTACAGACAGAGTGAAGGTCAGCCTGGTACCACATGAGAGATTTTGTTTGGGGAATCCAGATGCACTACAGTCTGGGAACGAAAACAAATCCAAATGTTAGGGTGACAAAGTGCATGGGGTAAAAGTACTGCATTATTCTCAACAGTATGTTCAATTTATTCCTAAAAATGGTACAACAAAGAATGACCTTTCATTTCTACATAAAAGAATATAAATCCCAAACTACAACAAGTTTAAAAAAAAAGTACTGGCAAACATCAACACAGCAAATGTTTTTTCATGAGAAACACTAAATCACCTCAGGCTTTTTGAGAGTCTGAGCACTGAAATTAGAAACATTGCTTGAGAAGTATCTTTGGTGGTTTTACAGTGAAAGTTCCACACTTATTCAATAGGAGAAATTTCTGACTACCACAACAGTTTTAGTCATTATTGCAGGTATATTTTTTAAACTCTACTGTTCCATTTGGAACTAAACCAGTATCTATGTTCACTAGTACTTGGAAAATCATTATATGGGTGGGTTCAGTAAAACTAAGGAAACACTGGGAACAGACTAACATTGTTTTGCTGTATTCTCCTTTCTCCTTTTATGAGGAAAATACCTTAACATCTACATGAGTTTGAAAAATTACACTTTAACATTTATTACAATGAAAGCTTAATTAGGAGTGGTAGTACTAATTTTCTAATTTTCTTTTTAAATTACAATTTAGATCATTACATTCTGCTTAATTAAGTTCATCCTGTAGTTTCAGTTGGATAAGCTATCAATTTTTTCTGTTCTAAAGCAGAGCTCATAGCAATAACCACAAATGAAGCTATACAGAAGCCATTGTTTTGTTGACCTGTAAATAAAATAGGTGTACTGTTGCCTAATTTTATTAATATAAGAGCAATTTAAAATTTCAGCTAGAATTCTCATATTTGTATAGTCATATTAAAAGGTTGAATAAGAGCTGGTTTACATTTGGGATTGGAGGGATGCAAGAGTGTCTGAGGGAGAAGACAGGAGTTACCTCAGGGCAAACTTTTCCCGTTCCACAACAAACCCACTGGAGGACACTGGCAAGCCCATTGCTAAAGCTGGTGGCACCTATGGAGAAACATATTAGAGGAAAGAATACTGCCAGAGAACAGAGGGAAGAACGAGGGGGAAAAATGGGTAAGAAACAGCTCTGAAAACACCAAGGTTGGGGTAAAAGGAGGAGTAGATACCCCAGGCAACAGAGCAACTATTCACCTTCAGCTGATGGAGGAGGTCATGGTGAAGAAGACATTTACCAGAAGCTGGTGGAGAGGAGCTACCGCTTGCGGAAGCAGATATCCATTTATATTTTGTTTGAAAAAAAAGCCAAAACTAGCATGTGTATATTGATAATGTGCACTTCCATTTTGTCCCTACAGTTCTTTTGACTTTGATAAAATTCAGAAATACCTAGAAACCCTCAGAATCATGCTTCCTTGACCTCTTTCTTTCTGTCATGTTTTAACCCCAGCTGACAGCTAAGCACCACAGAGCTGCTCTTTCACTCTTCACACACATACACAGTGGAATGGGAGAGAGAATCAAAAGGGTAGAACTAAGAAAAATTTATGGACTGAGATGAAGACAATTAGGTAAAGAAAAAGCCATGTGCTGAAGCAAAGCAAAACAAGGGATTAATTCACCACGTCCCATTCCAGGAACCCAGACAGGTGTTCAGCCATCACCAGGACAGCAGGGATCCATCACATGTAACAGTTACTTGGGAAAACAAAACATCATAAACCTCATCCTTCCTCTAGCCCCCACTTTATATGTTGAGTGTGATGTTGTGTAGTACAGGACATCCCTCTGTTCGGTTGGGGTCAGCTGTCCCAGCTGTGTTCCCTCCCAAAATCTTGGGCACCTCCAGTTTACTTGCTGGTGAAACAATGTGAAAAGCAGAAAAAGTCCTCAGCACTGCTCAGCAACAACTAAAATAATCTCTGTGTTATCAACATTGTTTTCAGCACAACTGTGAAACAGAGCCTCATACTAGATACTGTGAAGTTAATTAACTCTATCCCAGCTTAAACCAGAACACTTTCTTTCACCAGCACTCTTTCTTTTTTTTTTTTTTTCCCCAAAGAGGTTTGTGGACCTCTAAGAGTGGCACTTACACTTTAAGAGAAAAAAAAAAAAAAAAAGAACAGAAAAAAAACCAAAAAAAACATTAAACAAAAACAAAACAAAAAAACACCAAAACAACAACCAAAAAAACCCAAAAAACCCAAAAACCCCTCACATAAAGCAGCAATTAATGAGAATCTTAGATTGAAAAAATAAATTGCTTCATTGCAATGATAAGCCCCTCTTGCATGTAATATATGAAAAGGCAACTTGTCATCAAAATTCTTAATTTATAGTGTTCAATAAAAAACAACTAACTGAAGAGCATTAATCAACATCACTACCTTAATGTGGTTTGTCAAACTTCTCAGTCTCTTCTGCCAAAGAAGAGTATTTTTGACAAGTAGATTGATTAGTGAGCTAACAATGTTTGACTGAGGGCAGAGTGTGTGACAAGAACCTTAAAAAAAAGATGTTAGCAGTAATTCTATTTGCTCATTCTAAAGCTGTGTACAATACTATTGTTTTGCAAAATGCATGTCAATAAGACTGATAAATTACTATGTGGTTGTAAGAAACTCTATTTCAAACTTGATCTCATTCTCCTTGTGGAATAATTTATAAAGAGTGAAAATGTGCAACTGATCTGGAAGATGACCACTAGATCTGAATAATAATCAACTACAGAGTATTTTCCTAGCTCAAGGGGTATAAAAAAGGTAATCTAAATTCTAGGTTTCAAGCTCAAGTAAGGGTAATAAAAAACAGTATATTTATTGCTACTTTGGTAAGTGTAAGTAGATACTCCAGAATTAAGGTAGGAAACAGCTCCTCTTAAACAGAAGCCTTGACTGAGTATCTCATACTTCCACTACTATTTCCTGTTCTTCCTAATTTTCAGGTACTCCAGCTATTTCCAACAAGACTTTTTTCTGAGAAGGAAAGAAAAGAAATTTAAACAGAAGAGGCTTACAAACAAGACCACACGTCTTTCCCTTCACATAAAGCCAGTGCTGTTTGGAACAAAGAACTACCCACAAACATTTTCTAAGACTGAGGCATCCCAAATGACAGAGATTTGACATAGGAAATTCTGTGCCAAATACCTTCGTCTGTGCAAGTATCTGTTACTGTGGTAAGCATGGGAGAATATGGAACTAAAGTGAATTGTATTCTGTGAATCCTGAGCCAGAAGGGCAGCAGGAGGTAAACTATCTTGGGTTATTCTATTGAAGTGTTGTAATTATATTCAAAAGTTAAACTAATATCAAAAGAACAACCTTCTGGATCAGACTAAAAATGAGTAGACATTTATTCATCTCTCCCTCTAACAGAATGCCATACTAGTGTTTACTCTTTTTTGCTCTTTAACTCATTATTTAAATTAAAATATCAATGTACTTACTGAGAATCTGGTCTTGGTATTTAAAATCCCTCCAAAAATTGACTGTGCCATTTTTTAGCTCTCACACTTTATCTTAAAATGGAAACAATAGCGTCTTCCCACGTTTTAACTGCATGTGTATCTGCAGGGTCTGAGTGCTAAATATTCAGTACTGAAACATAAGTGAACACTCATGTCAGCTGGCAGCAGCAGAAGCCTCTAACTCAGAGGAGACCTGCCACCAGAGAAGTACAAGAGTCACTGGGAGACAGAGCTGGTGGGAAGGAAGCAGATTTTGCTGGACTTCTTCATCATTAGAGTTGCTCTTCAAGAGAGCTTTTCTTCAGTAGAGCTTCTACCAAATATTCATAACACTGCATATACTTCTGCAATTTATACCATGCTGGAAAAAAAAAAATAAAAAAAATCCTCAGAGATTTTACGCATTTGTTCCTTCTGGGAGGACAATACAAGACTGAAAATCAATCCTAGATAAACAATTTTGCACCCCTAAAAGGACTCCCCATTTACATAGAAAAATGTTGATCAGTATGGTTTATCCATACCAGTGTGTATGGTTTATCAAGTTACCTTTCCATAAGAAAATTCATCTTATTTTATGTTTTCCCTAGGCTAAGAGTTTTCACATGCACAGTTACAGGGGGCAAGCTGACTCACGAAACTTCATTAACCTGTAATTATTTTTTTATACGGCCCATGCCTCAGTAGAGCCCAGCAGAACTTCCTAGGAAGAGACCACAGTCCATGGTGTTAGCCCTCAGGATCTCACACCACTAAATTACAGAGGCCTACTGCTAATTATGAAAACCTCAAGGCTACTCAAGTGGAAAAGAAACATCTTTCACAGAAGAAAATGTTTAGGGAAGTTAAATATATGGCTATTAGGAGGCTTACAATAGTGGGAAAAGAGTAAAGGTGACTGTTACTGAAAGACAGAAAAATCTGTCTCTTGGGATTCTTATATGTTCCACCACATATTATTACAAGATAATTTCTGAGAACACACTCAGAAGAGAAGCAGAGAACTTTCAAGGTCAAAAGAGAAATAGAGGAACTTTTAAGGTCATAATAAGTAGAAAACACTGGAAAAAACTCTTGTCCTGAATGTTTAAAATCTTTTTTTTTTTTTTTTCACTAAGAATAAAAAAGTATATTACCCTTTTAAAAATAAGTTATGAAGTACTGAACATGTACAACTAGTGAGTTAAAAGCAGCAGTAAAAACTTCCTTCTTCAACCTTATTTTTAAATAAGGACACCAAGTGGGCAGCAGGGAAGGATTCTGCAATATCTTTAAAGGGTAGAGCTACAAAAACTTTGTGACTCACAACTCACCAAATTACAGTACAGAAATAAAAAAGAAAACTTATGATTCAGACTGCAATTAGCAGCTTAGAAAATGCAGAAGAGAAAATTACTCAAATACCACAGTCACTCTAGGCCTTGAAAATAAGGACAAGAACTTTTAAATCACTGCACAGAATTTACACTAAGCCTACAGTGAAGACATTTTTAAAAAGGAAACATTTATAGAAAGAAATCTTCCATCAGTTATAGATAAGAGATTTTACACTTCAAAAAAAAAGTCTGCTTCCTAGATATAGTGTAAGAAAGAACTTCAGAAAAATAAATGATACTTTCACTGATCAACCGTATCAATTTGTTTGCTATTAGACAACAAAATCAGATTTTAAATAATTTTTTCCAGAATCAGTATTTAAATGCAAACTAATACTATTATTCATGGAAAGTATGTGTACTTGTCATTAAGTTTTCCTCAGTAACAACATCAGCAGGAACAGGAAAGTACAGTATTGAATCTTTCAATTCAAGAGATGTGAAATTCAGCATTCAGCTCTGCACCTGAGGCTGAGAAGATACACACAAAGTTCATTTGAATACTGGATTTTAATCCTCAGCACGAAGAAAAGGGAGTAAATCAAGGCTTGATCTGGATGCTTGCCTCATTTAGGAGAAGCTACACAAAAACCCTTTCATTGCAAGGTAGCGGCTCCCTGAAGGCCTTTCACAGACAGGACGCAGAATAGCCAGACAGATAGAAAAAGGCTATGTCAGTAAGCAAATTAATAAAAAAAAATTCCTGCAAGCTATCTCCCATGGCTTTCTAGGGCAAAACGAGATCCTTTGTTAAAATTAATCTAAACAGCACACTTGTGCCTGTAAAACTTTGTTTAGTTTTTTCTATACAGTTCACTCATTTGTCCCTGAGGTGAACTGTAGGTCTCCCAAATCTTTAACCTCCAACTTGTTTCTAGCAATCATGAAAAGCACTAAGCACATCAGCTGAACAAGGGATGATGTTAAATGTGTAGACAACTAATATACTCCTAAACTCATAGTGTTATTTCCAAGAACGTGTGGGTGTTTGTTGGACAGGAAAAACATTTCCCACTCAGTCCTTCTCTACACTTCTTGATGTACTCTTTCTTCTACCTCACGCAACATCTTGGGTCCTAGATTACGCACAGCAGCAGCAGGGGTCTTTCTTAGGTTGGCTGTGAGCTGCTTACCACAACCAACCATCAGAAAAAAAAAAAAAAAAAGCAAAATAATACACTGTTTAAATATTTTTAGTAAAAGACCTTCAAGATACTGTGCCATGTGCACTCAGCTACTACCAGCTGACAATACTCTCTTGGTTTATTCCATCTGATGGCAGAATTATGTAACATTTTGCTGAGAGCAGATGTTTCTCCAATATCTTAATGGGTTTTTGTATGGTCCCTAAAGTGACCGGGGGAACATAACATAACTCCATTATATGAAACAAAATAAGAAGGATTCTTTTGGGGGTGTAGTACTAGACCTGAAAAATATATTTAATTAAAAGGACACTGATGTACACAAAACATTCAGATTTTCATTGGGAACTTTGGAAGGGGTTAAAATAAAAAGACAAATCTACTTAGCTTCAAGAAAATTACAATTGGAGATCAGAGGAATTAGTAGGATGGTTAAATCTATACAGACTTCAAAAGATTCTTAGCAGAAAAACACAGGAAAAAACTAATGAAGAAAAATAGCAACTGTGATATAGACAGCAAAAATCAAATTGGCTTCCAGAATATCATTGTTAGCTTAATGATTTGTTGTACAGTGCATGCAGGGAACAAGTCCTTTTGAATATAAAAGGCCTAGCATTTAGCTCAAAGCTGTTGTAATTGGATCACACATGTGCTACTTTTTCCCTTCTGCTCTAGTGCAATAGGAGTATAAATTCACCTCATTCTGGTTCTTGTACCTGCTTTTTAGCTGTATGCTAATAATTATTGAATCAAAACTGGAGCTTGGCATTTACAGAACTTAAAAGATCTTGAGGAACCTGCGGAGCTTGGAGTTTAAAGAGCGATGTGATGGTAATTCTGTGAACATTTTAGAGATTGATTGTTATGAACTATAGGGACTAGGGGAAAGTGGAAGTTGGATGACAGTCAGTCAAGAAAGGAGTCCATATAAAGAGACAAAGACATAAAGTCAAGAAAAAGTGATACTGCTGCAAGTTCTTCTCAAAGCAAAATATCTTTTTAAAAATACTTCAAGACTGCTATCCAATAAAGAGGCAAAAAGGACATAATATACAATGGGGAAAAAAAGAGTTTGTTTGGCAAACTTTACATCAAAATTTAAGAAAAACACAATGGGGACTGCTCTACAGCTATTCCTCTGGGACATACAGCCATTACTGTAGGTCACACCATTCAATATGACTACAGCCATGAAACAAAACATGACTGCTATTTCTGTCTTATCAAAATTCATAACCAGCCTTTATTTTAAGTTTACAGTTTATGTGATTTCAGTTCATCTTTCTGTAGGCCAAGCACACTACCTGGGCCAAATTATCTGGTTGTCTGAATTTCAGTTTACACACAAGACCACCTAGTTTCCAACCACTATATCTTAAAGTAGCAGTGTGCTAACATCAGTATTGCCCAACTCAAATCGTGTTTGATGTTGGGGTTTTTTTAATGGTATGCCAACAATGTTAAATGCTGTGTACTTTGCATGTTCTGTACCAATCACATAGAGATTCTGTACATAGAAGTAAAATGAGATAAACAAAAGGCAGCATAATGGTAAAAGGTGTGGCAAGATGGAAGGAAAAGAGACGCAAAATCCTGCAGAGTGATCCCTATCTTTAGCTCCTAGACAGCTGAAGATAGTAACAAGACAAATTTATTCCTGGTACCTGAAATCAATCCAACATATTTAATACACTGAGGTAAAAGGCTACTGAAAACCAAATTATGCCAGACTCACATCCACAAAAAAATCAGATGTAATAAACACTTAGTATGGAAATTTCCACCTTTCAGTAGCAGCATAAAGCAGTATACTGTAAAACCTTCTGGAAAACATCTCAGCACCACGGAAGAAAATGCAGTTCATCAGATCTGCATAGGAAGATGTACAGAATGCAGTCATGAGAATTTTAAACATCTAAAAAAAAAAAAAAAAAGTGTCAGTTTTGCAATTTTTCGGGATGAACAGACAAATCTCCCTCAGCTTTTCCTCATATCAGAGATGCTCCAGTCCCCTGCTCATCTCAGTGGCTCTGCACTAGACTCTCTCCAGTAGTTCTTTGTCTTTCATTAACTGGGGAGCCCAGAACTGAATGAAGTATTATAGATGAGACCTCACCAGGGCAGAATACAGGGCAATCTCACTTAACTGCTTGCCATACTCTTTTCAGTGCAACCTAGGTTTACACTGGCCTTCTTGGCCTCAAGGGCACATTACTGGCTCATGGTCATCCTATTGTCTGCCAAGACACCCAGGTCTTTTTCCACAGAGCTGCTATCTAGGAGATCAGTCCCAAACCCGTACTGGTACATGGGGTTGTTCCCCCTTAGGTGACACACCCTGTGCTTGCCCTTGTTGAACCACAAGCAATTTCTCTCTGCCCAGTCCTCCAGCCTGTACAGGTCACATTGGATGGCAGCACAGCCCTCTGCTGTGTCAGCCAACCCTCCCAGTTTTGTATCCTCAGCAAATTCACTAAGGGTGCACTCTATCCCTTCACCCAGGTCACATTGAACAGGACTCGACCTAGTACTGACCCCTGGGGAACACAACTTGTTGCTTATGTTCAACTAGACCCTACACCACTAGTGACAACCTTCTGAGCCCTGTCTTTGAGCCAGTTTTTCATCCACCTTACTATCCATTCATCTAACCCACACTTCCTAAGCTTGCCTATGAGGATGCTGTGGGAGACAGTGCCAAAATCCAAACTGAAGTCAAGAAAGACATCCACTGACCCCTAATCTATCTATCTAGTCATGTAAATGTAGAAGGCTACCAGACTAGTCAGACATAACTTTCCCTTGGTGAATCCTTGGTTACCTACTATTAACTTTTTTTTCTTAACTTTCTGTTAATTTTCTTTCCTCCATATATATATCTATATATATAAAATATATATATGCTCCTACCAAATTCTCATATACAGAGAGAAGCTGGAACCTTAAAAGTATCCTTAATTTTGATAATACAATATTGACTACCATGGAGAATTTTGATTCAGTGTAAGAGCCCTGAAATACCCCTAAATCCATAGCATAATTGTGTGTGAGCCCTGTAGAAATGTCAGTCAGATGAATCCTGAAGAAGTTAACAGAGAAACTCTCTCAAATGTGATATTGGAAGTTTTCAAGCATTAAAAAACCTCTAAACCACTCTACCAAAAAACTGTTATGCTTCCATTATGATAACAAGAACAATAATAGGTGTACAGTCTTCGAGGCTGTTTGGCAAACTACAAGATACTTAGGTATTATTTTCTCTGAATGATAAATCTGAAGTAATGTATTTTAGGCTAGTTATAGCACACACAAAAACAAAGCAATTTGAATTTAATGTTCTCTGGTTTTCACCCAAGTAAAAAAAAAAAAAAAAAAAAAAAAAAAAGTTATCTGGGGAAGTGCAGCAATATTAAACATTAAATAAAATATTAAAAGATTTTTATTTCATTGTTTTGCATTTTCAAAACACCACACATCTTGAACTAATTGCTCTTCACTCTTGCCTCCTCAAATTCTTTGGTGTTTTGATCTTTATAGGCACAGAACAGATATAATGAGGACAATACCTAGTGGAAAGGTTGGAAGTGGGTCTCAGATCATGAATTTTCAAGACATCATGAAGGATTTAGGAACACAAATCCCATTGAATGTCATCCCCTTTCACTGACAATCCACTGACTGACAATCCACCATCCTGAGGGGTGTCCAGCTCATAGATATTCAGATGACTTATTCTGGGCATGTCTTTTTGGATGATAAAAGTTTTACAATAAAAGCAAGTCACTTTACCCTTGTGACTGCATGGTATATTTCAGTTTCAGATACTACTTTATTTATAATACTGGCCTTAATAAATCATGCATGTCACAAAATACAGTGTGACTTAACAGCCATCTCTGACAGCTTTGGTCAAATGCCCTGGGCCATTAGCACTGCAAATGAATTTAGAAGTTACTAAAATCTGCCTATCATGAAAGATGGAGCCTCACATCTAATGAACACCGTTTTTTTTACATATCTGAAGAGTATTACAGAAAGATACACAATCAATATATATTCTATGGTTCTTCAGTTTCTAATTCCTCTTGCAATTTTGTCAGTCGCCCTGCAGCCACAGAGGTGAATCGCCGTTTCTGTTGCTTAGACATTAATCTATGTGGTTCTTGAAAACTTGGATTCAGAAGGCAAAATACCCTTATTGCCACTAACGCTTAGCAGCATATCAGTACTGGAGTGACAACAAGGAAATAAAAAAGAGCAACAAGCCCTGAAATAGACTGTCTGGAGTTTTAGACTGAGAAAAAGAAGTGAAGCTTCCACATTGCACTAAAGCTCAACTTGGAAGTTCTGCAAATGTAAGTTCACTCTTTTCAAGTGCACTTTTCAACAGTTTAGCACTTTTCTCCCAGATATTATCATTCATTAGAGCTTTTTCAAAACAGTAAGGGATTCATGCCAGTGGTGAACTGTATTTTGGACTGATGTGGAAGTGCATAAACTAGTAAAAAAGCTTAGTGGAAAGCTTCCTATTGAATGTGAATTGCTTATTATACCCAAAAAAGAAAAAAAAAAAAATTACTTCACATCTGTGAAACAGTACTAATATACAATGAATTAGTAGCCAATTTCAAAAGAATTTCTGCAGAAAGACAAATAATTATATCAGATGTAGCCTATGGGAATTTCAGAAAAAATACAGAATATGATCACTTTTCAGAATGCTTTTAATCAGGCATTAAGAAAAAAAAAAAAGTTGTAAAACAAACAGAGAAGGTTCAGAACAAAATTTTGGTCTAACAAGAATACCTACACATATTTGACAGTCATATTTTCAATTTGAATAGCATTCAAAACATCTATATTGGCATCAGTTCCTTTGCTCTGCTTCAAAATAATAAAAAAATTGTTTTTACTATGCATTCTATTCCCTTTCTTTTCTATGTCTTTTTTTTGTTTCAAAACCTTTATACAGAATTTCACTACTTCATGAAGTAGTCATTTGTCATGAAGAGGTCATTTGTCTTTGATATTAAAAATCCTCTACTAATATTTTTACTTTTTCTGTATATGTACACATTTTTTGTACTTTAAGGTTTATTCTTTGCAATACATCTCAAAAAAATCAGGACTGAGCCATTTCCACATAAAATTTCTCATAAATTTCAAACACTAGTATTCTGTTTCCTGGGGCCCTCCAGCAGCTCTCAGAGGAGGTCATACAGAACTGCATGAAAACTATGAAATGATGTCATATCATTANAAAAAAAAAAAAAAAAAAAAAAAAAAAAAAAAAAAAAAAAAAAAAAAAAAAAAAAAAAAAAAAGAGAGATCACATTTTATATGTTGAGGTTGAACAAAGGAAAAAAGTAAGTGCCTTAACATAAACAATAACTTGCACAGAGGCAAATGAGACTGGGGAAACTGCACCTCAAAAATACTCTGTACACTGCAAGGAGTAAACTGCATCTATCTTGTTGTCTTGAAGGAACAGAATAGCATACATGTTTTCAGGCCAGATACTCCTGTGATGCAAATCAGCATTTCCCTGCCAAAATCAATCATGGACCTGATCAATCAAAATCAATCAAATGGACCTACACTTAATTTCAGCTGCTACACGTAACTGCACAAATCTTTTGTAAACCAGCTCAGGTGGGCCATTGGATCAGAACATGGTTTCATTTTCCTTCTGAAACCAAACACTGGAAGCAGGGATGGTTTGCAGTGAGTCAAAAAGGGGAGGAGAGAGAGACAGAGAGAAATCTATTTGCAAAGGGCAATTTGAAACACTAGGGCCACACACCAGCTTCTGGCATAACAGAAATCTGTTTCATGCAATAGCGACTAAACTATTTGAATTAAATGTATGGGCTTTTTAGTGTACTGCTGTGCTACAATACAGGAGAAGGGTCCCCTCTGGCATGTGGCACATCTGCAACTACAGCACCTGCTGATGTGAAATTCCCACGTGGGCTCCCCACCCCAACCATGCTGTGAGTTTCATCACAGTTTCATCACAAAACTTCGGGAGGCACAAAGCTGCAAGAGGAAGACCTGTAACATTTCTACAGGGACACCTGAGCTACCAGAAAGGAAAAGAGAACAAGATTTAGGAAGTCTGGGTGAGGTGGCAACTGGTTAGCTAACCTCGCAGAGGTCACTTTACCTCCCCGTGCCTCAGCTTCCCTTCAGCCTCTCTCACTGCCTCGTAGACTCTGCCTCTGTATTGGCAACCATCAGGCTGTAATTTCTGGGCCATTTAAATATTCCTTGCTTGACAGTGGTAGGTAATGTGACCAGGACAAGACAGTGGGGATACTGGCACTACTGGGAAAACCAGATGATTACTCCTAGTTTTGGAAAAAAGGGCTGGCTACTCAGAAGAGTTGAGGAATATAGTTAGGTCATGTAGAAGAAAATTAGAGAGACAAAGGCACGATTTGAGCTCAGTCTTGCTACTTCCATTAGGGATAACCAAAAGTCCTTCTACAGATACATCGTCTGCAAAAGGAGGGGCAGGGAAAACCTCCATTCTTTGTTGGACATGGGGGGAAACAGTTACAAAAGATGAGGAAAAGGCTGAGGTATTTAAGACTTTCTTTGCCTCAGTTTTCAACAGTAAAACAGGTTGTCCTGAGGACAGTTGCTTCTGGAGAGAGAAATAGGAAGCTGAGTAGCTCCCCTGTAATCCTGGAGGGAACAGTTAGTGACCTGCTGAGCCACTTGGATCCTCACAAGTCTATGGGACCAGATGGGATCCACCCCCTGTCTCTTNGCACAGAACAGATATAATGAGGACAGTATCTAGTGGAAAGGTTGGAAGTGGGTCTCAGATCATGAATTTTCAAGACATCATGAAGGATTTAGGAACACAAATCCCATTGAATGTCATCCCCTTTCACTGACAATCCACTGACTGACAATCCACCATCCTGAGGGGTGTCCAGCTCATAGATATTCAGATGACTTATTCTGGGCATGTCTTTTTGGATGATAAAGGTTTTACAATAAAAGCAAGTCACTTTACCCTTGTGACTGCATGGTATATTTCAGTTTCAGATACTACTTTATTTATAATACTGGCCTTAATAAATCATGCATGTCACAAAATACAGTGTGACTTAACAGCCATCTCTGACAGCTTTGGTCAAATGCCCTGGGCCATTAGCACTGCAAATGAATTTAGAAGTTACTAAAATCTGCCTATCATGAAAGATGGAGCCTCACATCTAATGAACACCGGGTTTTTTACATATCTGAAGAGTATTACAGAAATTACAATCAATCTATATTCTATGGTTCTTCAGTTTCTAATTCCTCTTGCAATTTTGTCAGTCGCCCTGCAGCCACAGAGGTGAATCGCCATTTCTGTTGCTTAGACATTAATCTATGTGGTTCTTGAAAACTTGGATTTAGAAGACAAAATTCCCTTATTGCCACCAACGCTGAGCAGCATATCAGTACTGGAGTGACAACAAGGAAAGAAAAAAGAGCAACAAGCCCTGAAATAGACTTTCTGGAGTTTTAGACTGAGGAAAAGAAGTGAAGCTTCCACATTGCATTAAAGCTCAACTTGGAAGCTCTGCAAATGTAAGTTCACTCTTTTCAAGTGCACTTTTCAACAGTTTAGCACTTTTCTCCCAGATATTATCATTCATCAGAGCTTTTTCAAAACAGTAAGGGATTCATGCCAGTGGTGAACTGTATTTTGGACTGATGTGGAAGTGCATAAACTAGTAAAAAAGCTTAGTGGAAACCTTCCTATTGAATGTGAATTGCTTATCATACCCAAAAAAGAAAAAAAAAAAATTACTTCACATCTGTGAAACAGTAGTAATATACAATGAATTAGTAGCCAATTTCAAAAGAATTTCTGCAGAAAGACAAATAATTATATCAGATGTAGCCTATGGGAATTTCAGAAAACATACAGAATATGATCACTTTTCAGAATGCTTTTAATCAGGCATTAAGAAAAAAAAAAAGTTGTAAAACAAACAGAGAAGGTTCAGAACAAAATTTTGGTCTAACAAGAATACCTACACATATTTGACAGTCATATTTTCAATTTGAAGAGCATTCAAAACATCTATATTGGCATCAGTTCCTTTGCTCTGTTTCAAAATAATAAAAAAATTGTTTTTACCATGCATTCTATTCCCTTTCTTTTCTATGTCTTTTTTTTGTTTCAAAACCTTTATACAGAATTTCACTACTTCATGAAGTAGTCATTTGTCATGAAGAGGTCATTTGTCTTTGATATTAAAAATACTCTACTAATATTTTTACTTTTTCTGTATATGTACACATTTTTTGTACTTTAAGGTTTATTCTTTGCAATACATCTCAAAAAAATCAGGACTGAGCCATTTCCACATAAAATTTCTCATAAATTTCAAACACTAGTATTCTGTTTCCTGGGGCCCTCCAGCAGCTCTCAGAGGAGGTCATACAGAACTGCATGAAAACTATGAAATGATGTCATATCATTAATGAATAACTTACATAAAAGTTTAAATCCTTCAGCTTCTAAAGATTGCTCTAGCAATTATGTTACACCTAATTTTAAAACAGTGATTTTCTGCCCTTTTATTCCTCTTTCTTGTGCCTCCTTTTGGTGAAATATCTCCTACTTAACAGCAATTTATTATGAATGAGACTATAGAGCTTTAACATTGTTAATGCAAATCAAGTAACTTGATAGCTTCGGAGCAATATTATAAACAACAATATTACAAAGAGTAAAATTTTTTCTAATTGCCTAATACATTCTCTTGAATAACTCTCAAACATTTAATACACAATTCTATCATTAGCATAATATAATCATAATGGTACCATTTAATTAGAATTTATTTGAATGACTAGTCACCAGCTTCATGTTTTAAGATAACGGGAACATTTTACAAGCTGAAATGTACTATCTGCCTATCAACTCTTTAGTATAAAGGCAAATTGCAAGACACATAGCTAATACTTACATTAAGTTATTGTCTTTAAAAAACATTTCCTGCTGCTTTTGCAACCTCTGTGATAGACTAGCAAAAAACAAGTTTTCTGCATACCTATGGATGATGCAAAAAGAACTGTCCCAAGAATGGGACTTATTCAAAGTATTCCTTTTTTTTCACAGCCTACGCTACTCATAACCTCAATTGCTGGCATTAACCCAGTAAAAATGAGTCATCTAAAATCTGAAGGCTATCAACTGCATTTTTATTGATATTTTAAAAATAAAGGACTCTGAAGCCAAATACAGCGTTGCTTCAATTAAATTTTCACTTTCATTAAATGAGAGAAGAGCAGAACATAGAGCACCATCTAAGAGAAATAGAGGAAAATGTCAGATTCAATCCTTCCATATTTATAACTTAAGCTGTCACTCTCTCTCAGATATGTGCATCTATGCTTGTTACTGTACAATCAAATCTGAATATTTTGTCACATGCTCCTCACATCCCTGTTTCTGCATGCAAATAAGAAAGCCCAGAGCATTGCAGATCAGCATTTGTTGCCTACATCTTCTTTCTGATAGGTGCCTCTCCCTTCTATGTGTGCCTCCTCTTCATAATCACATCTGTGAAGGGGCAGACACCAAGGAACTGTCAGCAAGTTTCTTGCTAAGAGATAATGATGTTTGTAGCCTTGTTTTGAAACCCAGGTGCAAATGTTATTCACATCAAAATTTTACCATAGTCACTAAGGAAAGAAAGAATCACATTTTACTTATTTATCCAAAGACATGCATCTGAGAGAGAATGAGTTTCCATAATATCACACAGTGGTGACAGCTCTCAGTAACAGACTTGTTCCTAAAATCTTACTTGAGTTATTTGCTAAAAGTTAATCTCTTTGATTTGCTAAAAGTTAATCTCTTTGAACCTAGTACTAGTCAGCCTAATTGTTATTCAAGCAGCTTACAAAACCTACAGTAAAACAAAGTCTCATTTTATTGATTACAAAGGCTTATTTTATTGATTCCAAAATTTATCCTTAACCTCCAGGAAGATTTAACCTGACACAGGGTGAATTTAAGTCTCTGCCTCAAAAGCTAACTGCAGTGTGTGGCAAAGTAGACAAATAGTCACTACTCTTTCTGAGTACATATAGTACCTGTCTGAGATGAATGAGTATCTCTTTTGATAGCTTTGATAATTCTCTGATTTTCTCTTTGCTAGTTGTTTAGACATGGGAAACCAAACATAGTCACATTCTCCTTTGCAGCATTATTGACTCTAATACCTGGCATCTATGCTTTTGCCATATTTTACTTCAAAAGATAAGGGCATTATACACATGGAAAGCTTCTATAAAGCTTCCTTTATGTTTTTTCCTTGAAGATCAAATCAAGCTGATTTTCAAATATGCTGCTTGAAGGAAATGATAGAAGAAAATCACCTCATTAGAGTAATAGATTCTTCCCTTAAGAAAAACTAGCATGTCTGTTGTTCTAATGAACCAGTCTTCTGAGATTAGTGAAATGACAAACAAAATCTCAGAAAAGTCTAGAGGAACCATGACTGGAGTCTGAATTAGCAGAAACCCACAAGTTTTAGCATCTGCAATGTCTTGTAGAATTTGCCTACACTCACTGTATTTTCACAGAGCACTCTACAATCTGTGGATTGTAGAGACCAAGAAACAGAAATTTGCACATTATTTTTCTCCTCCTGACTTCAGATCCAGCCACAGCTATAAAAACTAAGTGTAGGGCAAATGGGAAGATTATAGGTACTAGGACTCCTTAAAGTAAAGAATTAGATTAGGGGAAAAAATCCTCCTTTTATTTTGCTTATAGGTGTTACTCCCTTCCCTTTCTTCCATGTCATTTCCACTCGTTTCTAACCTACATTACTGCTACAATGGGGAGTAGTAAATTACAACATAAATATTTCACTGCAAGTGTAAAACATCAGTTTTGTTAAACCAGTGTAAAATGTGTAGAAAAACAATTTGTTAGTAGGGACATTCAAGGTGGCATCTTACCTCTGAGGATAGAAGATATCTGTCATTTCCATTAGACACAAGCCAAAGAATGAAGGTTTCGTATACACCCATTCCAGACAAATCACTCTGGTTATATGGAAAGAATAATTGGAGGGAAGAGAGAAGTGTGAAGATGGAGAAAGAATAGAAAAAAAAAAAAAAAAAAAAAAAAAAAAAAAAAAAAAAAAGACTGCAAACTGCAGTCCTAGAATCCAGATATTTAAATTGTTAAATCATCAGCACAAATGCCAGGCTTTCCAATATTTTAAAAAATTGCTTGAACTCTCAGATTATCTTGTCAAATTTCATAGGAAGGAGATAAAGGAAATTTAATCCGAAGGAGACAATTTGTTTAAGGTGTGTACCTTGAAAACCTGGCTTTAAAAACAGTAGTGGTCCATTCTGTTGGGCAGAAGAAAAATACAAGCTTGCAGAGTTTGATTCGAGTACACTGATTCAGAAGTAGTCCAGTCAAAATACAAAGAATGTGGTAACATTCTATGATCATACAACGGATTGCTTTCTTGGAAAAAAATGAACACTGTATTTTGGTTCTGTAATAAACAGTTTCTACAGCAGTAGAAAGATCTTCTAAAAGATCATCTCTGTAACACAAACAAAACCTACTTTCACAAACTTCTGTTATAACAGTTTTGAGAACAAAGAGCTCATCCTCCAGCAGGCTTCTATCTCCAAAATTATTGCCAAAGAAAACCAGCTGTGACACCTCCCTGCAGTTGTCAATGATCAAGTCAAGGGCCCTGCTATAAGTTGATTACAGGTCATATTATAGAATGATAATTCTTGCAGAGTCCTGCTGCATATTGAGGAAAAGAGCTGGGGTTTTGCAAATTGCTCCATCTTTGCCAGGGCTTAATTTCAACTGAAGTAGCATTAGACCAACATGAAGGGCTTTCAAAAATCTCTTCAAAAGCATGCAACAGTACCTCATATTTTATCTTGCTTCCTGCTCTGACTAAACCTCCAGAACTCCTGCAATTTACCATGTCTTTTTCTTGTCCACCTTCCATGCCAATTCTTGATTTCTGCCATCAGTTCATATTGCTCTGAAACTGGAGGTATAATCATAAAACTCTCCAAGGTGACTCCCTTCTTGTGAGTTCAACAGTATCATGAAATAGTAATGAAACACAGCATTTATATTCAGACACAAATTGTGCTATGCTATATTGTGCTCTGTGTCTTTCCTGTCTACCATAAGCAAGGTTGCTAGATTAAAACTTCATTTAAATTGTCCAAGCAACTTATTCATGTACCTTTTTGTGGTGAAAACAAAAAGCTGTTTCCAGAACCTGTTGAAACAATTGAGAAGAAATCCAGTCATCCTGCATCTTGGTAACATTCTGAAAAAGATAATTCTTATTCTTTACAAAAAGATTCAGTGTTTCTTGGATGTCATGTCATCTATGTCAGCTTTCCATACTGTTCTAAAGACTAAAAATTTTCCCATTCTCACCATCTTCTTATCGGTAACAACATTTTTCCAAGCCTTCATGTTTCACAAATGTCTTTCCCAGAAATATAAATACAGCATAAATTCAGAAAAAAGTAGAAATCTGGAGCCAATATATCTAAATGTAATTAAAAAACAAACAAACAAACAAGCAACAAAAAAACCCACAACAAAACAAACAAAACCCAACAAAAAACAATGACAAAAAACAAACAAACAAAAACCGACAAAAAAAAGCATCTTTTTTGAATAAATGGAGTTTAATTGGCTTTATGTTGAAGGGAAATTATATAATGCAGCATTCCCAATGTTCACGCTCTGAATTATTTTATGAACTCATATAATATTTTCTGTTTGTCTGCCCCCTTTTGAGGTATAATCTGTTTAATATTAGAAAGCATTTTGTTTTCATTAACTCTCTCCATAGCACCATACCACCCTCCGGTTAGATCTTTGATATCATGTCTTTCTTACTGTATTAAGAGTCTCTTTCAAGAAATACCCTTAAGAAATTAGTGCTCTGATTTGTCATTAGAAAGCATATAATGCTGTCTGTAAAAGGCTGGCTTACCACCTGGGACCACTCATGATTAGCCATAGATTTATATATGTTGTCCTTCTTTAACACAGAGATAATGGCTGCTTGTATCTCATAATAATAATATTGGTCTGAGCCACCAAAATGCACAAACCTTTCTTAAAGTTTAAGCCCAAAGAAAATAAACAAGTTACAAATTACACTCATCACCAGTACCAATATATCTTCTACACCCCACTGGAAAATATTCTCCATATATTCTCTTTATTTCAGATACAAGACCAACAGACTGATCCAACATGACTCCTGAATAGCTACAGATAAATGAAATTTTAGTGACCTCTACTTTGTCCATGCCCAAGGTGTTTTCTATATCATTGAGGTAGCAGAGCTGGAACTTGTCAGACAAAGGACATGATGCATCTCTCTTCTACTCTATGGAGTAAACTCTCACTCATTAAGAATATATTGCTCTCTTCCTCTCCTTCATGTGACTACAATCACTGTATCTGATCCTGCACTTCATGTCATGCTGGTCATGTTTTGCATCCATGAAGAGATTAGAAGAAAACCAGTTTCTGGATCCCACTTAGACTAAGGAATAAACCAGCAGCTTAACTGTTCATCATTGCTACAATTAGAGTTGTTCTCCAAATGTTTACAGAAACAGCACTTGGCATGTGGGAAACTACTTGTGTCCAGTATTAAATGCCAGCTTAGAAAACTCTTTCTGAAATTTTGTTTTGGATCTACAGCCTCTCAAAGTTCTACTTTAGCCATGTATATTCTATTTATATATTTTACTTGAAACACAAGGATAATATGTCATATACATGGCAATGTATTTGGAAGAATATGGCTATCTAGTGGACATAAAATGTACAATGCACAGAAGGCAGAATAACATAGAACAGGGTTTATACTAACACCAAATAATAAGATCTTAAGGAATAAGATTTCATCATCAAACTCTAATTCCAAGGCACAATAAATAAGACCAAGCGTACAGGCATCGCTTTCCTAAAGACCATATTTATTGTATCATCTGAGAAGTGTGAATAGACAATTTACATTGTGGATGCTGAAACTTCACTGCAGAGAAAATATAATTTAAATTAAATATACATGATTCTCGAAGCACTGTGTTTAGAATTATGCATAATCATGTTTCATTACCATTTGCATATATTTGGCAAATATTTGTGAGCTAATTAATTACAAAATGCTGAGCATTTTACATCATCTACAAGATCACAGAACTATGAAAATATTGACTAAAAAATACATCCTTATTAATGGCAAGAAAATTATTAGTTATATAAATATCTGCTTCGAAAACTTGATAAGTCACTACCTGTCTATTGACTGATACAACACTTCTGGTACCTGGAAATATGAAAAAAAAACAGAGCACTATAAGACACAAGTTTATGATTCATTACAAAAATTCAATTTCTATTAATATGTTATTCATGAAAAATAGTCTGACACAGTTGCATTCAGTCATGGATCTATTATACTTGCTTTATCCACCCAAGGTATATTGCAAGGCACCTATATATCTAGGAAGGTTTCAGATACTCTTACACCTTTTTTTCTTTGTTTTACTTCTTACATATAATTTTTCTCCTTATTATAGAAAAGCTTTTTAAATGCCAGTAACATGTAAAAAAATATTATTATCGTCCAAATATGTATTGCTAGGGTTGTAAAACAAAAATAAATGAAAGGGGTAGAAAAAAAAGGCGAAATATATTTACGTCATTAAATACCTCTCTTTGCATGTGACACCCTCAATTTTCGAGGAATCTGCTTCATTTGTACTGGAGGGTGTAGAAAGAGATTGAAGGGAGAAGTCCTTGTTTATATGCTTCATTTTAAAACCCATCATTCATGGTCTTTTAAAACATATTAATTTTCCTCACAGCATGCTGTTCAGTAGCCTCATTTATATCCTGTCTCTGAGTGAATTCATACTTGCTTTGCTTTAAGCATGTGACTAATGGAATTTATTTCTCTGTGTCTACTTAAGTAGATAAAAGTATAAAAGGCTGAGTCTTAGTAGATTGTCATGAGAAAGCTAATACAAGTTATGCTCATGAAAAATTACATTTAACTATTTAATATTTACTTGGGCAGAGTTTATGGTCAGTCTCATTTTAATATATCTTAGTCCTAAAGGAAAATAAATATAATGTTACTGCAGAAAAGCAAGGGGTAAAAATTCCAGTCATGTGAATAACCAAAAAAAACCCCTGACTTTAAAAAATCCACAGGTACTGGTGGTAGAGTTGATGTCCCACCAAACAGCCCATGCCCACTCATCCATTCTTCATGTGGAAGATCAAAGAGGATGTCATTTGCAGGCAGCTTAATTAGAGCTCTATGACTGCAATATACTAATTACTTTATAATAATACTGTAGCGCTTGCACAATAACGTTTTATTTCAGCATTTTCTGTTGCCTCTGTTCCCATACTTTTTTTTACCAAAAATTCCTGCTTGCACATTACAGCTAAAGGCCAGGACCTCAATTACCCAGCAACAGTATAATTCTGCTCTCTGAGTGCTGTCAGTACCTTGTTTTTCCTGGAACTGACAAAACAAATGTGTTTCACCTGAAATATAAACCTAATTTGTAGGTATAATCTCTGGAAACAACCTTCAGACAAAAATGCATCTCTAAATAAATACAAAGACTCTTCTTACAGAGACAAAAATCACCTGTAATTGCCAGAGTAGAGCCTGTGATTTCAGAAAACCCAATACAAATACATGTACAAAGGTTTACAACACAGCCTTTGCACATAACAAAATGCAAAGATCAGCCTGTCATAGCCAACCACATTAAAATTAATTGGTATTTCAGCTCAGATGTATTAGTTCAGATGTTCATACAACATAGCTTTTCCATTGTTTTACAAAAGTCCTAAGTGATTTAAGCAATCAATTCTACACATTAAAATACCAGCCACTCTTCTCCCAGTTTATATTTGTGCCCAGCATTACTCTCTCCTAGGTTAAGGATCCTGCATTTGGACCTTTTTTCTTCTCATTAGTCACTGCAGAATGTTCCTATCTAGATTGCTTTGCAAGGCTTGTTGACCCTCAAGAGAGTACCCCTGAATATATGACCACAGTTTTACATGGCCTAAATCGTTATACAGTTCCTTAATCTCAGTATTAGAAGACTCTCCAGCTTTAAATGAGCTTTATACAGACCAGGATGCATGGACTATATATAAGAGTTTACAATTCAGACATGTTTCCTTCATATATCATATACATGAGAAAAATTAAGAGAAGATGAAATAAACTTTTGAATTTGAACATCTAAGTGATTATATAAGTTATTTCACTGTAGAACTATATAATACGCTGCAGAAATCCTAACAAAGGCAAAAGAAATAGTCACATTAGGGAAAATCTATTTCAAATATTGTGTCCCATCATATCTGTGATCTGCCA
The DNA here is from genome assembly GCA_038090715.1 of Florisuga fusca. NCBI lineage: Eukaryota > Metazoa > Chordata > Aves > Apodiformes > Trochilidae > Florisuga > Florisuga fusca. The sequence continues at coordinate 32,396,175 of JAAWXA010000005.1, forward strand.
TTCTGAAAATTGAATTGACCAACTACAAAGCATTCATGAGACTATTTTTTCACAGCTTAAGTTTCTTTACTAACATAAAATGAATTCTGCATTGGATGCATAAGACTTAATTGAAAAGCCTGGCAAAGATCTCAAAAAGTCCAATGGTTCAGACTTCATATAATTTATCTGGCAGCCTTTCAATGAATCTTGTTTCCTTGGTGGAGTGACACATTTATCAAAACACAACACATGCGTTTTGCATCAGTGCCGTAAAAATTTATCTCCTGTATTTGTTTTTGCTTATAAGCAACTTCAGTATATGCAGAACTAAAATTTGGGAGAATAATCTAACCACAAACTGTTATGACTCAGAACTGAAAAGGAAAAGTCAAGTGAAAAATGAAATAAATAAATAAAAATTATCCAATATAAGTGTTAAGTGCTATCCTTTTTAACTGCACAAGCTAAAATTACCGGCCATGGGAAGAAAAGAGAAGTACAAAAACAAGAACAACTGCTCATAGGGTCTTTTTCTTTGAACCACATATATACCTGCTGAAATTTTTGATGTTTACACCAGAGATGAACCTGAAACATACTACCTACAAAACCCATTTCAAATAAATTACTTTCAATTTTCACCACTGTCTTCAAAACTTCTACAGATTACGTCTTCTGGAGAAGACAGCATACCAATCTATCTATAGCTAGAAGATTTTAGTAATAGAGAGCAAGATTGCCCAAACACCCACTAAGTACTCTTCAGTTTTAATCTGTCTCTGAGCCTCACTACTCCTGCTATGTCAGTTATGAACGATGTATCTGCCTGCTCATACATGGGATAAACAGGATGCTCATGTGTACATGTTACTATTATATAAGCTATTAAAAATCAAGGATAAAAAGATGCATCCCCTGTCAAAAATTGCAGGATTCGTGCTGTCTTTGTCAGCACAATAAACACCAAAAATTCTGTAGAACATCATCAAAACTATGAACATTATACAACTGATAAATTGTACCGTCAATCTGACAGTACAGTACATTTTTAGAAATAGCCATGCATATTTCTCAACTCTGATGTCAAATTTCCCAGTTTTTTCACAAGTTTTCTGTTAATCAAACTCAATTATCAAGTAAAGGTTTAAAAAGTTACACGATAATGCATTTTCCAATATCACCAACTCTTTTACAAAGCAAAGAAAATACAGTGCTCACGCCTTCACTGAATTTGAATCTAAGGCCTTGAGATCTGCAATGTTTAGCAGCACCTCAGAATTTGATATGATGCATCCAAAATCTAACAGCTACATATGACACTGTAAAATATACGGAAAAGCTTATCTGTTTTGTTTGTTTGGTTGGCTGGTTTGGTTTGGGTTTTTTTTGTGGGTTTGTTTGTTTTCTGTTTGTTTGCTTATTGTTTTTGTTTTTAATTTACAAAGTGGTTAAAGAAGGAAAAAAACCCATATAATGCATGTCTATACGTGTTCATATAATACATGTATGAACATACAAAATTACATGTATTTGTATCCTTTGTAAAAGTAATTTATATTTAAGATAGGGATTCAGCTATTTGGTTTACATTTGTAATTGGGAACATGAAAAAAAAAAGCAGGTTAAAATAAGTGTCCAAATAAGACATTACACCAGCTTTATACATTCTGTTTGATATCTTTTAAATAGTTAAAGTAACAATGCTTTATATTTACAATAAAAAGGATAGCCAATGGCATGAGCACAGACAAATAATTACAAAATTTGATAGTAATCCATTATTTGCTGTTAATTCACAACCATGTTGTTCAAACACCAGAGCAACAGGAGCCATATGGGAGCCACATAACACATTGATAAATGGAATATTTTCTGTTCCAGATAAACCGTTCTTTTTCATTGGCTAAATACTTTCCTCCAGGACAGGAGATGACAGCCAGAGATGAGTAAGTATTCATAAGTCTATAAAAAGAGTAAGTCATACCTCATGGCTGTTCCTCTCTTGTTTAGTAAAGTTTACAGTCAGTAATCAAGACAGTTCATTGAAGACAAAGCATTCACCACAAACACTTGCAGTGGAAATGTTCTTACTGATGCCAGTACTGACATAGTTTATTTTCACCCCTACATGATATAAACCACTTCTTGTCATGCAAGTCAATGAGGAATCAGACTTTCTGGTGAGTGAGCTGTGAAACACACAACTAACCTGCAACTTCACATGCAGACCTGGATGCTGGAGATGGGATGCACTGGAAGAAAGAAAGCTCTGTGGAGTCACAAAAAAAAATTAATGGGCTTCTTGTGTAAAAATGCAGACAGAGTAGTGCATGATTGACTCTGAGCTACCAAGCTTGAAGCAGTGTAAAAGGTTTTACTTCAAGTGCCAATGATGAATCATGCTGAGTCTGGCCTGCACTTCCAATCTGCATGCAAGTGAGAGCTGTTTTCCCTGTCCTTCAGAGCTCTTGTGTTGTTTCAACACGGATCCTGCCTCTGACATGGGGGAAAGACAGAGTTGTGAACCATGTCAGATTTGTATCTCTCAGACACCACATGCTGTCTTGAGGCAGACAGCTTGTTTTTACACAAGAGGTGCCAGAGGGAAGGAAAGTCAGAACACTCACTTGTCTCACTAAACTGGCTCAGAGAAGTAAGTATCTCATTTCCTCACCTGTACTAATAGGACCTCTGATTTTCATTCAGTATGTCAAGGTACATGCAGTAAAAACACATGTTCCAGGTTAGTACTGGTAGTAAAAGTAGCAACAGCTACACAGAATTAATATAGCAGGCATTTTCTAGAGCACACACAAAAACTCTACAGTCCCTGATACTGGAAGCATGCAATTAAAGATACTAACCTTGCAGTTAGCTTTACAAGGATAAATCTCCTTAAAGTCAGGAGTGTTCTTTGCACCTGCATAGTTCCAACTCTCTGCAAATTGCTGCATGTTAGGGGATTTGGCTGAAGAAATGTCAGGAATCCCTGAAACATGACAAAAGTGATGATATTCAGACATGTGACAACAGAGTAGGATTTGGATGAGAGAGATAAGTGAGATGTTAGAAATTAGCAGCCAAAAGAACGGTACACATAGGCAAAGTATAGCTGGATGATCCCAAGAAGAAAGGACAGAAGATGAAAGTCTCAGGGCACAGGAGATCATCTTGATAAAATGAATATGTGAACCAAAAGACTGAGGTACTAAAGTGCAACAGTGTTGGAAGTAGAAAAATAAATTAAAACCTCAGGCTGATTGCTGAAACTGTAAAAGGCCTGGAGGGAGTCTAAGAAGACAGCTACCAGTTTAAGCAGCAGCAGAAACCAGTGATGGAGAAAGACTGCTAGTCCCTGTTTGCATCACGATGTTGCTGTGGTAAACAGTGGGAAAAGGAAGCCTGTAGGGGAAGCATGGCAAACCACATCAGGTTGTGGTGTTCCTAATGTTTCATTCATTTCTATTATAAAACAGAGCCAGGACTGCTGAAGACAATCTTGAAGGACGATAGCATCCAAATGAATCTGTTATGGACCTAATGGCCTTTTTCATCACTGAAACAAGTAACATCAGAAAAGAGAGCTCTTTAAATCATTCAGTGGGTCCTCCAAGCACCATCTCTATTATGTGACAAATAGCATAGTTTAATACAGCTTCAATTAATTTTTCCATAACAAATATTTATTTAATAAATAAAAGAAACACAGCCTAATTTTTAAACAAGTAAAAGGTATAGGACGTATCCAAAGGTGCAATTAAAAAGTAAGTCAGTGAGGTTTTGAAAGAGAGAGGTTTTGAAATGGAGATAAAGTCAACCTTATACCTCTTTCATATGCTTCTTGAAGCTGAAATGCATGAACTAACATATGAAATATCCATGATAAATATTTTCATAACACAGCTTAGGGGTTGATGGAACCAAAAGAATATTTAAAATGTACTTTAAAAGAGGTAAGACATAAAATGCTTCTATTCTTACAACTTTTCTTTTACAACTTCAGTCAGAATAGAAAAGGAATGAAGAATAAAACAGAAGAGACAAAAAACAAGATTTTCCTCAAAAGGTTATTATGGTAATTTGTTTCTTTCTTATAAAGAAGCAGTTCTCTGAGCAAATATTGAGTCAATTCCTTAGAAAATTGAATTAAGCTTCTTTCTGTATATGTGGTTATTCACATTAAGTCCACTCATTAAAAAGGTAGCTGAAGAGTTTCACCAGTAATGAAAAGCATTTACAATGCAGTCTGCCAAACACATGAGACCTGGGGTCAGCAAACAAAATGCTGCCATAGGCCACCCTTAGTCAGGTGTTTGTGTTACTGCGTTGACATTGACAATTTCCATTACAAACTAATGTTCAGTACCTCTACCATGAAATTTTACCTTTGCTATGCACTGCAGTTGAAAGCATTTCCTCCTTAGTTAATGTCATAATGATTAAATCAGTAATCTAACTTCCATACAGCTCAAGTAATGTGTAATACCAACACACTACCTGGCAGGATAGTTAGATTTTGTTACAGCAGTAGTGGATGTTACTGCTCTCAGCTTTCTGTCCTCAGACAGAAAAATCTTCCCACTACTATTGCACAGCAGAAGCAAACAAAGCAAACACTGCAGCTGCTCAGTGTTTCAGAGACTCAGCTGTTCAGAGACTTTTACAGCATCTGGGGGACTAACAGTCCACCTGGAAATAAAAGGGTAAGAAGTGCACTGGACCAGGTTTCATTTGGTGGAGTACAACTGTAAAAAGAATACTCAACAGAGTGGACAGAAATCCATGTTTCTCAGTTAGAACCACAGCAGATTGTACTAATCTATTTGTTACAAAGTGGAAAGCAATTCTAATACAAAATGAAGGGGTGGATAAGAAATGCCTTGCTAAATTGCTCAACGGAAAATTAATCCTAGAGGTCAAAAGTATTTTATAACACATCATTGGGATTAAACTCATGCTCAGACTCGAAATCCAAGTATCAGGATATCTAAAACAAGCAGGGCATCTACAGGGGTAGATGGGTATCTGGGAGATGAGAGCACCAGCAGCTGGAGTCCAAAACCACAGAGCCAGGAAACAAGTAGTTCTACAGGAACAGGAGAAGACAGCTTGGTAGGGAGGAATATGTGGAGGCATGATCCACATGAAGCTTAAAGATAGGATTTAGTTTTGCAACAATGGGAAGAGACTAATGTAAACCCTGCAGAGTCTTTGGGTTCTAGAGGAGTATCCTCAGTTCACCATGCAACCTTGTACACTCAGTTTATGGTAGGTAATCTACTTCTTTGTGGATTACACAAAGTGTAATTACAGAGTGTCTACACACTCTGCATAGACCCAGGTTAGGTGCAAACTGATTAGTTTTAAAATGTGCTGCTCCAGCTCATGTAATCTGCTACAGCTATTTGCTTCATTTTAGTACAATTGACTACTCTGAATGACTGCTACTTTCACTCAGGTCAAATTTTTAGTTTTTATTCCCAAAAACTGCTCCTTGCTGAACCATGTCTTGAGAAAGATAAAGAATAACCCTGGTACAGTTCTGTTCCACTGGTGCTGTAATTAGTACTATAAACAGAAGCCTGTCGGGGGGAGAGTTGACAAACCATTTTGTCATTTTAATTTTACTAAGACTTTTAACTTTACTAAAACTTATTTTAATAGACCTATTACTGGACACTTCACCCTCCATCTGTGCCTTTTCTGTATTAAATATTGCCAATTTCAAACAGATGTCATATAAAACCATGCATTAAAATTAGTGTTTCTTCCCCTTATTGGTACTTCCACTGGACTGTTTTACGTCCTCCTTCCACACGTCTTTTTCAAGATATACATGTTCTAAATCCATCCAACTGTTTCTGCCCTTTTCTGCTTCAAGAGGTTTCTCTTATGGTCACCACTGAATATATTAATACTACTTTTTTAGCTTAAATGGACCAGCTGCTCTCTACTGCTATCTGAAGGGGAATGAACAGGGCTTGTTCTATTCAGTGACTCTAAACTATTTTACCACAATCATATTTAAGATTAGAGCTGATATTTTTCTGTTTCCGGTACATGTTTTTCTTGCCTTTTTTTTTTTTTTTTTTTTTTTTTTTTTTTTAAATAAAGTAGTTACAACTATCCCCTTTTATAAAATACTATGCTACTTCATTACAGTCTGCTTAAACAAATATTTGTCTAGTCACTAGAGACATTATAAGAAAAATTCCTGACAGGAACAACTGTTTTTTTCAGGAAATTTAAAACATTATTTTAATCTAAAGGACTTACAATTCTCTTCCTGACTGAAAGCTTTCTGTCAGTTTATTTTGGCCAGCCCTAATATCTGATTAAAGTTTGTTTTGTTTAAAGGACACTGTTTATCCTCAAACTTCTTTTTATTATAATGAGTATTCTTCTTAGAAAGGACCACAGAAGAATACAATAGCACCAAAGCATATTGGACTGTGACTCCCTCTAGACATGCCATTTGTTTTAAAATGCAACTGACTAAGCCATATTTTCTGTTCTTGCGTCTTTAAGCTCCTAAGTCTTCACAAAGATTTGTTAGAGAATTCACAGGGTTCAGATCCCTGCAAAAATAAGCAATCTTTTAAAAAAATTATTTCTATCTGATGGATGAAAACACAATGTGATGTAGCTACATGCTCAAAGATATTAAGTTAAAACTGTTTGTGAACAGTTTTCTGAGCTTTTTTTAATGAGTAATCAAACTCAGCTTACAGTTCACATTTTACATTACGACATGGAAACAATGCATCAAAAATTTCACTACCAGGCCTCAATAAGGCAGAAAAGCAATGGCCAAGGACAGAGGCAAATCAATATTATTTTAGATACGTAGCAAATTTCTCAGGTTTCGAAGGAGGAACACCAAAACAGCCGCAATGTATGTTGGATGTCCTCTAATTGTTTTCCAGAAGTCAAGATTGTTCTGTAGTCCCTGGAGGTGCTTCCCTGCACGCCTCCTGTCTGTCACTCTGCCAGCAAGTGGTTCCCTGACAGAGCACTGTGCAAACAGAGCTAAAAAGAGAAAGAATCAGGAGTGCTCCTGCTGTACAAAGTAAATTAAGTCAAGAGGATATTGATGAGACTACTAATTTATTTAACACATACATTGAATTCAGAATGGGAATAAAACTTCTGTCACCATTCATCAGCTGCACATTGCCTTGGGCCATAAGCCTGCTGTTAGCCTGTTCTTCGTTCTCCTTGGGTATGCCCAAATTAGTTTTGTGGTTTGGGTTGGGTTTTTTTGTTTATTTTTCTTTTTCTCTTGTCCTGTACTACATTTCTAACTAAACAATTTAAAACACTACTGCTCTGATTGTGACAGTCAACAAGCTGACACCTCATAACCTTTAAAATGACAGATGTTAAATTTTATTAAATAGAATCAGCTTTTCTATTTGCAGCTCTAAAAGCTCTCTACTCTCAGTAAAACAAATCCCTTTCTGAAAAATAACTGTGAAAAAATAAATTTTCACTAGCAGCTGGTTGTCTTCACTCCCTGGATAACCTTTTTCAAGGAGAGGAGAGATATGTGTGTATATACTGAACTACAACAGACTACTCCTTATCACAGAATTTTCTCCTTAATCTAATTAGCTGGAAATAAATCTGAAGAGAACTGCACCAAGAAAGCCAGAACAGCAGCAAATGCCACCCCTGGTTCCCATAGCTTTCGATATATTTTTTTTATATTCAGAGTTCTGCAGAATAAATGGTCATCTGGAGATATAGAGCTGTCTTTTGATACAGGCTTTAAAAGAAAATATATTTATTTCCCTTGAGGATTACTGTAGGGAAACTTGGCTGTCCTGAAGGTCATGCAGTCAGTATACAGTTGAAGTGATAAAATAACACAGAGGACTGGCATCATCAGGAAAAATGAGAGAAGCCAGCTCAGACACATTTTCTCTCCCAGGTTAGATATCACTCTAGAAGGCACTACTGCCATCCCAAGTGGGATCACACTTCTTCTCTGAAGAGTTTGCATCGTCCTAACTTCTTGCCATTAGTAAATCAACCTAGAGAAGAAACCATTGATCAATAGGTATCTCTACCTCAACTCACACAACTTTCTGTTGGATTGAAAAGGGAAATCAAACTGCAGAGAAAAAAGGAAGCAAAGCAGATGAGAAAAATAAAAACAAAAGGGCAGGAAAAATAAATAGTAAGCACCCAAATGGGATTATGTCAGGAACAGCATGAGAACACAGAACACAATGCATGCTGCAATAGTGCTCCCTTAACTGGGAGCTTAACAAAATGAGTTTTGCTGCCTAATATTAGTGCTACTAAAAATGCCCTAAGAAAATCCAGTGTGAAGGTAGGACCACTACCTCTAAGAAATGGAACTCTCAATTTGAGTTTCTTACACCTCTCTTGTCCTCAACACCTACAAGGTTCAATTTCTCTCACTATCTGACCAACTTTTCAATATTGTTTTTTCCCTCATCTGCTTTTACATCTGCTGCCTCTCTCCCCTTCTTTTCCTCTCCATTTTCTTAGTCTTCCAATGTTTATTCCAGTGCTCCTAGGTCTCACACACCCTGCTTCAAGGTAGTGTTATCAACTTATTTTGAAATACGTGCACATACTTATGATAGCAGAAAGAATCAGCTGCCTGCTCCACCAAAGGGAGCAGAGGTTTATGTGGTATTAGCTTTAAGAAGGGCTCAGAACAGAGACATACTGCCAATTCATAGAGTTTATTTTTCTAATTGAATGGAAAGTTAATGAAGATGACGTTAGCAGGCAACATGGTGAAAACAAAAAACATTTCAGAGTTCTGATTATTGCTTTTTACACTGAGCACAATGATTAAACTAAGAAGAACACGGCTAACAAAATGTCTATGCAATTCAGTTAAAGAAAAAGCACTTTAAAAATGAGGGGTTTGCTTTTGCACATTTGAATGGGGTGTTCAGGAGGTAGGACATTATTGAGTGTAGGACTATAACATGAGAATAAGGAAAAACACTAAGACAAATATTATTTTTTTAAGTCTCACACAGTAAAAATTACAAAATTTAGAAATTCAGTTTGAATAAAAATTCACCTAAACCATGTTTCTGGGGGAAGCTGAAATGTTTTTATAAATGTCTTGGAAATGTTAAAACATTTTCTTTTTAAAAAACTTTAAAATAAGTACCTTAAAAGGAAGAGCAATCTAATGATCTTTATTCCTTCATCCAAAAATGTTCACTTCTGTTCAACATAGTCAGACAAAAAATAGAGTGCTATCTTCTTTAGATTTTTAGAAATAGCACCAGCTAAATGATCCTGACTCCTTTGGATTGATTGTTTTTTGTTTCTTTCTGGACAACTTATGAGAAAAAGTGATAGATTCCTGCATTAAAAACCTGCATTCCTCAGTTGGAAGTCATTACAAAGAATGTATCCACTTTCACTGAAGAGCTCTAATTTTAGTCATTAGCCCTGCATCTGACATAACATATGACTTGTGAAATCCACTTAATCCATCTGCTGAACCTGCACAGAAATAGACTGTTTCAAATTATGATTGAGAACATATCCCTTTCCTCCTCTGTTAATAGCAGAAAGCCCAATAAATGTCCACAAGGGAGAATACATTGAGATGCCTACACCTGGATGATATCCATATCCTCCTTGTCTAACCAAGAAATCAGAACACTAAAACTTCTTTTGTCCTTCTAATTGATTTACACCAGCAATATTCCAGAATAACAAAAAGCCCAATTTTGACGTCTCCAGCTGTGCAAAGAGATATACATTTAATCTTACAGTGTATATAACCAATAGTTAGTGCAACTCCTCAAGACAGAAGCATACAGTACTCAATATTGAGAATTCCTGATGTTGGTTGTTGCTTTCAGTGTTGTATAGCATACAGTTTAATATGAGAGTTTCTGGCACAATATCTGCACGTGATGCCGTACTGCTATCACAATACTATAATTTTGGTAGATTCAGTTATTCTGGAATTGTAACACTTGATTACTCACTCAATGATATTTAAATATTGCCTTTGTGATTGTAGCTAAAACATGCAATATTTGAATAGACTAAGTGAATAAATAGTTGAAAGGTAATTTTTCTTCTTCCTCCCAAGACATTAGATGTTATTTTGCATTTGACAAGACCTCAGGCTAGCTCAATGAGTGCCTTTTTACCAGCCCATGACTGAGAGAACAGAAGTTTTTTCCCGATTGTTTTCTCTCCCAGTACTTACACTGTTGAGTTGGGACCAATTCCAGTTTGGCAGGCAGCAGGCAAGCATCTGTACAGAGTCCCAGAACAGGTGCACTGTTGAATGAAAACTGATATCAATCAATCAATAAATAAAAAATGTATTAAACCACCAGATTAAGAGCTCTTACACCTGCCAAGGTTTTGATGTATAAATGGAATGCTTAATGGACTGCACTAATATAATTAATTTATCACCATTATAAAAGAATGCTTTGTACCTCCATTTAAAAATCTGATTTTTACTAGTAAATTGACATCTCCAGCTGACTTTTGCCTTCACATCTGTAATTACCATGTTCTTTAGGTTCTTAACCTTTAAAATCTGAAACAAAAGGAATTCATAATTCCATAACCTCCAAAATTTTCTTTTCTTCAGTAAAAGTATGATTAGGAGGATGAAAAGGAAATGTCATTTTGCTTTTCACTGCAAGCAGTAGAAGAAAAAGTCTAATAATATATGCAATCTACTAGGTTCCATCCTGGTCTTAAAACAGTTAATTCAACTGGATCTCATGCATACATTCCCCCTAGATAGATTCCCCTCATTAACTTAAATAACAGCAGACATAAATCTTGACATAATCTTCTCCCTGAACTTTACTGTCCGTAAAGCATATGGAGTCTTCTTTGCCAGAGTGAAACTCAGTCATTTTTACACTCCTGGTGTGGGTCCAGGGGATTATATCAGTCAGTCTGGCAGGATGAATCAGCGAAATAACTGTGCCTCTCTCTCTTTTATTGAATACTATCAGATTACCAAGTTTCGAACAGCCACATAAAAGGTTCACAAACTGAGCCTTAAATTTATAACTGTAGATAAACAGACTGTCAGTCATCATCAATGCCAAACCCCATACTTGGTGACAAATGTGGATCCAACATGATGAGCATCACCAGGATCTAATAGTTTCTCTCTTTTCATTCATACACCTGGCTCAGGGAGTTACTATAGCTGCTGCAGCCAAACCAATGATTTTCTGCAGTAGATCCTTGCTCTGAGTGGAGTACCTGCACATGTAAATAGCATATCATTTCCCTTTCACACCGATTGAGGCAGGAAGCAAAGTTTTTCCTGTTGGAAGAGGGAATGAATTCTGCTGTCCACCTATATCCTGAGGCAGAGTGGGGCAGGCAGAAAAAGGACGGATTAAGACTTGTAATAGTTGAGGAAAGTTGCGGCATTTACTTTAGTCATGAGGTGGTTGCATGGGGTGGGGCAGCTGGTGTTGGTCAGCAGTCCCTGAAGGTAGGGCATTTAGGACCACAAGAAGGGTAGGAAAAGGCTGAAAAGGGAGAGTCCAATGACAAAATTTAAGAGACTAAGATAAAGGTAGAAGAAGGCTAGGAAAATATCCAAAGCACTGGAGCATTTCAGTAATATGCCATATTTAGGAGACAGACATTAATCAGCATGTGATCAAGAGCACAGGCTGACAGACTTTCAGAGGGGACAACCCTTGGTTACCAGTTCCAATAGGCTGCCTTCCCCTTTCTTTCTGATGGGCTGGCCAAGCTTAGGCTTAACGCTCAGGCTTAACCATCAGATTCATGGGCACATCTGAAATTCTTTAATCTATGAAATTTTTCAGAGATATTTCTAATTTTTTTAAGACCCCAGACACTTATTGGGTATAATTACAATTTACTTGGAAACACTGTCATGATACTGTTACTTTATAAATTTAGACAGACTTGTAGATGGAAAGACATCTATATAAATCATAGATTACCTTCTATGTCCCCACAGACCACAGTTTAAGAACACTATCAACTATATAGACTCAGCAAAAAGGCAGACTTGTAAAGAAAAAAAAAATGCACTATCCACTCACTTTATTCCAGAAGAATGAGCCGCTTCCTCTCATAACCCAAGAACTTAGCAGTCTCCCCAGTATAACAACCCATCTTCATGTTGTACATCGTAACTTCAAGTTACTACCTAAGTAGAACAGAAGACTATTAGTCAATAGCCTTATGGTTAAGATTGACTGGTCAATGAGATTTTAAAACTATGGATATAAACACCCATAAACTGAGGAAGATGTCATCCCAGATTTTCTCTTGCTTGGCAAATGATCTAATCACCATTACATAAAAGGCAGTTGGTAGCAAGTGTCACAAACTACTTTTTTTTGTCACCTCCCTTTTTTCTGGTAATAGTAATTTATAAATTCTTATTGTGTTATATCAGCTCTGACCAGATCAAACCAGAACATTTCTGCATGTATAGAGCAGAATAAGAGGGAGAGAATCCTCAGGAGAAACTTCATGAGTTTGAGTGCCCTCTGAAATGGGCAGCTGGCCTTTCAAAGCACAATTAAAACTCAGGTTCTGAAATCCTACTTTTTTTAGGTGGAACTCCTTTGTTTCAACTGCTCCTCTTCAACAAAAAGATGTGAATTGCCATTTCTACTTGATAAGTCCAAGTGCATTTTGCAAACTTAATGGCATTACAAACTGCCTTTAAGTCTATCCTTTGCCATTCTTCTTGCCTTCTTGAAAAGTCCTGTTTGCTTTCTTCCTGTCCAATTTTCTGTGGGCCAAACTCTGCCTTCATTTGCTTTGTTACACATTTTTAAAATTTATTTGATGTAGTTTCCTAAGTTTGAAAGAGGAAAGCAGAATTTGATTTTTCAGATAGATGTAGATTCTTCATACATTTAGAGCTGGGGTAATCACCAGCAGTGCTTTTACTCAAGGATATGGTTTCAAATAATCTAGGCTGCATGCTTATACAACAACAAAACAAAACAAAAAAAGTGGCATTTGTGTGCACGTAAAATGTAAAATTCCATTCAGTGTGCAATTTTCAAGACAATTTTATGTTATATTTTTCAAATTGTTGATCCTCTCACAATCACTTTGAGAACAAATGAATCAGGAACAAAAAGTGTGAAGATGACTGGATTTAATTTATTTTCCTACTAACATTTTGCTTTGTAAATACGATAAAAGCTTAAAAGGAAAAAAAATCATACATCAAGAGACTAGCTAACTGACATACTTGAAACACTATCAAGTAAAAGCTATTGCAACAGCATCCCATACACACATTCCTCTTGGTAGTTGTTTTCCACAAGTAGTTTATAGATAAGGCACTATTCTCTAAAGTGAAATAATAGAGCAGAACTACAAGTCAGGGACAGATTAATGATAAGAAAACGGATGGAGAAAAATACAATAAAGCTACCACTGAAAAGACTTTCTATATTATTTTTCTTAGCTGTAATTGGTTGTCACTTTGCCTCACAAAATTCCAAACCAAAAAAAGATTCAGATGAAAACATTAGGTTTTGTCTCATGATAGACTCTTATGTCTTCAGATAAATACTGCAGAATTAAGCTTAAAACATATTTATTCTTTATTTACAGAATTCCTCATACACCCCCAGATATTATAGCCCTTGCATAGTCACACTGACATGAAACCCTTAGGTACAAAATCATATATCATTTCCTTTGTATTCACACCTCATTCAGTATACAGGGAATGGATTACGAAACAGCACAAAGATTACAGATGTATATTTAGTACAACTCAAATTTTGCCAAGGCAGCATTCTTTCAGATTTCATATGTATGTAGTATGTGTATGTATGTAGTGTAATCTACATTTTCGGATAAATATTCATCTTGAAACAGAGATTTTTTCAGGTTTTTTTGTAAACATTCTGTATCATTTTCTCCACGTTTCAAATGAAAACTTTTTTACTTCAATCATTGAAACATTAATATTACAATGTTGTGTATTTCATATTCAATATTGGAACTCTGTTAGTTTTTAAAAAGGATTACTTGAAGTGATTTACAAAATTTCTGGAATTAGTTATCATTGAAAAAATAAAATAACTCTGAATTAAAACTGAAAAATAAAGTAATTAAGAAAAAGAATTCTTAATCTTAATCACTTCACTAAGACTGAGGCTTCAGGAGAAAAGATGTCTTTTTTAATTGCAGCACAGAAGCCAAGTTCTTCAAAACAGAATTGAAAGAAACTCTGAATCAAGCTATTACCTAAATTTCTGTAGCAGACCAGCATTTGATTTTGTCTTTTATTTCTCCAAGATTAACTGAAGAAAATTTAAAAAGGCTTCCTCAGATAAATAATAAAATGTATGACAGTCCAAACCGAATGCAGCAGTTTCACTCATTTTCATATTTAATTCAGCATGAAAATTATGTTGCTAACTTGATTTGTTCTACCACATGAGTTCCAATTTGGTGTGGCATTTAGCTTGGACCATACTTCATTCCTCCTTAGCACTCATCCAAGTGCAGGAGAAAGTCACCAAATCCCCATGCTATGCAGGATATACAAGTTTGTGATGCAAGAGTGGGAGTTATCTGGGATATTTTATTTTTAGGTTAGGAAATCAATGAGAGGAAGACTGCCCATATGGATCTCTGCTGAGGAGACAGCAAATTAACATTGAGGGGTTTTTGTTTGTTTGTGGTTTTTTTTGTTTTTTTTAATTTGTTTTTTTGTTTTTTGGGTTTTTTTGTAGCAGACGTCTGCTTTGAACTTGGAAAAAACCCAACACACATTTGTTTCTCTTGATTTATAAAAGACAGGTTTAGTGGGACATAGAAACTCTCAATATAATAAGGATTTTTAAAATATCAACCACCATACTCATAGTTCTTTCTAAAATCAATGAGAGTGATACTCAACTTGAAAATAGCAAGAGTAGTTTATATTACACAGAAGGAAGAGCAGTGCCATGGTGAGCTGTCCCAGGCTAAGAACTTGTCATCCCCTTTGCTTTTTATATTTGTTGCAAAGTCTTTCATAAGTAGGCAGCTTTAAAAGATAAGTGTAGACTGGAAGAAATTACAGGTTATTGGGGTTGTTGGGGTTATTGTATGGGAGGCAAGATGGTCTTTGGTTGCTTCTGACTCCAGGAACCCAACCCCCCTAGCTGTCATTATTCTTCTCTTCCTCCCCTTCCTTTTGCTCCTATTCTTTTCTTTTTTCCTTATCTCCTGAAACTCTGCAGAAAGGCAATTTCCAAGTCCTCTTGTTTAGATTTGTATTGGATCAGGCAACCTTGGCCTTTGCTCTCATCAGATGCAGCTCAAAGCACCAGCCAGCTCCAGACCTGGAAGCACTGCAGCCACCTCAGCATCATGCCACACTCACATTAATTAACCCAGGCACATGCTGATGTAGCTATAATGCTTGCAGGCCCTGAGAAGTATCTGTATTGTGTTTTGTAGCTATAGCTGTTCTACACTGTTCCTCCTCATCATCACAAATGTCCTTGCATTGTAGTTTTTTAATGCTTCCATTAATTTCTATATCACCCACTTATCTTATCTGACTTTCACATTACATTCATCACTTCTGTTCTTTTATGACACGTACCCACAGTATTCTCTTGTTTTAGTATATATGATCTGGTGACATTTTGCTGTTCTGTTCTTATTCCATCTTTTTCTAAATTCATTTATTTATCTTAATCTTACTATTTTTAAGCCTTTATAAACTGGTCTTTTTGAGGCGGAGTCTGAGTATGGGAGCTTGACCCACAAAAGCAACAGTGTTTTTTAAGAGAAAGTCAGCACTTGAGAATCACAGTGTGATTAAACACTGCAACACAAATGAGTTGACAGCTATGAGTTTCTTTAGAATTTTCTATTTAAGCAGCTTGCTTCCTGCTTTCCAAGAAAGTGATTCTTAAGGCAATAGCAGGGGAGAGGACATCCTAATGCTAGACCTGCCACCTTCCAGCATTTCAAGTATTTTTAGGCTGAGAAGACAAAGACTTTTATTTCCTAGTACTTCATGGTATCTCTCTTTGACAGAAAGACAAAAAAAGGCTGCCAGCAGCTGTTTCCTGTGTTTGTATGAACTCTTGGCAGTTCTCTGCTCCCACAGGGTGTTAGTTGCATGCATCACTCTCCACACACTCCCTGGTGAGGGAAGAACACTGCCAAAAGAGCAGCAGAGAAAGCTGTCTCTTAGGGGTTCGTATATCCCTTAGTTAAAGGACTGTCTGCACCTCCTTTTATTGCAGTTTAATTAAGAAATTCAGAGAATCCTAGTGATTTTCAGTCTGTTTTTGCTAAGCTACCTCTACCAAGTTTTCACTCCACAATGCAACACATAATTTCTTCTGACTCTGCACAAAGATTTGTAATACAGATGTTGAAACTGCCAGGAATGAAGAGTGCATGGGCATGGAAGAACCAGAAAAAAAGAGAAAGAGATAAAGGGATGGCAAGTTTTGATGACACAAGCCATCATGAAGATTTCAGTACAACTATCTGCACATGGTTTCTCAGTAACACCCAGAGTAGGAAAACAAAGGAGTCTAAACAAAAGATAGACCAAAGCCGTTTGCTGTCAACGGCAGAATTGTAAAGAAGTGATCTGAACCCCTCAGACCTGTTCCAATATCCAGTCTGAATCTTTCTTTTGGTTTAAAACCACTATTCCTTTTCTTATTCTATCAGGCCCTGATAAAACATTTGTCTCCATCTTCCTTATAAACCTCTTTTAAGTAAAGAAAGCCAGCAACCACAACTCTCTCAGCCTATCTCCATAGGAGAGGTTCTCCAGCCCTTTGATTTGAGGCCCTCCTCAGGATCCACTCCATGTCTTTCCTGAGATGAAGACTCCAAAACTGGATATGTTACCCAAGGAGGAGGGGCAGAGATGAATCACCTCCTTTCATCTGCTGACCAAGCTTCTTTTGAATACCACTATCTGAAAGGAAAACTAACTAAAACTGTGTTTTCAAAACACAAGGTTGTAACATTAGTTGGAACATCACAATGAGAAACTAAGTCTAGCTCTGAACATAGCTAAAAGAAACAATCATCTCCATTATGAAAGCTTAGAGAATTTGAAGAGACTTCCATGAGGCATGCAGAGAGTTTTTTGTGAAAGTCAGAATGCAGTCAGTCATTTAGGCCAATATGCCAATGTCATCAGAACCCAATAGGGTTGGCCAATAATGCCTGGCACAGCTCTTACCCTGTACTGAAAAACTTCTTCATGCCATTGTTTACGTGGTAGATACTGCTTCTTCGTGCAAATACTTTGTAGATTTACCCTTATCAGCCTCTGTGGCTGATTTCATCAGTTTATATCAGACTGAAAGACAGGTTCCAAGTGTCTCCAACTAAGGTCTGAATGCAATATTTTTAAAAGCTTTAGAGCAAGTGACCCAAACTAATGGCCAAACTATCTAATGACAACTCTATTAAAGTAATTAATTCCTCTGCCTTTCACTTTAGGCAAAAATCTTTGTGTGTTGAACTGGTGCCAAGTGGATGCCTGGAGGCAGGGTTCAGAATGGGCTTCAGAACAAATGTCTTTGGGACTGCACTTGCAAATGCTCAGTTGTCAGACAACTTCCCTGAAAATGAGTTCCAAATAACAGTAATTCTCACACAGAGTGAGAGTTGGGGTGTGAGGTGACTTTTTGAACCAGCATTTTTGTAAACACCTCCCTTGCTACATAACCATTAGTGTCAGGTGTTGATAGGACTACAGGAAACTTGTATCACCAAGCCTGAGAGAACAAGAGTTCTTGAAACATACATACTCCAAAAAGCCTGATTATCCTGCAACTTCAGAATCAAACTGAATTCTCTAACACAGGTTAGCTGAGTCACTAGATGCTTTCAGCATTAGAACCAAGATCAAAAATTAATACTAGAGGCTTGGAACCAATAAAAATAAAAGAAAAATAAAAGTGTAAAGTTGGCATCGTGCGGAAGAACAGGGAACGGTAACAGGTGAAGATCTCCAGGAACTGGGTAGTTGGGTAGCTACCAAACCTCTAAAGATGTGTCTATAGAGAAATGAAGTCTGAAAAGGACATACAGACAACATTAACAGAATTCTGTAAAAAAAAAAAAAAAATTAAAAAATTTATGACTCTCCCCTCTGACAAAGAAGGTAGTGCATCTTGCAGCACTCCAGATTAAAACCTACTTAATTTTTTCTGAAATTCTTGTGACTAGAACCACCTAATAAATATTGAAAAACAATGCTTTCCCCACGCACACTCCCTGAATTTCCAAAGGTATCAGTACCACAGCTGAGAAAGCTCCCTTACCCATGCATGGTTCAGGGGTAAGAAGCCTGATACTGTACACATTTTGGGCAACTCCTAGCTATCTGCTGGGGCACTGGGAGATGACAGTGCTGCACAGTACAAAGAAAAGTTGCTAAATGTAATCCACTCCCTCGTAACATTCATTACAAGTAAGTTTTATGTCCCACCAGGTTCTCTCCATTTCTGTAATAACCCAGAGCCTGGCATTTCTGAAGTCAACATTTACAACACAATTGAAAAGGGGCTTCCATTTGCTCTTTTACACAGGAGTATAGTTATATTACCAACCTCCTTACATCAATCTACTGGTGAGCAAGATGCAGCTGTGAGACTTCCTACATGGGTGCTTCAGACTTTTCTGAAGCTGAAATATATACTCTGGCTCACTAGGTATATAGCTTTAAAGAGGAAAATACCCTTAATCCCATTTGCAATAAAGTGTTCCCAAAACACAAGTTAACATTGAAATGCCAATTGACTGATGGCTCCTGGGATAAATTGGAGAGTGTACTGCTTCTGAAGATATGCACAGAGATAATGTGGTGGGGTTTTTTTGTTTGGTTGGTTTTTTGGTTGTTTTTCCCTCTCCTGAAGCTCATGAGTCAAAGAGAAGTAGTAGATAAAAAACAGGACTGAATTCTTACTCATTTAGCCCTCTCAACTCACCCTAAAATGTGGACATATCCAGGTGGATTGGGCAGCCTCAGGGTCAAATGGCTCAATTAATTTGGAAAGCATTTTCAAAAACATTGATTAACAAGAAATGACCTTCAAAAGGTGTTTTCTTATTCTCTGTCTCTGTAGAGACACAGACATTATTTACAGGTCCAGATGGTAAAGTAATATAAAATCAAGATATGCAAGCAGTTATGACCTGTATCATTAGTATAAAAATTACCCAATACCTTGTAGATTCTTCCTGTATGAGAAATACTCAATATTAGCATTTGCAATAGTTTCCTAGAACATTATCTCCTGTATAAAACCATCAAGTTGATAGAATATGCAGGTCTTCAGTTTATTTCAGGAACTGTAAATGTGTGTGAAGCTTTAATTTATACTTATGTACTTTTCTTACCCTCTGTGTAATTCTCTGGTATTTCCCTCACTTTGATTGCTTGTAAGTATACTTCATTGAAGTAAGTATACTCGTCATCAATTGGAATATCAGGGGAAAAAGAAATATTAAAGTATACAGCCCAGTATTTCAGGACTTGTTTCTAGCTGGCTAGACCAATAGATTAGTATCTCCCTGAAATTTTCATTAAAGAATGCTATAGCAGAAATGTAAACCCAAAATAAATTATGCAAAACATAGTGGTAACATTATTTGACAAATTTAAGTTCTATTTCTTTCTCTATACTTACCTGAATGAAATTCAGATCAAAATGCTCAAGATCAGCAATAGACAGCAAAATACAGGTTAAAACATTTTACCACGTTTTTGTGCTAGTCCTTTGCATGGCAATAATAATAGAGGGAACAGGTAACATCAAAAAAACAATAAATATATTTCTATTGAGCCTTCCATTTATATTTATCTACTTTTAATATTTAGATAAAATCACATAGTTGGTTATTAACTTCTTATGAAATCTCCTTGGAGTCCTTTATAACACAAGTTATTTTCCTGCATAAATGCTGACTGCGGTGGCAATGTACCTGCAGCCATCCCACACAAGTCATTCTGTGTCCTGAATTACAGAACATACTGCTCTCATTACAGAACTATAATCTGTCAGTGCTTTTAGCTAAGCAGAGCTTATCCTGAAAGGGAGGGGAACCATTTAGAGCTGTGAATAAGAAGAAACATAGTAAGGCAGGGCTAGAAGAGGTCTCAAAACTCACAAGGAAGGTCATGTAGATCATCTCTAACCAATTCCAAATTTTTGAACTCCATCCAGTATGAACTGAAGGAGGTTCCACACTCTTTCTTGGTATTCTTGTCCAGTGTTTTATGAGCCTCATCACTTAAAAGTGATTTACTCATTTGTTAAAAACATATAAATTTTTGCTTTTTCCTTCTCATACTACCTGGGGCATGAGGAAGGAATTCTCAGATTTTTTATCAGGGATATTTGTATCTTGCAAAAGAGATCATATTCTTTTTTAACTTACTAGAGCTGAAATATTTAATGATTTTCAATATTTTCAATACCTGTTGGTTTTCTTTTCTTCATTTTGCCTATAAAATCTTTCAAAGATGATACAATTCAAATTCAGGGTTTCACTTGTATCAGAGAATAATAATTAACTGCCATGTGTTACAAGCAAAATTCCTGATAACTTCATTTCAATTTAAGATCTGTGATTTCCCTCCTACACCAACAAGAAGAAAAGTTTGTTTGACCTTTTTCATGTTCTAGACATGTGGCCAACCATCTGCTGCAAGCCCTGGGATCCTCCACTGCACTAGCAGTTCATATGTCAAAGCTTGTTCTGCTGTTTTCCTATAACATTTAAAATATTCCTAGCATAATAAATTCCAGAAATGTTTTTAATGTATGCTCTGTTCTATCAGCAAAACTGAGCTTGAAAACAATAGAGCTGCATCACAGATCTCTTTGCAAGACCCTACTGAATTCCCTTACCAGTTGAGAGAAAACCAGAGACAGTGAGCAGAGGGGGCAGGGAATCAGCCAGTTACATATATACTGCATAGCAGTTTCACCTGGACAATACATCAGTAGTTTGTCTGCTTACGTCATGTAAGATGTCATCAACATTCCTACCAGGGTGAGATATGAGAGTTTGTTCTTCCTTTCTTTATCCACTACATGATGATTTTCCACTGGAGTAAACAGATTTGTTTGAACCAATCTGTTCTTGTCAAATTAATCTTGTTGTTTTCTTCTTATTTAATCATCCTCTAGGTCCTATAAATTGATACATAATTCATTTAGAAGTTTTTCTTCCCTAGTACCAAATATTGTGCTCATTTTTTCCTCACCCTTAAACTACATTTGCTATACACTGTTCCTCTTCAGTCCCCAAGGATCTAACCTGTCCTCTATCGTATCTCAAAAGCAATTAATGATTCAAAAACTGCATCTCACTTTTTTAAGCCCTTGAGGAAAAAAAAAAAAAAAAAAAATAATGAAAGACTCAAACATATTCTTTCTTTAAAGAAAGAATTGAATATACTTTAGAATAAAGACTAAAAAAGCTGCTCTTTCTCTGTATTAAAAACTAATGCATCAGAAATCTAATTAACATGTATCTTTATTCTGAAAGACAAAACAAAGGCTTTAACTCAATCTTCCAGTTTGAACTGTGGTGGATACTTTCCTTTATTTCTCCCAGTTTTCCACAAATGCGTTAGAAACTTTACATCTCTCTTGCCAGTTAGGCTTTTTACACGCTAGTTTGCTTTTCTGTATTATGTTTACTCATACTATCTGTTTATTGGTGCTTTGAGCCATTCTTCTGCTCCTCATATACACTCCTGACACAGAAAAAGTATCCTTGAACACATAAAAAATAATGGAAGTACTTTCTCAATTATTAATGATTATATTTTGGAAATGAGGTAGGAAAGGGGAACTGCCAGGAAGTAAAAGCACGACACAAAATACCCTGAAAATATAATGAAGGAATGAGCACCATAGGCATCACTGAGGGAATAATGGGAAAAAAACAAAAACAAACAAACCAAACAAAAAACCAAAGCCAAAACCTAACAAATAATCAAGAAGCATAAAACCAAACAAAAAATGATCCCTCCCCTGAAAAAAAAAACCCAACCCTTCCATATGTTTCATATCCCTTCTGCACTAGGATATCTGCTATTGTGCTTCATTCTTTTTGTTGGGTTCTTTTTTAATATAGTGCATTTTCTCATAACATATTTAAAGAAGGCACAAAAAAGAACTTTATTACTCAGACAGTTTTACCAAGAGACCTTACATGTAATTTCTGAAAGACAGATTTTTTCTAATTTTGTTAGCTTTACTCTGCTACTCCATTCCTTTCCATGGGATTGTGAGCGCTATAATTTCACAAATGCTTCCAACACATTATTAAGTCACTTTAACTGCTCCATGTGTTTTCCCTATGGAGTGAGACTATAACCTCAAATAGTCACATTCCTTATCTCCTCCACTTTCTGAGACAAAAGTAAAGCTGTCAGTGTGGCTTTGCAATGCCATTCAGAGTTGATGTGACCTTTCATACTGTTTTTTCTCAATAACTGGTCTACCATTACCATGAGCATTTGTTCTTTGGAGAGGTATTTAAATTTATCAAAAATAACCACATGAAAAGCAGCTGAACTTCTTGTTCAGCTTCTTTATTAACCATGAAGAAATGAATAGAGAAACTTGCACTCCCAGAAGAGGCAGGGTTTTTTTTTCCTCTTTACTCAAGTTCATTTTACCTTACTCATTAAGTGGTTTTATTGATTTAGTTAATTACTCTGGATTTAAATATAAAGTCAGAAAGAAAACTGGCTGAAATAACAGTAGGGGAGAGATAATCAGTGACATCGCACTTGACTTTATATTTCTTAATCAAACAGTTCTCTCTAGCTGCATTTTTGTGATTCTCAGTCTGGAAAATCATGCTAATGATTTATTCATGCCCAATGAGAAATTTAAACTGGAAGACTGAGTATTTTTAATAAAATACAAATATAAGAGGCAAACATATGAAGATAAAGCAAACTAAGTTGGATAACTACTGCTATTTACCTAAAAGTATGGAGCAGCACAGTTATTAAACATGTGTAACATACAATGTTTAATTAACAATTTAATTGGGTAATACCGACATACACTAGAGAACTCAAAGACAGTTTTTTCTTCAGTGTGACTTGACTCCCATAAATATAAAATGTAGGAGAACAGAGATCTTCCAGGGACAGGAAAGACATATAATCAGATATATTGGAGACATTTATGTCCTTCACTCTCCAATTCCTACTAGATTTTTTATACCAAACAGAAAAGAAATATAACATTCATAAGAATGTTCATAAAAAATAGCAAACTAATGTTGAAGTGCTCACTTCTCCATGCACTATGAAATGAGCCTGAAGTAGTTTTAGTGCAGACATCTACATGAAAGTCCTCTAAAGTGTGATTAAATTAATCCTCTACAAAGCACCAGCTCTATGGCTGCCCTCCTCAAAGCTCACACATAACTGGGATAATAATTTCAACTACAGAAGAACAATTTAAATTGCAAACATGATATAAAATACCACCTGAGTAAGTAAAAGTCGGTGTAATCCTAGAATGTAGACTCTCAGTGGGTGAGCAGAGCTAACATCTGAAGTAAAAATCTAAGGTGGAGGCACCAGCAAAGCCAGCTGACTAAGAGAAAAGAGGAGGAAGGTTAGCCACATGGTTCATTCAGAACACATGGTGTGAAGTCATAGCTATGCATTAGGTCTAACTAGGGTAGTCTGCATTTTAATAAAGAGTTCTACAATCAAAGAGGCTTTGGAGTATAAAGATGATCCACCTTCACCCTGTATCCTTTTTCCTATTTTACATTTCACTAGGTACGTTCAAGCAAGAATCTACTTCAGCAAGTGTCACCCCTATAATGGAGGAGACAAGAACTCCGTCACCTTCACTCCAAGTACAAATCAGTGAGACCCCATGTCTTCACAATAGTAGCAACAAAGCCCAGGTTTCTGCCACAAAAAGACACTAAACTGCATAAACGGGATAATTCAGTCTACATGGAGTGTAAATTCAGTGCATATCCATGAGTAGATCCAAGTGCATTACACTTGTATCTGAAACTTTTTGCTCACAGACAGCTGATCTTTTCTGCTGTCAAGACATGACAGCTGCCACCTCCCAGTTGCCTTAGGGAAAGGCATTAAAAAAGTTAGGATGCATCCTGGTGAATAATGCTAAGAATGATGGCCCACCTCTGTATGGCACCATTGGCAGGACAAAGCCTCTAGTCACAAAACAATAAATGCATTCATGGAAATGACAGGAAAGTTGGAAACTGTCTTGACAGTTTGCTTCTTAGACTTTTCTGAAGGAACACGGAAAAATAGCAGAAGCAACCTAAGTCAGATATTTTGGCCTGGAAACGGCCATATGCTGATGGCTGGTCCTCCCTAAACTCTATGCAGCAGCATATTAAAGCAAATTTAATGAGCTATCTTTCTAAGGTATCCCAATATGTAGCAAATACCTACTACAAGACGTTAACTGGATCCCAGAGGTTAATAGGGTCAAAGCTATGTGAATAAAGGATTAAATAAACATGACAGCAGAGGGAAATTGTGTATGAACAGATCAGAAAAAAAAGCCTTGTGATTGCATTCCAAACATATTATCATGGAAATTGTCAGCCTTTGTATTTTATTAGTGGTTTTACCTAAGGTAGAGAACAATACCAGGATACTTCTGTGGCAAATCTAATCAATCAGAAAAGCATTTGGAAAATTCCTTAAGTTAATTTTCAATTTTTGTAATTTTGTTGATGTGCTTTTAGCTATTAACTTCCTTAAGCACTGAAACAGAAAACTTGAAAGAAACAAAAAAATACCCAAGACCCCAAAACCACAGCAATTAGATTCCTGATTCTTTTATGCATCTAAGACCTTAGCAAAAGATTAACCTTAGTTTGATATTTCAGCTCCTTCAAACTATAATTAGAGAGTAATTTTCAAGGGCAATTTCCTGGTATTAGTGTAAATGTTAAAGGAAAGAACACTACAAAGCCTCTGAGTTGTTTTTTTGGGTTTTTTTTTGAGAATCTTGCTAAGGCATAGAGAATGTGAAATGATGTTTTACTAGTAGCTAATAAAAAAGACTGGCAACACTGAACAGAGAGTTCTCTGTAATCATTAAAACAGTAGTATGAGGTCAAATCAAGCAATAAACACTCATGTTTTCACCAAATGAAATTTATTTCAATCAGTCCTGCTAGTTTTTTACCCTCTTCCTCTTTTCTATAACCTTTTAAATTCTTTGGGAACAACAGGTTTGGCAAACACTTAAATGACAAAGCAAGACTCTACCATCATTTACAGCGTTCATGCAAATCATCTGGTAAACACCTAGAATGGATTTTCCACTGCCTTGTCAGTCTGGTCACAAAAAAACAGAAGGTGATTCATTATGGTTGAATATGTGTTTGTGTGTAAAGAAAATCTCAGAATCATTACAGATAGAAAAGACTTCTAAGATCAACAAGCCAACCCAGAAACAAAACACCATGCCCACTAGAGTGTGTCCTGAAGTGCCATGTTTTTTAAATACCTCCAGAGATGCTGACTCCACCACCTCCCCAGGCAGCCAGTTCCACTGCATGACTACTCTTTTGGTAAATAAATTGTTCCTAAAATCTAGTCTAAACCTGAGCTCGAGCAACTTCAGGCCATTTCCTCTAGTCCTATTGTTATTCTCTTGGGAGAAGAGGCCAACATCCACCTCACTACAATCTCCTTTCAGACAGCTGTAGAGAGCGACAATGTCTCTCCTCAGCCTCTTCTTCAAATTAAACAACCCCAGATCCCTCAGCCTCTCCTCATAGAACTTGTTCTCCAGACCCTTCACCAGCTTGGTTGCTCCTCTCTGTACAACCTCAAGCAACTCAATGTCTTTTTTGTAGTGAGAGGCCAGAACCAAACACAATAGTCGAGGTACAGACTCACCAGAGGGATGACCACTTGTTGGCCTTCTTGGCCACCCGGGCACACTAATGGCTCATTATCAGCTGGGTGTCAACCAGCACACCCAGCTCCTTTTCACCAGGCAGCTTTGCAGCCAATACCACCACTGATAGCCAAGTGTGAAGAGAACTTCAACAGGCAGTGCAGCACTTGGGACTTGGAAAAAGCTCTTATGAAGGACAAGAATATCATAGATTAGCTTTCTGTAAGAGCTGGGGGCCGTGAGAAGAAAAGTAACCCTGTGAGCCCAGCAAGGTCCAACAGGAACATGTTCACTAGTAGTTTAGAGATATCCTTAGCAGAATTGAGCAGATGTTGGGTAGGAGACTGTTTGAAGTATCTATTAAAAGTAATATTTTCTTATTTTCAGTCCTGGACGGCAGAATTTAGAACAGATGACATTCACAGCATAAAGTTGTGAGCTAATCTTCATTAAGAGTACACTCAAATGAGGGGCAAGAGAGCAAAGCAATTGTATGAGAATTTTTATATATCTTCTATAGGTTAGTGAAGCTATTGAAACTTGTTGCATGTGGCAGAAACAAAGGCCAAATTAAATAAGGATGGTTAAATAAGTTAAACAC
Source organism: Florisuga fusca (assembly GCA_038090715.1). Classification (NCBI taxonomy): domain Eukaryota; kingdom Metazoa; phylum Chordata; class Aves; order Apodiformes; family Trochilidae; genus Florisuga; species Florisuga fusca. The sequence continues at coordinate 32,422,698 of JAAWXA010000005.1, forward strand.
TTTTTTTTTTTTTAAGGTCTTAGGTGTAGGAAGCATTACTATTCACAGTCATGTGAAGAGTAATAGGGACATTAAAGTAAATATTTCCCTTAGAGTCATACACACAGACACAGAGTTGTGCGTACAGAAAAGCCATCAAGCTTTTGGAGAGCAACAAGGATGGTGAAGTGTCTTGAAGGGATGACTTAAGAGGAATGGTTGAGGACTCTTGGATTATTTGGTCTGGAGAAAAGGAGGCTGAGGGGTCACCTCATAGCAGTATATGGCTTCCTCACAAGGAGAGGAGATGGGACTGGTACTGATTTCTTCACTCCTGTGACAAAAGAAAGGACTTGGGGAAATGGTAGGAAGCTGAATCAGGGAGGGTATAGGTTAGATATCAGTAAAAGACTTTTCACACATAGGGCACTTGAGCACTGGAACAAGCTCCTCAGGCAAGCGGTAAGAGCGCTAAACCTGCCTGAGTTCAAGAAGCATTTGGATGATGCTCTCAGACACAGGGTGTGATTCTGGGGGTGTCTTACACAGGGTCAGGTGTTGTATTTGATGATCCTGACAGGTTCCTTCCTACTCAGCTTATTCTATTTTATGGTAATATTGGAAGGAAGAACACATCCATGAACTAAGGTGACAGAATGATATTTCTTTCACTTGTATAATCAAACTGTTACAATTCGATTTCAATGTAAGAAAAATAACTTAGCCCATACTATGGTATATCATTGTGTTTACACTGCACAGTCAGCGCACTGTGTTGTTCATGATTCAGAGACATTTGTAACAACCTGTTCACTAATTATCCTTCTCAGAGAAATAGTACTTGCAACTGTTTAGATGTGCTTATTTCTGCAGTCTGCTCTGTAGTAGATTTGGAAAAAAAGTATCCTCAACACCTGTAGCATAAAATTTGAATATGCAAAATTAGAAAATTCATAGAAAAAAAGAAGCTAAAACACCTTTTGACTGCGTCTTTCTGCAAAGTTTAAAGCATGCTTCAGGTGTAGACTGGTTTTTGAGCCTCAGTTAAATTCCAGCTTGTAGTAAGAGGTATAGCAAGAGGCTTACCAGAGCAAAGTGCTTCAGTTGTAGGAGAATTTAAATAGTAAGATTTATAATCCTATACATTTAAATTGCTGACAGATCTTTCAGACTAAGAAAAAAAAAGAAAAACAAGATCAGATATAGTGCAGAACTCCTACTGAGTGCATACAGATGAAGCAGACATAACTGCACATTTTGAAATTTACCAATTATCAAGCAAATTCACTAGCAAGAAAACCTAGGTCAGGGCAACCCTTGATATCAAAACAGGCTGAGGAACGAAGGGATTGAGAGCACCCCTGAGGAGAGGGACTTGGAGGTACTGGTGGATGAAAAGCTGGACACGAGCTGGCAATTTGCACTCACAGCCCAGAAGGCAACCATACCCTGGGCTCATCAAAAGAAGTATGGCCAGCAGGTCATGGGAGGTGATTATGCCCCTTTACTCCACTCTTGTGAGACATCACCTGGAGTACTTACGGTGTCCACCTGTCTGGAGTCTTCAGCACAGGAAACACATAGACCTGTTGGAGGAAATTCAGAGGAGCACCACAAGAATGATCAGAGAGATGAGACGCCTCTGGTATGAAGAAAGGTCGACTCAGTAGTATTGTTCAGCCTGGAAAAGAGAAGGGTCCAGGAAGATCTTATTATGGCTTTTCAGTACTTAAAGGGGGTTTATAAGAAAAATGGGGACCAACTTTTTATCAGGACCTGTATAGGACAAAGGGAAATGGTTTCAAACTGAAAGTGGGTAGATTCAGACTAGATATAAGAAAGAAATATTTTACAATGAGGATGGTGAAATATTGGAAGAGGTTGCCCATAGAGGTGGCAGATGCCCTATTCTTGGAAACATTCAAGGCCAGGCTGGACAAGGCTCTGAACATCCTGCCCTAGTTGAAGATGCCCCTGCTCATTGCAGGGAGGTTGGACTGGTTGACCTTTAAAGGTCCCCTCCGATTCAAAATATGTTGTGATTTTATATTCAGGTAAATTAACATCCTTATTGTTGGGCTTTGATCAAGTCTCAAATTCGTAAAAATGACTGGGCTCCACAGCCTTTCTCCCACAAGGGCTCCATAGTTCTCCCCTACTGATCCAGAGGCTAGCATGATCTGGTGGGTTTTGTGCATAACCCAGCCTCTTCCATTTCTTTTTTTTCAGTGGTTAGAGGAACAAGTAACTATTGCTAGGTTTAGAACAAAGTGGAGTATTTCCAACCCCTTTCAAAGGCACCCAGTGACCAGAAACTACAATACAAAAGCCACATTACTTACTTTCTTTCCATTCTTCTGACCCTCTTGCCTGCAGGGAGATGTCATCAGGGAAGTTTGTCAATAGGAAAAAATATTGTACCCAGGTTTCAGCCTTAAAGTTTTGTTGGAATGCTGTTGAACCTGCTACCTTCTAAATAGACGAGCGTTACCAAGAGAAAAATCTCATAAAGGCTACCTAATTTTCAGTAAATGTGTTAGTGTAGTTTAGCCACTCCAACATCCTAAGTAAGGAAAATCTACACTGTCTCAGCTCTTTTTCCTCACAGAAACAGGACAAAAATGTTTACTTACTAGCCACTGTGATCTTGTATATGGGTAAGAACTTGTTCTGGTGCTTTGTACCATTTTATCATTACAGACACCAGAAAACAACCTGTATATCATACCAGGTTTCCAGATCCACTAATAACAGTATACTGAATGTTTTCCTCATTCACATCACTCTTCCTAAAATAACTAAATGAGCACACCCTAGAACTGGCATTACCAACTGCTGAATTATCAGCTGCTAACACTACAGCGTTCTGGATGTCAATTTGCAAAGCTAAATACAGAGAATGGTGAGGACTGATAGAAAAAGAAGTCTTTGTTTGTTTTTTTATGTGTAGTTGCTTCTAACAGAAATCTAACTGCCTGACCCCCCACCTTGGGTATTTGCTTTGTCAGCCTTACTTAGATATGCCTCACACCTAAGGGCAAGACATAAGATGGGTGAATCAGAAATAAATTTCATTAACCTTTTTGTCCCGCTCCTCATAACGTCTTTTCAAACTTTCTTGAGGTCTGACAGCAAGTACAAGTAAGCTGAAATACACACATTGTTTCTTGCACTACTTCAACAGACAAATGAAGATGAGGTCCACATCCTTTTTCCACACTAGTTTCCACTAGTGTGAAGGGAACTGCAAACCTCGTGGAGAAAACAGTCAGCAATTCCCCATTTACCTACAAAGGTTCAGTATTTTTGAACACTCATGCACAGACCACACTATCCCTAAACCATATTTTGGATGGCATGCTATGAGTTAACACAAAAGTGTCATCTATATTTTTCCTAGTTTGCTGTTTATGAAAATATTCACACACCAAATTGCTTACTTGGCATCCTCCGGAGAAGTTCAGCAGCATTGTTTTTTGTTGCTGGGCACATCAGTCTTTAATAGGAGTACCCATTTACTAGCAAAATGGCTGCCTACCAAACAGCATTAATAAACCTTCAGAGTTTTGATCAGACATCACATTACTCAAACACAACAAAAAATGCTCCAAAGCCTTAGTTGCTAGTTCAAAGCCTTGCACCTGAAAAAATCTGCAATGAGCTTTGCACCATGGTAGTACAGTTTGTTTTCTTTTCTGTGATTTACTCTTCATAAATTGCCTGGCATTCTAGAGAGCCAATCACAGTAACAATAGCACTTATTTTTGCCCACTGGCACAAAGCAACAACAGAAACACATTCTCTTTCATTCTTGTTCTGAAAGCAATTCATTCCTCTACCACAAATTCACAGCTGAATTTCTCACTTTTATTTGTAACACCATCAAATGACAGAAGATGGCATGGTTCCATGAAACTCAATAAAAGATGGGCCAACTTTGTTACCAGGCTCTTGATACAAAACTTGACAAGATGAGAAAGTTTTCAACAATCCTGATTCAGGTCCAACATATATGTTTATGGATAATTTGGAGCAGTTTGGATGTGCTCCAGTAATATACCACAAGTTTAATTTATTAAACATGAATAGGCCAGTTTATATATTACGTATTAATAACAAGAAAAAGCAAGGGAGACTTTTGCATAATAAGCAAACCTAAGTACATAATAATAAAAGGATTAGCAGCTTGGAACTTGTTTGGTGAATTACTTAAGCATATGCAATATTACTCGCTATTTCTACATCAGTAACCTATCAGCCATACCAATAACAATTTACTGTACTCCCTTATGGCCGTGGTTTCCAATCATCATCCTCCACATAGGATCAAAACCACCCACATGCTTATTAGTATTAAACTGTACTTTGGTATCCAATCTATTTTTAATCTATATTTGCATGGAAAACAGCACAAATTTTCCACGATACTACTAAAGCAAAATATTTATAATAACACTTCTGGTTTATTCAGTGTATCAACAGGTTTTCTCATTCTGTACTGTGATAATATTTCTTCCAAAGTATTCATTGACCTAGTAGAAATATCAGTCATCAGGGTAAAAATAGGCCTTTAAGCACATCAAGTCTTTACCAACTGCACTACCACTTTTCAGTACTTTTCTGTAGGAGATCACTTATTTCATACACTTCTTTATCCATCACAAAATACTACCATCCTCTTCCGTTGTTTTGTATCAGAAAATACCAAATAAGGCAGTTTACCCTTTAGAAATAGTGCATGTTTCACATTACAAGTAATTTTATTGTATAAAAACAAAAGATATAAATAATACATATAAATAATTTTCGTCATGGAAAGACTGGCTACAGATGTATGATCAAATTGTATTTAACATTTCTAGGCAAACAAGAATTGTAGGCAAAGCTAGTGGGTCATGTTCTCTTTCCCAGTGGGAAGAAACAGATACCTTAAGGGATAACTTTGCGACTAAAAGATGTTGGATAGAACCAACAGTTGGATAGAGATCAACAGTGCCCTTCCTGCCCTTCATTGCTATGGAGCAACCCTGAGCAGCTAACTTAGATGACATTTTTGACCAAAAAAAAAGAAGTTTAAATCCAAAGTTTGTGTTCCTACATTTGTGAATCTGCCTTCTTCATATGTCTTTGTATTATGTTCAAGATCCAGCCCTATCCACTTAACCTGAATTATTCTAGAATTATCATTTAGTGATAGCAAGACTGGAGTTTTTCAGTACTCCACCCTTCTCTCCCGAGTGTTAATGAAGATATTTAAAAGATGAACTGCTCATTTTAATTATCTCTAATAGATACACAATATTTAAAATTGTGTTTCCTGCTGAAGCAGAAAATTTATTTAAATTAACTAGGAAATATTAATGTAAATATGCTGAATATTCACTGAAATATGAAATATTAAAATAACATCTGACTTCACATTTTATGAAGTGTTTAATGTAAAAGACATTTCTAGAAATAAAGGTTGATTGTGTCTAAATCACTAGCAAAGGGTTACTGGGACCTTAACACCACAGGGACTTTTCAGAGTTTGTGTCCCTAAACTGTTCCTTCTCAGACCTGCTCAAATAAAGAATGGAATTGAATGGAGAATGTTGGTTGGTGAGAAGCTCAGCAGATGCCAGAAATTAACACTTGCAGCCCAAAGAGCCAATCATACCCTGGGCTGCCTCAGAAGAAGCCTGGCCAGCAGGTCAAGGGAGGTGATTCTCCCCCTATAGTCTGAACTCTAGACACCACCTGGAGTAGTGTGTCCAGTTTTGGAGCCTTCAACACAGAAAGGAAATAGAACTGTTGGGGAAAGTCCAGAAGAGAGCCATGAAGATGATCAGAAGACTGGAGCACCTCTCCTGTGAAGGCTGGCTGAGAGAGTTCGGTTTATCCTGGAGAAAAGACAGAGAGAAAAGAGCTCTACACGGCTCTTTTACAAGGCCATGTAGCCAAAGGACAAGGAAGGATGGTTTTAAACTGAAGAGCGCAGATTTAGATTAGACATTAAGAATAAATTGTTTTGTGTGAGAGTGGTGAGAGACTTGAAGCAGTTTTCCAAAAGAAACTGTAGATTCCCCCTCCCTGGAAGTGTTCAAGGCCAGGATGAGGCTTTTAGCAACCTGTCCTAGTGGGAGGTACTCCTGCCCATTCAAGAGAATTGGAATCAGATGATCTTTTAAGGTCCCTTCCAAACCAAACTATTCTATGAACTTATGAATTGTTTGCCTGGTACTCTTACACTTACTAGGGGTTGAGACTGGTGTCTCAGAATGACAAACTCCTCTATTACCTTATTACATAGAATAAAATTTTTAAATAATATTTACCCTTTTCAGAAAAGATGAAATTTTTAGCCAAACATGCATCTTTTGGAATAACGTATGTTTTGCCTTCTTTTCCATAAGTTTTAGTCATTAAGTTTGAATCCTGTTCATCAAATGTGGCATTGTAGTCCTCACAGTATTTGTGGATTTTTAGAAATCCTCCTGGCTTTTGTTCAAAAAAGCATTCAAAGTCTGTGCTCTTTCTAATGTTTCTGTGCTCCTGCTTCCTGTAAGGACATAACTATTCCTTAAAAAGTCATTTTTGCTTGAGCTTTAACTCACCAATTTTATTTTAAGGACATTTTCAGTTCCAAATCAAAAAACAGAGCAAATTATGGCTATTCTCATCTTTTTAGTAGGAAGAAACACATCAGTGGATCTTTAAATTTTTTTTCTATGTATAAATGTATCTTGTACTCCAAGAAGTCCACTAGCATGGAAACTATAAACCCTGGCTTAAAATCAAACTAAAAATCTCTTTAAGATCACTGCAGCGTGACATACGGGTTTATGAGATCTCAAGATATAGCTATAAAGAATGATGAGTCTGGCAAAAAAAACCCAGACATACATAACCCATTTTCTTTCCTGCTCTGAACATCCATAAATAGGTAGAGGATACCTAAATCTATTGTTTCTGTAAATCACTGTGTATGCAGCAATAAAAACAGATACACAGCCACCTTTTTTTCCCACAAAAAAATAAACAAACAAAACCTAACCCAAAATAGAAGTGAATCTTAGCTTACCTGAGAGAGCAGGAAATCAAAACAATGTTTATTTTATAACTTATTTATAACATACAAGTAAGCTGATAGTGCAGCACAGGTAAATCCTTTGCAAGAGTTAATCACACACTGTCAGTGAGCAGCCCTGCAGTAAAATACTTCAAATATTGGAAAATTTTAGAAGAAGACAGGAATCAATACATTTCCTCAGAGAATAGAAAAGACATGGGGATGAGCTGTTAAGATTTTCTCCATGGATTCCCACTGTTATTCTCTCCATATTCCCATTTTTCTTCCCCTCATTTTCTCACTAAAGGATTATCTATATCATTCTCATTCCTCTATGGACCTTGTGCCTCCATATGAAACACAAAGACATGATTCTTACTACTGCACCAAGCAATACCTCAGGCTTCATTACTAGCTCAAATCCTGAGACAGATTTATCAACATGATCCTACATTTTAACAGCTCTGGAGCCAGTCACAGTTTGAGTGTCATTGCAAAAGACATGCAAAGTCCAAAGATGAAGCTTGACTGTAAGTGAAACTCCAGTAGTTTCTTAATTGTGCTCTTCTCCTTTCTAGACAGGATATGTTTCTTACCCACAAGATTAATTTATTTTAAAAGTAAATTTAAAAAAAAAAAAAAAAAAAATATATATATATATAAAGAAATTTAGCAATACTTACTCTTTCTTACAGGAGATCATAAATCATTCCTCTGTCAGTATTTCACATAGTAGGAAGAAAACATTGAGCTAGCCAATGAGTACCAAAAATGTTTTTGTCTCAGGTGCACAACTGTTGCTATTGTGAAGTCAGGGCAAGTCCTTGAATGGGACCTTTTGACAGAAAATGCTTTACTGGGAATTTATGTTTCCACTAACTGCTACAAAGAATCAGATGATGGTTTTTAGTGTTCACAAAATGACTACAACACAGCTGTTTCAAAAGAGCATTTTCAGCCACAGAACAGTCAAAAACGTGTGTCATTTTAGAGAAATGTGTACCTGAGCAATCTTGTCTCAGGGTATGTTGTGAAGACCTGCGGCATCTGCTAAGAGTTCATTGGGACCTGAGGGCACTTACTTTTCTCACAAGGACCTTTGTTCCTCTGTGAAACTGTTTGCTATTAAATTGACTGGTATGTTTCTGGCAGTAAGTGAAAGCTTCTATTTTAACCCATCTAACAGTCATCTTAGTGACAGCAAAATAAAATACTGAAAGCCCATATGGTTACACGATTCATTTTGGTCTTACTATTCTTTTCAATCATGGATATTTTACAGAAGTTTTCATATGAATGGAGCATATGTGTCAAATTCAAACTTGGTTATTTTTATGTTGGTAGCATAATCATAGGGCAGAACTAACTTGTTTTATCTTTAATTATAGCATAAACACAGTAGAGGTTAACCTCAACATTCTCAATTCTTCTAGAATTATTTTTTTTCTGTACCATTAAAATACAGACATATACAGACCAGAATCCCAAAGTTAAACAGTTGAGCTTAAAGTGGCAGTGGCTTCTTGCTTTCAGCTGTTTTGCATCAAGTGATTCGTTGCCATTTTATGATGTTTGTTCTTGGACAAATCATCTCTCAAAGGGCTGAATATTGGAGTACTTGGTTTCACTGCTACTGGAGCCTGAAGTGAACATCCCAGGAGATAGACCACTTAACAAAAAGGTTAATCCTGTGCCATTTTGGATAGAATAGGTGTTATAGGAGGGCAGCAAGATGGTGAAGAGGAAAAGAGCAGTCAGGGAGGCAACTGAGATGTAGCATGTTACAAAGACATATGGGAGAAGAGAAAAGAAGTTAACTTTGTAATTGGAAAGTCTGAACTGCAAAAACTTACTTCTCATGAAAACTCTGAATTCTGTTCTCTTTCAGTTCCACCCACTCTGCCTTAATATTCTCTGACAATAAAATGACTGTCACACCTCCGTGCCAAGACTTGAGCAAGTCTAAAGGAGAGAAGAAACATTTTAGCAGAGATAAAATTTGTCAGAGAAAGGGTATGCTTGGGCAGAACCTAATACCAAAATTTTAAGCTCCTAAAAGGAGATCCTAAAATCAATAAAAAACCTCCCTGTATTGATCTGAAACAATCAAACAACCGAAAAAACAACACTCCATCACCAGCTGAAAATTTCAAACAAGGAATGTATGTGCATTTTAATAATGACTAGCTTAGAAAATATAAAGAGTAGCATACAAAACCTAAACAATTCTGAAAGTTAATCAGCCCCTCATAACCATTTACACAGTTATCACTGTGCTCCACTACACTAATAGAGCTGCAACAATATTGTCTCCTTCCCAAAGAATAAGAAAAATTAAAAATAAAACTTGCTGGGAAATTATGTAACTCCATTTTTTATTTCAGGTAACCATTTCAGAGTATAGAATAGCGATAGTGCTTCTTCTAAAAAAGAAGCCTCTAAAACTATAGAGCCTCAAAACTCAACCATACTAAGTTCTGTTAAATATTCCTGACATAAAAAAACAAACAAACAAACAAACAAACCAAAAAAAACAACAAAAAACCTAGGGGGGCAGGGGTGAAGAGGGGAAGTTTTATTCAAACATATACTCTTAAACTACAAAATAACGTCCTTTTTGGACAAAAAACAAACAGATCACTACTTGCAAATCTGCTTAAAACTGCTACTGTTCTGAATTCTTGTTCATGTTCTCAGTTTGGAGTGAGACTAGATAAGTATTCCTTAAGTATTTGTCTCAAAATTGGAGTTCATTAAATGTATTGGACTGACATCTGTCAGAAAAACAGGCCTTCATTCAAAAAACCTGATTCTTTCAAGGAGTATTTCACACCTGATACTGAAAATTGCAAACTGAGAGTGACTGGGGTTTGCATCTCAGTGTGTGAATGAGCTTCTCCTGCTTATCAAGGCTGTGATCTCTGTGCTAAGCAGTGCCAAATGCAGTCTTCTCCTCCTGAAGGACTTCCACTAAATGAAACTACAAAATCCTTTCATGTCATTTCCTTAAAATTTATTAACCTTGTGTGAAAAGGTGTCAGTACCCAAGAACTAAGTGGTTACATACTAGTATCAAGCTGTGTAAATTCAGTCTCCACTGCTTAGTTATAAAACCTTCTTTCATATACAGGATGCACAAACTATTCTTTGAGATTACTATTGACACACCATTTAAAAAGGAATGGTGATAGATCATTCTCACACAATTATAGAGACACCTGACTTTAATCAATAGCAGGCAAATTTTATCCAGACTAATGGTGAAATAGCTATTCAATCATAAGAGCTGTCATTTCACTTGAAAATGGCTATGGATTCCATGATAAATGAAATATCATGAGGAAGATCTATTAAACTTGACAAATTCAAGAGGAATGCCAAGAAAATAACACAAATCAATATTTAATACTTATCAGTTGGACAAAAAAACATTTGATAGAGTGTACAGAATACACAAACACTCATGGCTTGATAGGTTTTGTTCTTAAAAATATAGCCACATAGTTCCTCATCCTCACAATGTCACATACAAAAAGATAATCTCTGAGATACAGATCTAAATGACATGGCCTACCCTCAGTAGTGTCAGGTATGTCTATGCTGTTTCCCTGTGTTTAGTATTATTCCAGTTTTGGCAAACAGCAGGGAGATCAGACCTCAGCACATCTGCTGTCTATGATTAAGATTACAGGCTGTTTGAACTTTGTGAAGGGTGAGTCAAAGCCAAACACTACAGCATCTATTAACAATGTTTTGCTGACGACTGTGGAGTACAAATAGCTTATTCGTAGATGGAATGTCCTTAATCATTTCTCTGAGTGCAAAGCACTGAGCAATTTATGGGCCAAATTGTGACAGACTTGTGAGTAGCATGGGGGCAAAAAAGCTAAAAAGGATAATAGACCAGCTTTCCTTTCACTTTTGTGATCCTGAATACAGGCAAGAGCCACAAGTAGTGTTCTGGGTATAAAAGTGAAAGCTGATGAAAAGTCAAAGATTTTATTCAAATAACCTTCTCCTGCATCAGTTCCCCCTTCCTCTTTCTAGCAGTGTCCTAACCTACAGTAAAACTTTTGGTGACTGATTTAAACAAAAAAAAGTGGATATAGAGATCCTCTTCTGCATGAACAGAGAAAGAGGCAAGTTTGGCCCAGTAGCCTGATGAACAACATTGACCCTGAAAAACTACTGAGGTACCTCATGCATCAGGATGCTCGAAGTTCCAGCGTAATGAAGTGATCTTCAAGCAGTGAATCCCCATGACTCAGCTGCTGTGGTCAGCGTTCCACTCTTCTGTGGAATGACAGAAATGTGAAGGACAGTCACTGTCATTGCTATCATCAGTTTTTCTCCTTACTCTTCAGGATGTAGAAAGACCTCTAACACTTCAAACTTGTTATAGCACTACGATAACATCTAGTTTAAAAAGAAGATGATGTAGCCCTGCCTCTGATTGCTGCATATTCTTACCTTTAATTTGTATGCTTGTTACACAAAATATGTTCATCAGATCACTAACCAACACGATAGTAACAGTGACTACTAAAAATTATTCCCTGCCCAGAAGGGACATGTACTATAGCATACATGATACAAATTCAAATTATTAGGAAAGTCTAATTTCTAATGATTACATCAAAGCAGAGGCAGAGGGCTTCAGCATTAAAGGCATTTTCCAGGGAAAATACAACTTTCTCTAGAGCTGTAAAACAATAGACACAGACAATAGCTAGGTCACTTAAACATCAGAAAAACTACTTCTCATTTATGACCTTTATTTTCAGCTGGAGTCAGTTAAATGATCTTTTGAAAACACAAGTCTTTCTTGACTATGCCTCAATTCAGTAAATCCCCAATAGCATGGCTGTGTTGTAGGTAAGGGATGGCAATATTGAAATGTTGAGAGAAAAACAACCTTCAATATGAGTTACCTGCAGTTCTTAGCATCAGACTTGTACAACGATGCCACCATTACAGTCTCAGAATCACTTTAAAGAAATGTTCATATACATTTGATTTTTCATAAAATTACAGAAAGTATTTCAATGTTTGATAAATAAATATGCTTAGTTACTTTGAAGAACTATTAAATACGATGGAATAGTAAGTGACCTTGTGATTGGAATCGAAGACCAAAACATGAGATAATCATCCTAATATTGACAGTATAAAAATTAGGTCTTTTTGATAAAGACACAGATACCCTGAACCAAAAAAGGACTGGGAAACTGCAAGCAAGGATAGACAGAGGGTTAGGTGGGCCATCACTGAAGCTGTGCCATTGATGTCTTGACATTCATGATTTTTCCCAAAAGATATAGAGAGGAAGAAGAAAGCTGTATGCAACATGGTAAAGAAAAAAGACAAAAAAACAAGGGGATATCACAAATACTATGGATCATTTACAATTTGGATTTAAATCACTGGCTATAGCAGCTGCAGGTAGTGTCATTGATAGTTTTTGCTATATCCATTAATATCTCAGATTTTCAGCTGTCTAGCAGAGGCAACCTCTGAGTGAAATTTTACCATTTACCTGCTTCCTGCTTGTCTGATCTATTTAACTTTGACCTAGAAAATAAAAAGGCATAAGATGAGGGAAAAAAATCCATGTATTTAACAGAGTATGGATTTGTCAGATTCAGGAAGGGGACTGTCCTTTTCTGCATGAAGAGTGAGAGAAAGCAAGGAAATCTCTGTTCCAGAAAACTCAAAAAGCCTCAGTCTTGTCAAAACCTCATTCTCAAACAGGTAAAAACTTCTTTTTAAACTTAAATTGCAACTGATTTCAAGCCAGTCCTATCATATTTCTTTTCAATATTTTCATCTGTTTTATTTCAAGTGTCAGAAATGGTATTGGTTAATTTAATTGTTAATGGCTGGATTTGATTTTAAAAGTCTTTTCCAGCCAAAATCATTCTAGAATTCTGTGAACATGTGATCCTAAATTTTTATTAAACAAAAATAAGAAAAAAAAAAAAAAAAAAAAAAAAAAAAAAAAAAAAAAAAAAAAAAAGATGCTTTCAAAACTTGTTCTAAACCCAAAACATTTCTCAAAAACTACTCATTCTATAATAACTTTTACTCGTGATGAGTCGTTATCATGCCAGAGAGCATGGAAAATGCCTTCCACCTCTATCTGGTCATAAAAGTTGCTTCCTGATAAACAAGTGGACTGACTAAAGACTGAAGAAATTCTTCAGCTTCTTAAAAAAAAAAGCACTTCAGTTCTGAAAAAAAACCCACTTCTCATTATAAAATGCATGTGGTCCAAATGCAGTAAAAAATCAATTTTCTCCTCACATTAATCTATATGCAGTTAAAAACTGATATGAATGAGTAGAGCCTCTTAGGTCTTAAGTGAGCTGAAGGCACTACTTTAACTGTGCCACAGTGCATAAAGGGGCAAGAATTAAGGTTTGCTTCAATTTGTCAAGTATATTGATGCCCAAATGTTCAAGCAAGAATGATGCTTCACAGCCTTAGTTGTCTTTTTTCAAACTTGAAATGTCTTGATGATCTCACCTGAATCAGCTTGAACTGACCTGATTTTCGGAAACTCATGCTTTTTGAAACACAACACATTAGAAAAGCAAAATTGTTAGGTGTCAGGAAGCAATTTTTCAGCTACACTGGAAACAGTTGAATTCCTAAAGTATCTGAAGCCTAAACAGAAAAGCTACATATCTCTGATTAACAACTGAAGCCAGTTTAGTTAGTTAGCAGTTAGCAATCCTGCTACTTTAATTTCTGGGTAATATTGATTAAAATCAACTTGATTCCTGTATTAAAGTAGTAGTAACTTTCTCTGTCTCTCTCTCTCTGCTAGAGTGCACCTCAAATACCTTATTTATGTTATATTTAAATACAGTTCTTAGGAGAAAGAAGCATCTGCACTTTTTTTATGAGAGCCTGTTAGGCTCCAAATTGTTTTTCAATAGTTGTATGGTCATCTTGCAACTTGCACTGTCATCTCAGACCCAGTCCCAGTTCTGTAAGATCTCTGAAGTGCAATACTATTTCTGGAAACTGAACACAATTTGCTGAATTTAACACCCACAGATTAATCCAAAGAACAAGAAGCAGTAAAAATAGAGGTTTGGGCTCTCTACCAAGCCCATAGATTTGTTTTGACTTAGACACAGCCCATGCCCTATTTCAAAATGGTCAATATTTCTGAACTAAACACTGCCAGTATTAATCTTTGCACATTGTTGCTTAGCAGACTCTTAGGTGGCTGTCAGAGGAGAGAAACTGCTTCTTTCTCCTGGCTGACTCCTTTTAACATCTCCTCTCTTCTTCAATTTTCTATCCATTTTAAGTAGGAGAAAGTCATGAAAGAAGGAAAGAAAACACTATTAATTTAGCAGTGAACCTTCAAGAATGTAAGCAAGCTGTTTATACAAGTTAAAGATACCAAACTGCTTTTTTAACAGAACATTCAAATGAAAGAAGTAATTTTATAATAATCTGTCCTTACTTAATGTTTTAAGAGATCAAGATTATACAGTGTGTATTTTTGCTTCACAATTGGATTATATCGTGTTCTCAAATATGAAGAAGAAATATTTTACTGACTGAAAAGTCAACAGAAGATCACACAGTTCAATCAGACATAGTGACAACACCCATACTGACAGACCCTCCTACCTCCTCCAGAACCATGTCACAGGAAGATCAACTGCCTTGCCAGAAATGTTGCTTTTCATCAAAAGCACAAAGTTCCAATAGCACAAAGTATTTTACCTACCATTCTTGTAATTTAACACAGAATACCTGCAAATCATAGTAATTTTCACCTTCTAAGCACAGTCTACCACCAAAAGAATTAGTCAGTGGTGACAACTTTACTTCAAAGTTTTCATCTGGAGATAGCACATCAAACTCTGTGCAGCTTTAGGAACACTGTAAATGAGATGAGGGCTAGATAGATTTGTTATTGGTGAATCAAAATCAGTTTTGTGGTTTAAAATTATGCAGATCTTCAGATCACAGATTAGTAGCTGACCTCTGTCTCATCAGTATATTTCTCTTCAGAACTTCTTTTTCATAGCTTCTTCAGAGAGCCTGGCCAGAATGCTATTTTCCTAAAAATAGTATGTTGTAAGAGCTTCTCTTGGAAGAATTTCCAGCAATATCTGCAGTTCTTCCATCTTCTCAAAGTCATTAATTGCTCATCATTTTCCAGTTCTCTATGTTCCCTAGAAAGTGTAATATCAGCACATCTTGACCATGAACTTGAACTGCATTGCAAGACAAGAAAGTAGACGGTTGTTTATCATTCTTTGAGTAACCTCAGAGTGTGAATTAGTGGGTAAGTTTCACATATTTGCTACCTCTTCTGCTATACTGGCATACAAAAAGAAATATATATATTGAGCATTTTAAAAAATAAAGTAATAATAAAAAATAAAATTTAAAATAAAATAAAACCGCATTCTAGCTTGTAACCATTGGTTCAGCACTGATTTACTGACTAAAAGAAAAAATGTTTCAAATAGACTTGGCAAATAGCTTTTCTACACCTAGAATTAAAAATTATTTGAGGAAAACAGGTCAAACACAGGAATTACAACTTTCAAGCAGAAGAAGCCTGCCCTGAACATTCTGGTGGGAAGAAAAATTTTCCAGTAAATTTGTGGTCTGTCATATAAGCTTCTCTTGGCTGATTCTTTCATCCAAAAGGGTGTATATCTGTATTAGACAAAGGAATAATTGATATCAAATTAACTAAGCAGTAAATTTCCTATCATATATATTACAAACTCAAATCTAAATGCTCTAGTGCTCAATGGACCAACTTAAAAGAAGCCGTTCTGCTACGGGAGACCTATTTGAAAAGAAAACTCCCAAGGAGTGGGCTTTACTATCCTAGACTGCTTTTATGATCTCTCTTTCCTGTGCAATTAGCTCTCTGAGAAGTCACATGATTCTGGGCTGAACATCATGTGTACAAAAAAAAATAATAATTCTGTGAAGGGAATAGAAATGTTGCTAAAGCAAAAGTATATTAAAGGCTCATTTTTACTACAAATACAGCTGAAGTTTTCACACTGAAATATTTAGTATATTTGACATGAATCATGAAAAACCCCAAACAAACAAAATTTACCACACGTAATGGGACTTCTGTAAACTTCATAGAAAAAATCATTCACATTGTGTACTTCCTGTTGGAGCAAAAATAATCTGATAAAACTTTTTACAAAAGATTCTTGAGCACAAGCAATGCAGAATATAAAATGCATCTCACAGCTTTCTATGAAGTTACAGATTTCTAAACGAAGCCCTTATTTCCAAAATTGCTCATACCAAAAAAGCATAACTTCATATTAATACTTTTTATCACAAAACTGAACAGAATTCTGGACATGCGGTGCTACCAATAGAGAGAAGCCAAGCATTTCATCACAGGGCTGTGTTTACAGAAGGCTGACAGGCATGGTTTAGAGGGTTATTAGTGAATAGCTAATAATAAGCTAATAATAGCTTATTAGTGAATAGCTAAGGTGTGAAAGCTTTCACATATGACAGTCTGATGAAACAGTGCTTACTGCTCTATAATGTCTGAAAACACCTGTATAGCAAATCTGAAATAAGATTGTCAGTTGGCAGCCTAGTGACATTTCAGTTTAAAATGTAAGTCCTTTTGAACTCTCTTTGCAAATGCTGAGCCAATGCACATCATCAGTGTCTTGGCACACCATTTACTACTACACAAATAGAGGGACAGATAGATAAAGGTATTTAAACATGATAACTAAAGATGTGAACAGAACTCTTTCCTGCTCATGTTGAATTTGCATGCTAGTCAATGGTAAAGCCACATTCACATTAATAAAGTATTTCCAGAATTCTTTGTGTACTTCTTCTCACCTGGAAATAACACAAAATTTTGTCTTTCCTTTTAAAAATTATTTCCAGAGGCCTGCTGACTCTCTTTGATCTTCTCTAGCTTTACAAGTATTGACAGTTATTTTCACCTTGTCTGTGCAACCAAAGCAGAACTTTAAAAGGCAAACACGAGACTCTTCCATAACATTTCTTCACAGATGGTGCTATAATGTCGCTGTGGAGAAGCAGCAGGGTCATTCTCATGGTGGCATGCATGTCTGCTGTGGGTGACAAAGGAAACTGGAAACTTTTCAGCCAGCCTCCCACAGTGTAAACTGGATAGAGAGGGGACAAGTCGCCAGTGCCCAAGGTTGCAGAAGAGAGATAATGACCACACCTTTTAAAAGAGAAGACAACAGAAAGGAATGGTGCATTTTATGGGCATTCAGAAGACTTCAGAACAATTGGCTTAAAATGATTAGGAAAGCTAATGGACTAGAGTATGTATGGAGATTTCATTCTGCTTATCAGCAGAGACAGCATTGTCACTTTGGGATTAAACCCTAATAATGTGTAAATACACAGAGCACATTAACCAGGTATCTCATTATCTCCAGCTAGAGAAAACTGCCTTTTGTAGAGAAGCAAACATTCAAAAGCTGAGTAGCGTGGATATTAATTCAGTGATCTGAAAGACAACAAGCAAGTCTGAAAGCTGCATGCCATAGCTGTGTAGATAGAGCATTGCTTTAGTCTAAGTAACACAACTGTAAAAACCTGTGTGGTGAGGTGTGAAAAAGCTGTTCTCTAAGGTTTAGACCTTTCCTGAGGAATTTATTGGATAATGTTGAAGGATAGTAAGTTCACAGATTTATACTACTTTTCCTTACAGTGCAAAATCAAGCAAAACAATACTTTATCAGACACAGTTTCAAAGCAGGATGATATGAGGGGAAGAGAGAACAGCCCTGGCCTGAGGAGATAAGTTTGACTAAGTGAGCCAGCAAAAGGGCTGGCAAGAAAAGCCAGAGAAGGATGGAAACAATTCACCAAAATTCAGGTAGCACACTTTTAAGAACACATGGAAAATACATAAAATGCCCTCTTCAGTGTTTTTTTCTAATAAGGCTTCCTTGTGTTTGAAGTAAAGGCCATTCAGAAGTTAGCCAGTTCCGTTGACAACCATTTAGCATCACTGGCCTCTCTAATCATCATTAACAAAATCTGTGAATGCCAAGCAGACATCATTTAACTTGTAATTTGAAATGTTTGCTTTAAGAGAAAAGATGCTAAAACCATCCTGCAGCAGATTCACTAAATCTAGCAGTATTTACACTTTTCTATCAAAGTCAGGTAAACAATATATTGAACTGCTCAATAAGGAGGCTCTCCTCAACCCTATGTACACCCAGATCCCACACACTAGACAGCATTAGGCACAGTATTGTAGAAGCCCTGTTCAGAAGCTGTTAATGAATTATGATGCAAACTGAAACTCTGGGTTACTTCTCAGTATTCAGAGGTTTTTTTTATTTCACAAGAGGGTGGGGGGGAGGGAAAGGAAAGTAACAGAACAAGGGAAAATTCATTAGTTTGGACATGTGCACTAGAAAATCACCTTTATCCTGGCTCAAACCAGGACACACATCCTAGATGAGAAGCAGAAAAGTACTACTGTGACAGAACAGGGCAGAAAATGGAAGGGAGTAAGGAGTTTGCTGAGATTAAGTAAGGTTAATGAAGTATGTAATAACCACTGCAAAAAATGCCAGTTATCTACCTTGTCACATAATACTACTTGTTCCCTCTTCCTTACTCAGGGGTAGTAACAAAATCTGCAAATAAGGTCAAAGGAATCAATTTAGAGAATTAATATAATGCTGATAACATTTTTTTTTTTTGGACTAAATATTACTCTGAACATCTAAACTCATCTTTCTCAGATGTTTGATTTTAGAACCACAGTTTAAGGAATATCAAATTGCATGTTAGAAAGCTGTGCCAATCTGCAAAAGAAAATTAAAGAATAAATCTAAAGCAATTTTAGAGGCTTTGGATCCCAAGATTAAAAGTAAGCCCAGATATTTATGGAGGAGAAACAGAAGGATTATTTCTCAATAAAAATCAATCCTTGACAAAAAAAATCTTACGGCCACATTTTCTACATCTTCCTCTAAATATTTAACCTTTTGTTATGAGAATCAATCAGAAACACAAGTGAAACTGTTTTCAAGGCTATTAAAAAAACCAAACTAAAACAAACAAACAAAAATACCAAAGAAACAAACTACACATACAAACATAGTTTCATTATGGCTCAAAGCCTTAAATTTGAATAGAAAGATTTTTTTTTATTATTTAGATAAAAGATTAAACAAGATATTTAAATAGAAGATAGTTTGTGTACCCAAATTATGACTTGTGAAATTCATTCTTATAGTCTTCTTAGGATCAAGAGCAGATCATTAAAAGAACAAAACAAAAAAACCAGAAAACCTCTAGCGAAGTGCAAGTAGGGATAACGTTGGTTCCTACATATAGTGTCATTTTGCAGTAATTTGGGAAGAAGTCACTTTCAGGGCAAGGCTTCTCAGTCAGCCTCTCCCCTTTTCCTACAGGGAGAAGGTATTTACCTGAATACAGTCTTCGTAGCACAAGAACACAAGCAAACTACTCAAGGCATCATATGCCTCACTGGAGCCCTGTGCTCCAGCACTGAACACTGCAATTGCTGTGACAGAAAACAGCACAAACTGCTGGCAGGAATTCAGGGATTCTACAGGTATTTCTTTCTTTTCACATTTTACCCTTCTCAGTACACTATATAGTAAGACAGCCTGATGCCCTAGCTTCTCAAAACTTTTTAAATGACAAAAGAAAGACCACAGCAGTAGCAGAAATCCAAGAAAAGGGAAACATTTTGGTGAAGAGTATTTTCCACCAGAAACTCACCCATCCATTAGCCCTTCAGCTCAGCTACTGTGGTTTTGGTTGGCCTGAGCAACATCATCAACATTAGGCTATCAGAAAAATAGATATGCTGGTTACACAAAAAGAATAAAGACCCATAAAGCCATTTTTATGAAAATATTTTTCTTTCAGCTATTAATCCAGTAAATACCTTGTACTATTGTATACAGACAGGATGTTAATAATCAATAAGATCTTTTTCTCTATGTCCAGCAAAAGCATCAAAGATTATACTTGAAAGAAATTTGTTTCAGTATCTTGATGCACTTTCTACCTAGATTCCTCTCATGAATGACACCCCCCCCTTTGTACATTTTCCTCCTTTTGCCAAACACATAGCAACGTTCACAGCATATGGTCTTCAGCTAATTAATAACAGAAATTCAATGACCTATCACTCATAAAAATGTTAAAATTAGGAATAACTCAGGGTATGTGCATTTTATCAGCTGTACTGGAAGGAGCTAATTAATGCTAGTTATTAAAATACATGTAGTGTGGCTCTCCATATGCTTATTTTGACCTTTTTGACCAACAACGGATGCAGTGGCAACCAGAAGTTGAGTGGTGACCTTCATAGCAATTGTTAAAGAAACAGCTGTCAAAATCCAGTGAACATGCTATTCTGGGAAAGTTAGTGAGTTTTCCCCACAAGAATGAAATGCTGAAATAGGGATCTTGATTAGGGAGACAATGCAACACTCAGCTTAAACTTGGAAGTTAAAACTGTAACTTGCCAGCTGATACCTAACTCAGCCTTTGGATAGTTCCTCCATATTCTTGGCCTTCCAGCACGTTATGGATATGGTTAAGCTTCAGAAGAGACAAGAAGCTTCTCCAAAGGCTTTCTGTGTATTTAGTAAAGGAGAAATTTCAATAAAAATCTCTACAGATTAAAACAAAACAAAACAAAAAAAACAAACCAAAAACCCCAAAACAGACAAAACAAAAAAGCAAAAGACCCACAAAAAACCCAAAAAAAGAGAACCCAAACACCACCACCCCCCACCCCAAAAAAATAAAATAAAAAATAATAAGAATAAAAAAAAAATCTGAAGTTCAATTTGAAGTGGGAAAGGAGACTGAAGAAAGAAACAATCAAACTTACTATCTTGCTAAGTGCACCAGGCAGATTTATCAACAAATTCCTGCTCTCTGCTTGAGGACATTACCAGTACTTGACTTCTGTTGGTGATGGTCTCCTGTGTCTGTATGGATTCCTGGATGTCTTTCCACAAATGGTAAGGCATCTCAGACAAAAAGTGACTACCTATGTAAGATAGACTTTTAGGAGTATAACTTTTGGTATGTTTTTGTTGAGTATATTCAGGATTGCCACAGAATGTTACATGCTTATCTAAGCTATCAAATGAAAACTATATATAAAAATAAGCACATAAAACTATGTAAAAACAGGAAGCAAAACTAGCAAGATTGCTTCAGTAATAACTGAAGCTGCTGCATAAAATATTTTGACCCGTTATCATGTCTCTCACATTTTATGCAATCAAGTTCCAATGTTAACCTAATTTTAAAACAAAGAATTCCTGCTGCCTAAATGATACCTTATAGTCTTTCATTGAACCAGGGCATTGCCCAAAGGCAGTGCTACTTCATTTACCATGGAATGCTGTACCATCATTATCTGTATCACTCCAAATAAGGTCTAAATAATCTCTCTTTGCTGCTACTATGATCATGCCTGCATAAGTGAGCAAATAAAAAGGTCATACCAGCATATAGGCAATGAATCCTGCAAAAAGCATCCAGATGAGAGCTGTAGTTTCAGGGTAATTTTAAACTTAAATGTGACAAACAGTAAAGTCCCACTGACACAACTCTCTTTTTTCCCCAGCTTTCTCCTGAATAGCCAGTGCCTTGTATGGTCTACAGTTCAAATAAAAGAGTACATCCAGCTGACCAAGACCAATACCTTTTTCTTTTTCTGGTCAAATTGTTTCTTGTATACTTTGATCTGAGTCATGAAGAAGCTAAGTTACAGAAATTACAGCACTACTATTTTTTTTTTTTTGACCCTGATCAAACTTAGATTTATTTTAAGCAATCAGAAGGATTCAATCTGACAATGTAAAAGTTTAAAATACTGCTCTTCTGGTTTTGACTGGGGTTTTTTTGTTGCTGTTTTTTTAATCTGAATTAGTCTAAAACTTGTTTGTGCATGTTAACTGAGACTAGGACAAAACATACATTGCAGATATATTTCAAAATTGTGCAACCATCTACCTTTGCAAATCTACCTATTTACATTAGCTCAGGTAAATACAATATAGTTTGGCTCATGATGAGTCTAACAGACATTCTTTATAATTATAAATGAAACTACAGCTAAAAGCATCTGGAAGAAATAAATACAGAGGAATATGCTGCTGAAAGATTTTAAACAGTAGGATATTCACCTGCATAAATGTTTTTCTAGGAAATCCACAGCAGTGCGTGCTCTCTCTGTATATTTCAAGTGGAAGTACAAAAATTGGATGAAACACAAGAGATCATAATCTTCTGATGAATTTATTCACTGAATCTGTAAGAACCAAGGAGCCTTTTTATATTTATTTAATCTCAAATTCCAGAGGCATAACTAAAAGGAAATTATTCACATTAAAAGAAATTAATCAATCATGGACATGAAAAATAGTATTTAATTACTTTTTTCTGCTTGTGAAAATTTCCCTAGGAATGTAATGGAAATTGAAACTTAAAAAGACTCTCTAACTCAAGTAGGAAAACATCTTAGATATAAAAGAAAAAAAATATCCAAAGAGAAATTACAGCCAACTGTAGAAATACTATAAAATAAATCATTAATAAAAGGACAAAGTAGAGCTTAAATTAGCTGACAAAACTGACAAAAAAGTTCACCTGAACGTCTTTTTGAGAGTGCAAGATAAAGTTTTAAATACCAGTCTAGCCTTGGCACCAGTCTAATACTTTTCAATATTTGACACATTTATGTCGAAAGAAAGTAAATTATTTTTGCTCTTGGTTGGTCCATTCTTGTCAAAATCCAACTAACTTCCCATTTTTCTTCATTCTTGGAACATCGTTTCTACAGTTGTCAAGTAAAGATAGAGCTGAATAGAAAGAATGAGGTTACTGGAGTACACAACACACCTTTAAAAACATTAAAAAAAAAAAAAAAGTACATACAGAGGAACTTTAACTTCCAGAGGTTCACAGAAATTTACGTAAGACTGTAAAAACTACTTCTCTTCAAGAAAAATGGGAAAAATTTATCTACACAATAAATCAATTATTAAAATAATGATTAAAAGAATAACAAGCTAAGGATGAATCAAAATCAATGGGAATTTTCTTGACTTGTGAGAACTGGATTTTGTATTGCCTAAGAAATTCTCCTGTCTCCTGAGCTGGCCAAGAGAATTATGTCAGGGAAAAAAATGGACCCACTTGTTCTTTTATTCACTTCAAATAAGCTACCGGTGCTGCCACTAACAAGTTGCTAGAAAATAATACTGTATTAGTACAGATATAACCAACTTTGGGAATGGAAACACAGTAAAGTTTGATCCTAACAACTAATGTGTAACTGGAGTCTTCTGCAGGAAAATTATTACCAAAAAATGTTCACTAAATGTGTTACTACCAAATATGCACTACTACTAAAAAAAGCTAAAAACTTGCCATATGCTAAGCTAGTTCTTTGATGGGTCAAAAGACAGAGAATAACAAAATCTATTTTCAGCTTGCACCAGAAGACCTTTTAGCAGCTTCCACAAGCACTCATTCAGAACACGTCACACAGTGTAAAGAGACCTAAGAAGAAGGACTTTACTTCTCCATTACTATTAACTAGGTTGTTTTCACAGTTAAAAACAGAGATATAATTTCCATTACAAATATACTTGTTCTGCAAACCAAAAGCCTTGTGACTCCAACTGAGATAAATTGACTCAGTATTTTGGACTTCTTTAAAATTTGGACTTCTTCAAAATTCCCCTGTCCGTTGACAGTGTTGCTTTGAAATACATCTGAGATATGCTATTTCTTCTCTTGTATAACTTAGAGATAGAAAAAAATGTTACAGTTTGAAAAATTGAAAAACACTACTAAGAATATGAAGACAATTCCGTAGAGGACAATTATCAAAAAAGATATTGGCACATGATATAGCAACTTTAAATAATTTTTATGACTTGTGTTTATGACACATACTTCCTTTAATTTCCCATATCCTTTGGTCATAACATTATTATCTGTTATAATCCATTATGAAACAATGACCTCAATCTGAAAATGCAATTGTAAAATGAAAACAAGAAGTTACTATATTCAGGAACTCAGAGCTGTGAAGTGGCCAGTTTCTATAAGATGATACTGTTACACAGCAAGCTATTTTTCTTGGCTTTTTGGCAGGAAATAGCAGAGTTGATATTCTGTATTTTAGATAAACAGCAACACTCTATTTATGGAATGGCAAAGCAGGAAGCAAAAGAGAACATCAAAAGAAGAGGTTGGATATTTGGGGGAAAGTATTCTGCTGTCTGCTCAGCAGCAGGCTCAATAAATCAGCTATGTGCACTGGAAGCCAAGAGGACAAGCAGGATCCTGGAGATCCTGTTCAAAGACAGCGTGAAAAAGCACAGTCAAAAAAGGTAATGATCCCACACTATTCAGCATTGCTGCAGCCTCATCTTGAATATCATCTGCAGTTCTGGACCCCAAAATTTAACAAGGATGTGAAGGTCCTTGAATGCATCAGAGGAGGGTAATAAAGCTGGTGGAAAAGCTGGCAGACATCTCCTGTGAGGAATTGTTAAGGTCTTTGGGATTTTCTAGGTTGGAGAAGAGGCTGAGGCATGACATTCTACATGCATGAGATTTCTACAACTTCCTGAGGAGGGGAACTGGAGGCAGAGGTGCTGAGCTCTTCTCCCTGGTAGCCACGATAAGTGGGAATGGTTCAAAGCTTTGTCAGGGAAGATTTAGGCTAGATATAAGTAAGCATTTCTTTGCAGAAATTCTTTTGATCAGCCTGGGATTCATCAGGCAGTTGGAGTAGATGAGCATTGTAGGTCGATTCCAACTGAGCCATTCCATTCCATCCACTGATGGATGGATAGCAGCACTGATTAATAGAGTACAGATAAAGGATGACAGATGAAAAAGTTTTTGCAGCTCAGCAACAGAGACTGGATAATATTTTGGTATAGAACCCATGTATGACTGGAAGGTCTGTTCAACCAGTTACATTTAAAAACTATGATACTTCAACTGTGGAAACACAAATATGCTTTGTCAAGTCTGTGGAGGACATCAAACTGGGGGATCAGCTGATGCACTGGGTGTCAGGGTCTTTGTTCAGAGGAGCATTGATAGGCTGGAAATACAGGTCCATAAACCCCTCATAAAATTCAAGAAAGCCCTGCACTTCGGTTGGAATAACCCCAAGCAACAGTTACAATTTGTGTTGTGACTAGGCAGCTGCTCTGAAGGAAAAAAAAAAACAACCCAAAACTACAAACAAACAAAACCAACAGAAATAAAAAGGACCACAAAAAAAGTGAGGGCCACAGTGGACACCAAGACATCATCTTCATCCTTGCTGAAGAAGTAGCTGGACAGATGTTTTGGTCTGGTGCATACCACTGTGTTTGTTGGGAGATTAGAGAGCTAGGTTTCCTATATTCAAGGACAGAATACTGAGTGGAAAAACAGTTGTGGCTTTCAGATCCCTAATTCATTATTAGGGGGTCAGCTTCTTATAGTTCCTTATGAGATACAAACTACAGGACAACATGAGACTAACGCACATTACAAGGAAAATTTCAACTAGGAATAAGGAAACAAAATTTAGAATAGCAGGGCAGAAAAGAATAAGAAAAGAGAAGGGAGAAGGGAGGGGAGGACATTTCTATTGGAATAGTTCCTATTAAGCATGACTGGATCAGTAGTGTGGTGTTAGTAGTGCATCTGGACTCTTGTTTTCCAGCCTACTAAATGTGAATTGGCTATAACTCAGAATCTAAGCCCCTCTGCCCACAGGTCCTCCAATATCAGAGGGCTCACTGGATTGCAAGGGGGTTTATTATCTGCCAAATTTCTTTACTCCCTTTTTAATGCAACAAGAAGTCATCTTTTTTTTTCAAAGGACTGATCAGTTTAGAGGTTGCCCTGATTCAAAGCTAACTATATTTTCAGAGATACCTTCTAACCTAAGTTATGCTACGATGCTGTAAAAAGCAAAAAGACAGTTCTATCCTCCACAGTTGTGTCCAGCTGCCATCATCTTGTTTTTAAATAACTGACTTTCTTACACACATGGATAAAATCTACAGGTAGGAATATTTTCTAATGATCAGCCTAAATGTTTTGGGTTTTTTTCAATTTAGAAATAACTACTCCTATGGAAGAAAATACATTGCTTTTTGTAAAAAAAGCAAAAACAAACACAAAAAAACGACCCCCCAAACAAACAAACAGAAAAAAAACAACACAAAAAAAATCACCCTAAAACAAAAAAACATATTTATTGGCAACATTATGTTTAGTATTTGATCTTTTTTAGAAACCCAGGACTTGGTGACATCATATGCAGAGTTGGATACAATCCTCTTCCCCAGAATTTTGGATTAAATTCTGTTAGACTAGCCTGAAATAATGCATGCCTAACCCAGGATCTTCTTCAGGAGTCCAAACATTGCTACAGTAGGATTCCACTGTAGAGAGCTTTTCTCTGAAAGATATACCTTGTTTCAAAGGTTCTCACAGGTATTTTAAATCAGAATCCCTTCACTCTTGAGTCAGAACAGATTCCAAAAACCTACCTGGCTGTAAAGAATCCCCCAGCTCTCCCACATTAGTCACACACCATACAGATGTATAATTTCGTATGGCTTTGATTAAAAGCAGTAAGATAAAATATGAGATGAATGAGCCACTCTACCGCAAGTCACCACACAACATGACATGATGGTGAGAATAATTTCTATACAAAAATAATGTAGGGAGAGATATAAACACTCTTCTAGCTGCTGAGGTTTCAAGTTTGTTACCTACTGCCCTTTTCTGAAAATGATAAATAGCTTGCTGTTCACAGCATTGAGATACAATTCCACTTCTCATGGCAAAATGTAGGCATTCTTATCTTGCGAGCCTGTATCTGGCCTCCACACATTGCTGTTTTCAATATCCACTAAATTCTAAGAGGTCTGTGCTAAGAACATGCTAGGTAAACAAACAAATACAACTCCTTCCCAATGGAACAATCAAGGAAATGCTTGCAAAGTATCTTCAGTTCCAGTGACTTGCTGTATATTAACAATTCTTAAATTCCCTCTCACACCTCTCCTTGCTTTCACTACCATATTAAGATCTCTCTTTTTGGTCAGTTTAAGAAATACAATGGTTGCAATGTATTAAAATGGAAAAGAGCAGGAGGATATTTAGCTGAAGGAAAAGCAAGAATCTGGTTTGCTTTTTTTTGTAGAAAACAACCAAAAAATTAAAATAAACATGTAATTAAAAAATACAAGGTAAAACGTGTAACCATTCATAATTATTTTCACCACATCTTCAAGATCTTCACTAAATGTTAAGTTCTATAACAAAAAACTAATGTAAGAAGCATCCAATGGTGACAATATAACTTCAAAACCAACATGAGATAAGTAAATTAAATCTTTCTAAACATTATAAGCCACAAAGCTACAAGCTACAAAGTTGAATGAATTTTATTAGTCTTACAGAATATCAGAAGCAGAGGAAGGAGGTGTTAGATTTCTTTTAACAATATGGAAAAATCCTTCTTATTAAAGGTCTTTCATGCTTCCTAATGAGAAACTGGTTCCTAGTTACAAATCATAGACTTAGTAGCACTACTTAGTAGTACTCAAAATGAAACCTGACCAGTTTTTGCCTGAAGAAATTTGTGAAAATTATGCTTTTTCTTGTCCCATGTGTCTAGGATATCTGCATCTGGTTTGCTTCCTGATAGAGTCACTCAGAAAGTGATGACTGAGTGTCAGTTCCTGGAAGTGCTGCCACCTTGCTTGAGAAACACACATCTCAGGGTTTGCTGAGGAATTATTGCTGACTTTTATTTGCAAGACCAATAGGAAGGGGAGTGTTTTTTCACCAAAAGCCCAGAAATTTAAGCAGTTTCTCAGACTGCAAATTCTGTGCCAATTTTAGCTTTGAAAGAAGAATTTAAGACACATCTTTCATTTGCAAGATGAAGCCATAATGAGGCTTTATTCCAAAGCATTTGCTTTCTCACAGATTTGTTTACCTATATAATGAAAATCCATCACTTTTTTTTTTTTTTTTTTTTTTTTTTAAGCAAATAAAATTTGTTCTTATAAAAAACAACAAACAACAACGTAACCAAATGAAAAAAACCTAGGCATGTCAAAGGAAACCAGGAAAATTCATACAACATAACAAAACTGGCCTGTTTACTGAAATTTCCTTCTAGCCTACTAAGCTTCAACTACATACACAATAAAAATCAGCACTGTTACAAAAGTCACCAGCATGATGTAAATCACAGCACTGTTAGCAGTGAAGGCCAGTGTGGGCTATGCGTAAGCTCTTTTGGTTTCTCATTAAGCTACAACTTCTAAATACAGTAAATTTTTCATCAGCATACTAGCCTTATAACATAAATTCAAGCATTATAAATCATGAAAGTTAAAAGCAGTGGTACAAGAGCATATTACCTACCCGGGGCTTCAGTTTGTTTTTTTTTCTTTTTAAAAGCCAAGTCTGCTTTCAGTATTCACATTCAAAATCTGTGCAGAAGAGAGCAAAGACACAAGTAAGGGGTAGCATATTTCACAGAATCATTGAAGCTGGAAAGGACCTCTGAGATGATCAAGTCCAGCCTATAATCTAACACCACCACATTGTCTAGACCATGGCACTAAGGGCTCCATCCAGTCTCTTCTTAAACACCTCCAGGGATGGTGTCTCCACCACTTCCTTGGGCACTCCATTCCAATGCGTGAGGGTCTGTGTGTGTGTCCTTTTGCCAGGGTGGCTTCACTGAGAATATGCAGCTGAAGGTGACACACTTCAAAATTTGTAAGAAAACCCTTTTAAATCACAACAATATCCAAGATGTTAAATTCAATCTTGTCGGTTTACATATGTCTTATAGATATTTGAAAAATGAACTTTTAACCAGCAGTGAAATAAATTATTACTACACTCAGTAGAAGAAAAAAAAAAAATAAAGAAAAAATATATACATATATGCCTAAAGACAGTCATTCACACAGCTCCATAAGTCACAGTAGTTTTAAATGTTTAAAATTTTGAATAAATATTTAAATTTTTAAATCCTGGTCCAGATTTCTTGTGCCCACAGAAAAGCTGTGGAGGAAATTTGTACAGCAGCCTGTAGTGGTAGGACAAGAGTGAACACTTTCAAACAAGGAGAGGGTATTGCGATGCGGGACTAGGAAGAAATTATTTACTGTGAACGTGGTGAGAGACCAGCAAAGGTTGCACAGAGAGGCAATGGATGTCCCCTCCCTGGAAGTGCTCAAGGCCAGATTGGTTTAGAGCAACCTTGTCTTGTGGGAGGTGTCCCTGCCTATGCAGAGGGGCTGGAACTACTTACTAAGTAATAGGAAGTAGTCAGCAAGGACTTCATCTTCTTTCCAAAACCAAAAAATTTAAAAAAAAAAAAGTCTGAATTATTCTGACATCTTCTCAAGGTGTACAGTGTTACTATGTTCAGAGAAAACTATTTCTGATTATTTAAAAAAACTACTTTGCTATGCAGTAGTTTGAGCTTATATTGGTATATGAGAAGGATCCTTCCCTCTAGCACTCATCCTATTTTAAGAGTATTACTAAATTTTGCCCTTGCATGAACCATGCATCTTAACAGGGACCCTTAAGGAATCAGGCAGATAATGGAAATAAGCAGGCGGTTTCTAATAGAACACACCAGGAGGTGTGGGAGTAGGAACCCTGAGAAAAGAGATCAGGTTGTGTAGAAAGCCTGTGGTTTTTCTCTCAGTCTCTTCTTTTACAGAAACCCACCTCTGACAGGACATCTCCTCCTCCTCTCCCACATTTGGCATAGAGGAAGGATGCAAAGAACACAGTGTTGGTGGTGGTGTCACCGATGCCACCGCTTCATCAGATGCAGGTGCATGGGCTCACATTATTCAGTTTACCCACTGCAACACATCAGTAGGAAGAACTGATGGCTTTGGATGGATCCTTGCAAGCCATTTTCAGACAGTGAAATAAGATTAAATCCAGGCAGCTTAAACGAAAAGGTTCCTTAACAAATAACTGTTGGAAAAATGCCTTCTAAAACTTTATGGCCTACTACACTTTCAATAACATTTTTCCTAATCTACCATTTCACTCTAGGCTATTTAAAAATATATTCTTACATAGGCTTCATTTTAAAGGACCCAGGTAAAAAAAAAAGCTTGCAGAATTTTTGTGTAAGTTTTGGTTCGTTGGTTGGTTTTATTTGATTGATTTTAATAGGACAGTACTCCATATCTTATTGGCTGGTTCTTTATAATTATTAATGTTCTTCTCCTTTAGAGATCTTGCTACATAATAAAAATAGAACTGGAGCTCACTGTTCTCTCTTCATTTGTTTGTTTTTTTGGCAGGATACATTTTGTAATGAGTTTCAAGAATAAACAAATTTGAGAAGATAAACTAGGATTAAAAATAACCATGCAAGAAGAGATGCTGGTGTAACTTGCTGAACTGATTTACTATGGGATCAGGCAATAATCTGTATCTGCACAATGGCTGCAGTAGGAGGGGTATAGGGTAAGATCACCTCCTTCAGAAGTCACAAGGAGTCTCATTGGATACACTGTGTCATAAAAGCACAACATCCAGCCACATCTACTCTTCTGAGGCTGTGGAATCCGGGAAGGAAGCACAAGAGACATTTCTCTATGCAGAGAAGATGGGGACTGGTGTCCAGTAAGACTTGCCTTGATGGAGTTGCAGTCAGATCTGACAGTCAGATCAAAAGCATTTCTAGGTTCACCACTTTAGAAGTAATAATATAGTGAAAGTTTCTGTGGATCACAGCAATTCCCACCTTCATGTCAGGAACATAAATAGCCCATAGATTTTGCAATAGCTTAATTTTTAAAAAAACCCCTACTCTTTAAAATGTAGTAAATTGTGCAAATAATGCCTACATTTTACTATAGAATTTTCATATGTAAATACTATCTATCTAAGGTAATTTGCACATCAAGAGATAACCCCCTTATAAATTGGGGGGGAAAAAAAAAAAGGCATAGACTGCACAAGCAACTTTTTGAGGATCCCATAACAAGTCTCCCAGTGGCTTAGATAGCTTCAGGTGCACATTTACCAATTTTAGTCCAGAGCTTTATCAAAAAAGCATGCTTGGTTAGTGAGAATTAGAAAATTAAGAATTATATCAGGAACCAAGCTCCTTATGCCTCAATAAGAACAGCACTAGTGAAAACTGAAGGATTTCATGTTTTCCAGTTGCTTCTCTAGCATTACCAATTCTCTTTGTGTTTGATGTCTGTTGTCCAAATTATCAACAAATTTTCTACACTAAGCCTCCACAATAAGCATTTTTCTTACTGCTCTGTAGCATTATTACTGCACACTGGTCATCCCTACAAGACTTACCTCTCTGTCTGATGACACAGGGTACAAGCATGAGGCAAAAGTATATGATTTACACTGGGTAGCACTGGGTACACTGGGTAGCTATATAGAGTGAAAGAGAGGAGGAGGGAGAGGAAGAGAGGGACTTCAGGAGCTTATTGACTTGGTGTCATGAAAACTGGTAATTACAACTACAACTACTTAAATTTTTCAAGGAACTGAAGAACTTGTATGTTCTTTTTATTCTTATAGAACAAAGCTATTTGCACTTCAATTCTGTCATCCAAGTAAATCTTCCCAATGAAATAAAATTATACTCTTCCTTTGCTTTCAGTGAAAGAAATCAGAAAATACGTGGTCCTTGTCACCATTACAGTAATCCACAGGCATTACGTATCTACTATTAGTAGATCTGTACCTGTTTTTTTTTTCTTCTACCTGTTTGTTGTCATTGTTGTTGTTGTTGTTTCTATAATCAAATCCAACACAGTCTTCTATAGCTTTTCAAGAGCAACTTTAATTTTAAAAATGGAAGGAATAACTACCTCACAAGGCATTTTTCTCTACTACCTTATGTTTAGCAACTGGCATACCTCAGCTATGAAGACATATAAGCAAATGCTGAACATTTTCTTCCTCTTAGAGAAAAAAAAAACATAAAATACATTTAAGAAATAAGCCTTAACAATAAATAGCATTTAGGATCCTCATGTCTTCCAATTTTCTTTACCTCAAAATATTTACTACACAAAAGCTTAACCTGACTGAAACTTCCCTGCTGCTGCAATAAAAATCCACAACATGCAAACAAAAGCTTACTTATTGAAAAAAAAAAACAAAACCAAAACCAAAACATTTTTCCCTAATTTTTTTAAATACAGAGATTTAATCCCATCATCTTTTATAGTTCTTCCTAATGTGTCCCTCATCAGTGACTGCAGTGATCTCCCAACATTGAATTAATAGCCTGTATACAAGACAGCTTTCTTGCTCGATGGGGACATGCTTTTTACCTGTCATTCAAAGGAACCCAATTCAAAGTGACTTTCCAGTGTAATTGGATTAACCTGCAAAAATATTACTCAACACCTCTCTTATAGCCTTCATGTTTCACCAGCAAATTCAAACACAAGAAGACTCATTTTAAAGATGAAAACTCTCACAAAGATCTACAGGATAAGAAAGCAAGTGACCCAGTGGCCCAATATAAGGAATCCGTAATAAGTAATGTGGACATAGCCACTGAAACACTGGAGTAACCAAATAATTTTGTGTGTATTTACGAAATACAGAAATTGATATATCCCAGAGATGCATATTCCTAGGGAAAATGTGAAATTTCAAGGCTTTACCACTTCACCAGAGCAGATAATTAAGTAATTAGAACAATTAAACGTTGACAGAGCACCAGCAACCCCCAGGTGAATTATATCCCTGAATTATGAAAGCATTAGCAGGGGAAGAAGGAAGACTGGCACATTTGTAAGGACAGATTAAAGACAGTTATAGGATTGGTTTTACAATTTATGCACTTATCTTCCAGATGTGCTCAGCAGTCCACAATTTTTATGGCCAAACTGCTTATTTAGATGCCTGGGAGGAACTCATCTAGGTACATTTTCTCTCTGGAAAGTCAGTGGATTAGAAAATAGGGAGTATGAAATCATATGTACTCTCACCATTTTAAACTGCATCAAAGGACTGGAGTATCTTACAGGGCACTGAAGGGTGTCCTATAAGTTCTGTGTCCATCTGAGTAAAAGATACCCTCTGATCAGGCACCTGGTAAAGTTAGTGTTCAAGGGGCCCTTTGTAAAAAACATACATTGGACATCAATGGCTAAATTATTCTAGAGGCTTTTAACCTCCACCACTTCCTATGCTGAAGACTGCACTCAGTAACTGCTCTGACTATGCTCTTGAAGAAGAATCCTATTTGCTAAATAAGGAACATGAGCAGTATACTGATCACAGCATGTAGTTCAGGATAAGCTTCCTTTCCTACTGCTAGGGCAGCCTTGCTTTACACAGGTTGGGTTTTTTTTGGGGGGTGGGGGTTTGGATTTACAACACACTTGGACTGCCTGCTGTGATGAACCAGCTTCAAGTAGGACCAGCTGGCCCAGGGTAAATGGATGCATTATCTGGATGGACAGCAGGGACAGCAGCACAGACACTGACTCAGAGTACAGCAGGGGTGGGTAACACATGTAATTCCCAGCAACTGTCAGCTGTGAAGACTGACACTACCAGATTTGTTGCAGGGAAGAGTGTGTGAATACATTACAGGATGCAATCCTTTCTAAGTGGAAAGCTGTTTTTAAAAAGAAGAGCGAGGAGGGGAAATGTTGTGAGACAAATCTATGGATACTCACCAAAAAGTCAATACAAATAAAGGTCACACACAGGAGATTTCACACTTGGTTCTCAAAAGAAAATTCCATATTCTCCTTCTCTGAAATTGTTAATAACACTTCATTTCTTTTCCTGGGAAGAAAGAGCCCTCACAAAAAGATGATTAAAGTCTAATAACTATTTATTTATAAACCAAATTTAATTGTTTTCATAATAAAAATATAGTAAGAAGACAAATTGTCAAGTAGTTGAAATATGAAGAGTACTATTTAAAACCTAATTATAATCTCTGGCATGAAATCATATAAATCCATAAAGTGTCATTCTACTTGAGTTTTATTTCTTTGAATTTACAGCTTCAAGACAAACCATATATTGATAAGATTTAACATAAATTATTTTTTAAAAATCTAGATGAGATGATGATGCAAAGTTAGTAGAAAGTGTCAAAGATTATAGCGTAAGAAACAAACCTTTCAGAATGGTTTCTGAAGATCAGCTGTGTGGGTGGATATGTAACTCTAAGACTCCAGAGTAGAATCGATGTAACGAACAAAAGTAGGTGGATGGTTCCAGTTTAAAATTGAACATCTCCCACTCCCTCAAGGCTGCTGAAAATGATTCATTCTGTGCTACATCATTTTACATGCCATGGCCATTCAGTAGGTTTTCCTTCCTACTTGTGAAAGCCATGCTCATATTCAGAGGAGGTGGCAAAGAAAATGATGTTTGATTTTGCTCCAAGATCCTTTTTCTTAAAATCAAAGCCAGAAAAACAAACAAAAAAACCACCCTACCCCCTAAAAAAATCCTTTAAGAAATTGCCCTCAAGTACCAATAATTCAGAGACAAGGAAGAATGGGGAAATACAAGCCTAAAAGAAAGTCAGAAAAGTAGAGAGGAAAAGAAAAAAATATTAAATGTACAATTGGGAAAAATAGAGGAAATAGGGGGGAAAAAAGGAATTCTGAAAAGAAGTATTACTGGGAACACTTACCTTACAATTATATATCAGGTCTTAATTATTATCTAGGTCACATTCCTGCAATAATACCCTTGTGAAAGTTCCTCCAGAGGTTTCCTCCCCAGAAGAGATCAGCATCCACTTCTGAGGAATAGCTACAAGAAATAACAAAATTATGACCCTCCACCACTACCCTTCAGAATCTATGCAACTCCTTAAAAGACAAGTTTTCTCACTGTAAAACAGCACCAAATAAAATAATACCTTTTTTTTTTCTTTTTTTCTTCTTCTTCTTTTCTTCTTACTAAAGAGACTAGAAACAGGATTACTAATACTTATGCTCTAGTGCACACCACAAGTTTAGAAGGAAATAGAAAATAGATGAAGAGCAAAAGCTGGTAATTCACAGTTCTGTGAGAGAGTGCTTTTTGAACTTGCAATGACCACCAACAGTAGTGGAGTATAGCTGAGTTACAGCTTAACTGACCATCTTTTGCCTCGCATTAAACACCTCACATTACTTTAACACGTACTAAAATCGATCTTTGCTGAGGAAGGTACCAAATACATGACTAATTCAGCACACATGCTCTGCTACAGACAGTAGAGCTACCCATATCCTATTTAGTAAAGGAGGTTGATTTTTTTAATTATTCATTGTCCAGCATGCATATTTGTTGAACAACTTATAAATATGAAAGTCTGATTACTAAGAGCCACCCTGTATTGCTAACAAAGTTATCTTAAGTTTGCTGCATAAGGGTGGTAGAGCTTTCTTTTGGAATAATTGCAAAAAATTAATTTTCAGAAAAGTTTTTATCCTTTAATATCTTTATGGCTTAAAAACTATGCAAAAAGAACAGAAGATAAAAACTTTTCAATTGAAGCAGAGAACATAAAAATATACCTAATGGCTATAGGGAATGCTCAGTGATAGTGGGAAATTAAAGGGTAAGCTAGGGATTTAATACAGTCCATTTGGCAGAGACTGCATAGCATGATTAATTGCTATGGGGGCTAGGTGAATGAACAGGAGCATTCTGAACTTCTGACCATTTAATGGGTCATACAAAATTCTGACTGGTAATTCATAGGTAACTCTTTCCATACTAGGATAACCAAACAATCGGTATAAAGAAGGGAGAGGGTGAGGGAGAAGACGCAGAGACAGAAAGAGAGGGACACAGAGAAAAAAATAAAATGGTAAATAGGGCAATAATGTTCAACTACAAATATGATCAACAACATTGAAAGTTAGAAAAAAGAGACTAATGTACCAGTTCAAAACTTAAGCAGATACTATTGCCTGTATTTGCATTTTTGAGGCACCTGGAGTGACTAAAAGGCTAACAGCAACCACTAGAGTCTTCTAACAGGGAGAAAGTTCTCTATTCATCATAGCAAGAAAGTAATGTAACTACTTTTTGGCATAAAATTTAGTGGTAGTACCTTGAGTCCTTAGCAATAATAATAAAAAATTGATAAATGTGCAAGAATATGCATTTCCTCTCTGTCAAAATCCCAGTAAACTGAATAGTAGAAAACCAACACATGCACCATTTTAATGGCCAGGTAGACTAAAAGAACTTTTGTAGTTTTCCTTTAATCCTTCATACCCAACACTTTTAATGCATGTGAGTAACTCATTAGTATCTTATAAATTAAAATGTAGCCTCTGTGCATGCATGTGCTTGTAGTGTGTGTCTGATTTTATTTGTGGACCCTTTCCACTGACTGCAGCAAATAAAATCATCAGGCTAATTTTACAGAAAGGACTAAATTTAGTTAACAAATACAACATAATTCATGGTCTTAATCTAAACCATGTGGTTTCTACATTTCTTCATTCCTTTTTTTAGTCTACCATTCATGTCTTCTCAGTTTTCTGAGAAGTGTACTTTGTGGGGTACTTAATAACAAAGAGATCAAAATAAAAAATTCCATCAGTAGTCAGAAGAGAAAGCTGAACAGTTAAGGTGGTTGGTTTTCTTTTTAATTATTTTGTCCAGGTGAAAGGCACTTTATCCCACAAAGAGAATAAATTAATTTTACATTTTCAAGCTATCACCAGGGTAGATTCAAACCTCTGCAGGTAAACATGAAAAAAAAACAAACCCTAAGAACTATTGCAATCCTCACTGGCTTTAAGTGCAAAGTGTCTTCTTTAATGCATCCTCCCTGAAAGACACAGCAGGGTATTTGTTTACCGAAAGACTTGTATCAGAATGAAACCTACTACAAAGAAAACTATCTCATGAAAGAAGATAAAAAAGAGTAAACAACATGTAACAGATAAAAGTTGCACTAGTAATATACTACAGGAAGGCTTTTGCACACTTCAGCACATATAATATATATTGGGGATGCAGGGAGTGTGACAGGGAGCAAGTAACAACTGTGTGTGGCTACATTTGGTGTACACATATATACATACAACAAATAAAAAAACCCCAAACGTCCTCTCCAGTCAAGCATTCTTTTGGTCAGTGTTGGCTGTGGTGACTTTTAGCTGGTGATAATCTCAGCAGAAACTTTTACAGTAGCAGTGTGTGTGTGTGTGTGTGTGTATGGGAACTATTTAAATTTAAAAGGACAGAAGGTGAGCACTTAGTGTAACTGCCATGAGAGCAATCTTGTTCTCCTCTTTTGGAAGGAACTTAAGCCATTTCTAGTTCTAAAAGAAACTGTGAAGAAAAAGACCATAGAGACTCCTCTTTATTTAGACAGAACATAGTTATAAAGGCATGGAAAAAATCAATAAAAAATAAGTTAAAAGAGAAAAATACTGTGTCAAATTAGCATTCTACTGAAAATTATTGTATTTCCCAGGTTTTCCTTTAATAGAGACAATAATTAAATCATTAAGTTCTCCTCAATGAAAGCAGGTGTATTACTAGTACCAGAAAAAAAAGTAGACATTAAAAAAGACTGCTACTGAACATGCACCCCAGAGAATGTTAGTGAATATTAAGGAGAATGTAAAATTATTTTACCAGAAATTATTATATTCCTTACGGACAGGAAATAAAAGCTAAACAACCACAAAACCAAAACCCTAAAAGCCTTTCAAAGAGGATTGTCTTAGATTTTCCTTATTTAACTACATAATTCATTTCTCCTCTCTCTGTAGCTAAATTTCTAACTGTAAAAGCAGTAGGTAGCTCTTACCTTGGGTACACGGGAGATTAATTCCCACCAAAATTTAATAACCCTTAGAAAAATCTTGTAGACTTTTTCCCTCATATTAGGCAAGGATGGTATATGTGCTGCAAGCCTGGAGGCCCAAACCACAAGTACAAAAAGCATACTATGCCTGCACAGTGGCCCTCAACAATGAGTTCCCTGGTAGTCCACAAGTCCACAGAGTGAAGCAAGTGACAGCTCAAGATGAGCATAAGTAGGGAAGGTCAAGTGAAAATGAATCAGTCCTTCAGAAACTAACAGCCAGATAAATATTTCCATCGTGTTCATATTATTTTGACAATTAATAACCTACAGTCATCGTATACTATGTTGTCATCTTAAAACTCTATTGCACACAACTACTACAAAATTTTGCTGAGACCCAAACTGGTTAAAAAGCATTAAGACACCACTGGTTAAAAGAGTACTTCATGACTAGGGCACAAGTAGGGCTATAGGGACCTTCAAAAAGCTGTCTGCTTTATATCCCATCATTTGTTAGTCAAATTGCACTTATTAAAGTAAAAAAAATAAAGAAAAAATACAGGTAAAGTAAAAAATATCATGTCTTCTTGTGTTGAGCACCATAGAGACAATTCTGTGGGTATTCCCAAACACTGTGCTGGGAAACTCTATCCTAAAAAAAGGATTTAACAAGAAGAGAAAGGACTTGCAGGGGATCAGCCATGTTCATAAAATTTTTGTGCCACAGACTACATAGATTTGCTTGCTATGTGCTTTGTAAGTCTTGCTACACTTTCTTTTTAGTTCCTGACCACTGAAGAAATAGAAGCTAGTAAAAATCTTACTTACCATTTGCAAAAAGCAAAAAGTTCCTCTTTTTCATTTGAGAGCAGCTATCACCATCTTTTTTTAAAGTAATTTGAGTATTTTTTTTATATATAAGGCTAGGCCTTACAACCACTCAAAAATGGTTTAGATATTATCTAAAACATTTTCACTTTCATTAATTTTTATTTATGTAGAAATGAATAATCAGACTTTGATTGTGTAGAAATCCATTGGGTTGTGCAGCATCTTTAAAAGGAGATTTTCTGGTTGGCTAGCAACTCCCTTAGAAACATTTCTCTTTCACTTTCTAAAATGAGATGCAATAAACCAAACACTCAAGATAATATCTACCTACCTCAGCATGACAGGGACCATAACAAATACAGCTTTCATTGTTATTGCAGACTATATTTCTCTGAAGGACCTGTTCTCACTTGGAGCATAAGTCTATTAGAAGGATGAGCAAGGATCACAGAAAACACATCTGTAATATGTAAGAGTTGGAAAGTGTAAAAGTAAACAAGGATAAACTGAAATTAAAAATACAGTTTCTGTAGCTCAGTGCCCTCTGGAGTAGTAGATCCCATCTTAGCATCTGCCCAAACAATCCAAGGTGGTGCTGAGCAAAACACTTCATGTTTCATTAGTGGCAACTTCACTTTTCACTAATGGTAATTAACCATGCACTCTTCACACAATTGTGATATTCACAGGTGAACTACCTGGTCTCATTCTACGACCAGGTGACCTTTTTAGTGGATGAGGGGAAGGCTACAGATATTGTCAAGCTGGACTTTAGTAAAGCCTTTGGCACTGTGTCCCACATTCTCCTAGGGAAGCTGGATGCTTGTGGCATAGACACATATACACTTCCTTGGGTTAAAAACAGGATGCATGGCTGGGCCCAGAATTATAGTCAATGGAGTTAAATCCAACTGGCAACTAGTCACCAATGGTGTTCCCCAGGGCTTAGTTTCAGGGATGGTCCAGTTCAATATCTTCACTAATGATCTAGATGAGGGGATTGAGTGCTTCTTTAGTAAGTCTGCAGACAACACCAAGTTGGGGGGAAACATTGATCTGCTTGAGAGTAGGAGGGCTCTTTCCTTCACCAAGCCACTTTCCATCATTTACCAGTAGTCTTGGGTTATAGGAGAGGTCACAATAGGCTGTAGATTGACAAATGTGACCCCCATCTACAAAAAGGGGCAGAAGGAGGATCCAGGGAACTATAAGCCCATCAGTTTGATCGCAGTGCTGTGAAAGGTTATGGAGCAGACCACCTTGAGTGACATTATGCAGCATGTACTGGACAACCAGGTGATCAGGTCCACTCAGCATGGGTTCATGAAAGGCACGTCCTACTTGGTGAACCTTATATGCTTCTATGACAGGATTACGTGCTTGGTGGATGAGAGAAAGGCTGTGGATGTTGTTTACCTGGCCCTTAGAAAAGTCTTTGATGTTGTGTCTCACAGCATTCTCTTGGAGAAACTGGAAACATATGGCTTAGATCTGTGTACTCTGCCCAGTAAAAGAAATGGCTGGATGGCCATGCCCAAAGAGTTGTGAATGATCCAATTGGCAGATGGTTTCTGTCCTGTATGGGGCAAAATTGCAGACAAGGTGTTCATGCATGAAAAGAAGAATTACTGTAAACAACAAGGGATATTAAAAATTAGATGAATCACAGAATGTCAGGGGATCTATCTCACTCTCACACTCTCTGGTGGTCTATAACCTAGTCACCTCTTCCCATAGCTCAATCACCATGTTGGAGAAGCTCTTCTACTTGGGCACAGGCCCCGCAAGTGTGGTCACTGTTCTCAGCAGATGCAGCTGAGAGAGCAGGGCACTCCCTACAACGTGACAGCTGGCTGGCTGCACACTCCCACCTCAGCTCATTCTGGGAAGATGCATGACTCATAACAGGCACAGAGCTTCAGGAAACCATGGCTTTCTGACTGGTTCTCACATACCCTGCCTGTGAGGACTGCCATGCAGACTGCTGTGCCAGGCCCTGGCTGATGTTCCATGCACTGTTTGCCAGCTCTGCTCACCACTGGGGCAGCCTTCAATGGGAGTAGGGGTGGTGGTGCTGCCTCTACCCACACCACCTCAGCATCCTGCCCACAACCTGCCAACCCCTCAGCACAAGCTAGCTGCTTTCCTGGCTTCAAAAAGCCCCCAAAAGGATACTTTGCCATCCTTTTTTAGCTGTGATTCCTTTCCCCTGTGGGGACTTACTGACATTGGAACTGGTCTCCTCGGTGAGTGATTTCTTTTAGTATCTTAGTGATCAGGATGAGGTGATCAGGTGCACCCACAGTACATTTGCAGATGACACTGTGTTGGGAGGGAGTTTTAATCTGCTTGAGGGTAGGAAGACTCTGCAGAGGGATCTGAACAGGCTGGAATGATGTTTTGAGGCCAACTATGTGAAATTCAGTAGGGTCTAATGTCAGGTCCTCCACTTGGGTCACAGCACCCCCATGAAATGTTACAGGCTTGGGAAAGGGTAGCTGGAAAGCTGCCCAGAAGAAAAGAAACTGGTGGTGATGGTTGACAGGTGGCCAAATATGAGCCAGCAGTGTATCCAAGAATGGCATTCTGGTTTGTTTCAGAAATAGTGTGGCCAGCAGGA
This sequence comes from Florisuga fusca, assembly GCA_038090715.1. Lineage (NCBI taxonomy): Eukaryota > Metazoa > Chordata > Aves > Apodiformes > Trochilidae > Florisuga > Florisuga fusca. Next base: position 32,464,092 of record JAAWXA010000005.1, read on the forward strand.
CTAGGGGAGTGATTGTCACCCTGTACTCAGCTCTTGTGAAGCTGGTGAAGCCTCTGGAAAACAAGTCATATAAGGAGCAGCTGAGAGGTGGTTTAGCCTGGACAGAAGAAGGTTGAGAGGAGACCTTATGGCTCTCTATGACTACCTGAAAGGAGGCTGGCTGATGAAAAGCTCAGGAGCTGGCAATGTGTTCATTGGCCTAGACAGCCAATCATTCCCTGGGCTGAAGTGTGGCCATCAGGTCAAGGGAGGTGGTTCTCACCCTCTACTCTACTATTGTAAGAATCCCACCTGGAGTTCTGAGTCCAGTTCTGCAGTCCCCAACACAGGAAGGACATAAAACTGGTGGAGTGAGTCCAGAGGAGGGCAGTGAAGATGATCAGAGGATTGAAGCAGCTCTCTTAAGACAGGATGAGTGAGTTGGGCTTGATCAGCCTGGAGAAGTGAAGGTTCTGGGGAGACATTATAGTGGCATTCCAGTACCTGAAGGGACCTACAGGAAGGCTGGGAAGGGACTTTTTACAAGGGCGTGTAGTGACAGAATGAGTGGTAATGATTTTAAACTGAAAGACATTAGTTTTGGTTTAGCAGTTAAGAAGAAATTCATTAAGGCTAGTGAGACACTGGAACAGGTTGCCAAGAGAAGCTGTGGCCAGCCCCACCTTGGAAGTGTTCCAAGCCAGGTTGGATGAAGCTTTGAGCAACCTGGTCTGGTGGGAGCTGTCCCAGCCCATGGCAGAGAGGTTGGAACTAGATAATCTTCAAGGTCCTTTCCAACCCAACACCATTCTATGACTCCATTAATTCAGATCGCAACAACACAATAGTACATAATGTGCAGACTACATGAGGGTTCACAAGGTATCAAGGTATTTAAAGAGCACCATATGCCTATATGCAATCTTGTAAAAACAGCATATGGAAACAACTGGCCTTTAAGCTCAGTGATGGCTATAAACACAGCTCTTTCTATATTATATTTGTGAGGCTCTATTAAATACAAGTGAAAAAAAATCTAACTGCTCCCCTTTCTTGAGAGGCAGAGAACCCCACTCCCACCGTCACTTCTCCTTAAGTCTCTCCATGAATCTGTACAATTTTTAATATAATAGAACATTTAGCCAGAGGGCAAGAAAAAATTATTTTCCTACGTAAAAAACTGAATTGGCTCATGAAAGTGAAAAGAAAGAGGAAAAAAAACCTGTGCACCAGCTTAACTTCTTGTGAAACTGCAATCTTCATTTCTGTCTGTCCCAGTTCCTTCTCAGCAAAATGGGAATAATCATAACGTTGTACCTCAGAGGAGTTTGTTGGAAATATATTCAAACAAATGCCTCAGAAGCACTGAGAAAAGTATGACGCACTAGACTGAGTACTGGAGGAAAATGCATGAAGAAATTAATAATTCCAGCTTCATTGCAGGTTTTTATAATTTGAAATAAATAAAATATAAGACCAAATACTGAATGAAGAAGATAAAAGTGAAAAATTAAATAATTGGTCATGAATGGTGAACACTATTCATCCTGTATGCTAAACACTACACTGGTCCTATTAAACAAACTAAAAACCACAAAAGCCAGATAAGACTATTTAATTAAAACTTATATTAAAACCCAATTGTACTCACTTTTTTTGTTGTTTTTGATTTTGTTTTGTTTGTTGTTTATTTTTCCTGAAGCAAATATGGAAAGAAAATAGAGATAAAATCTGAATATGTTGCTGAAGCTCACTGCAACACTAATAATGCTAAGAACACTGTTGCTGGCAATGCTTAAACTGGCCAGCCTGGATACTCCATAAGGCAGTCTCAGCTAAACAACATGCACTTCACAGCTCCCAGAATACAAAACTAGGCACTGTGAAATAAGCCATAAGTTGCAGTTATACAGTAGAGCTGTAGAGATCTATAGTACAGATGTAACTCAAAGGAATGGTAGATAATGAGATGAGATTGAGTGCAATGCTACAAAATCAGCAGAAAACAAGCCCCCCATATAAGGCTAAAAATGAGGTTTTGATATATAAGTGAGAGGAACATTACATATAGCAAGGAGAAGACATTCTCAAGCATTAATGTATCACTGACCTGCTTCTTCTCTGTCTCTGAAATTCAAGAACAGGGTAATTTTAATGGGTCTACTCCAGGCAAAGATTTTACAAACTTCTGCATCTGAGCCCTCATTGTTGAAGAAACTGTTGCTCCCAGGTGTAACTTTCCCTCTTATCATCTGTGAATGGAATGAGGAAAAAAGACTAGCTCAGCCTGGTTAGATACTGTTGGTGTTATCTTTCTTAGACCAGCAAAGTTGAGTTTGATTAGCTGGTTAGCAGAAAAAAGATTTAATATGTGTAAACAGAGAAAGTCTCTTGTGAAACTCCAAAATCACTTGGAAAGTTATAAGTAAAGTCTTTTGATCTTCAGATGTAAATAGACTCTGCCACGTATCGTGTCCCACTGCAACAGGGATGATAGAACCTGAACAGGCTCTAGAAATAGTACATGAACCATGACAGATAATGGGAAAGTGTGCAGGAAAGGATGTGTCTGAAGAGCTTCTTCTCACATCCTCTGAAGTTTTTCAGCTGTATCATCTGGAAATTTCTGTGTTTCTGGATGAATGTTTCTGATAATGTACTGTTCAGGTTTTCTGTCTCTTTTTTTTTTCCCCTGGGAAATCTCACTAATATCTCCTTATCATTTTTGTTTACCAAAACTTAAGAAGTTATTTGTGCAAGTCTATGCTGACTTGTGCAGGAATAAGTAAGACTTCTTTTGCTTACATTTTGGGCATAGAGAGATAAAAATACCATTTTATAGAAATCTGTACTAGGTGACATTAGGATTACGTTATGTACCTTCATTTCAAATGTATCAACAAAGACATACCAAGGATTAATTTCACCCCAGAAAAACCTAAAAACAGATAAATAATTCATTTAAAAAGAATGGACACCTAGAGAAAACGTGTTTGAAGCAGTTAAAAAAATTAATGCTCTATAAAATGCTAAGAAATTTTAGATTGTTTCAGTAAAGGTTTGTAGGGTATGACAACTCTTTAATAAGCTAGCTCTGTTGACAAAAAAAAAAAAAAAAAAAAAAAAAAAAAAAGAGAGAGACAGTAAGATTCAGTCCATTAAGACCAGTATCAATACTATGTGATAACTCAACATTTTGCAGGTAGGCATTTTGGCATTTTTAGTGTTATTATTTCTACAGAAGACAAAAACAATCAGCAGGTAAGAATGCTAACCTGGACTGAAATTTCTACTGAGAGAAATTGCAGCTATGGAGAAAATTATCTGTCAAAGGAATGAAAAAAAAGATGCTTTTTGCCATTTAGGAGCTGTGTGTTTCAGGAGCCAAAGGAACATTTGAGTGGGACAATTTCACTCTTTGAATCCATCTGAGCCTGATTGAACTGACAAAATCTTATTTTGAGATGTGTGTTTGCTGGTTATGTGCTGACCTACATGTTATTTTTCACTTTTTGCAGCTCAGATGTTTTATTTGAAGTATTAAACTCTCAGAAAAGATCCAGTAACCCCCCCTCTATCATCTTAAAGCATCTTGCTCAATATTAAGTTTTTTTTTCATGGCAAAAGCACAAATTAAAAAAAAAAAAAAAAGCCAAATAAAAGCTTATTGGAATTCTTGAGGAACACAGACAATCTGAGTAGCATGGTTACCAGCAGTATTACTATGGAAAAAGACTTAGAAGAGATGGTTAATCTAACATACCTGTTAATGAAGCAGTCAGGCTTTAGTTTCAGCAAAGTATTTAATATACCTTACAAAGTAGTCCTAAGTACCATCCCATCACCAGAAAGCCTTTAGAATCTCTAGAGAAATCAGACTCAGTTCAATGATGCAGGTAGAGGAAGTGATTGGACAATCTGAAGAAACTAAGGACACCGTGTTTAACAAGACAACAGTACATAGAAAAACATGTTACACAGAGAATGGTGCATATCCCAGCAAACCTTAGGTGTATTTTTAATACACACACCAGTATCCTCACTGGACACAGGTTGAGCAGAACTGTACCAGCATACCCCTGTTTATATAGTCTGATGTGGAAATTCTGCAGTCACCACTGTATGTGCATAGTATATAAGAAGTACCTATATATGAAACAAAGTTGTCAGTTATAAAATTGAACCACACCTTGCACATTACAAGAATGGGACTCACTGAGACCTTTCTGTCTCCTGGCCGTATACTTCTCCCTGCCGAAGCCAGTAAGTAGATTTGGTGGTGCGAATAAAATCGTACTAAAAATATCTTTTTTGAAAGAATGTAGAGAAAGCCTCATTTCCCTGAGAAATTAAGGCCTTGGAAACAACCCTGCTTTGCGGTTCTAAAGACGTCTTGCAGCCAGCATAGCTCTCTGCATCGCCCACAAATCCTTCTCTCTGGCCTGCCACATTGTGGGTGGGATTTCTGCTCAGACACCCACCAGGAGTGGAATGCCTGTGGTGGTGCAAGTTTGAAGGGTCCTGTTGAGAGGCTGAGGGTGGCAGATTCCAACCAGCAGCCAGAAGACCAGGATGATGGAGGCCACAAGCCAACACGGAGAGCTGGGCAGAGTGAGACACTGTGGCTGCTCTGACATCCCTTATATAGATTTAAGAAATGGGAACTTGGAATATGCTTTATTAGTTTATTTATTTTAAACAAAGTCTGCCTTGCAGGTAATGCCTTGGTCATTCAAAGGCTTCCACAGAAATGGTAAATTTGGTTTTCATGTCCAGCCTATCTCTTAGAGAGGAGTCACCAGCCAGTAGGTCATCAGTTTAAGCTAGGTGAATTCACTTTCCATTAACATACTGTACCACTCATAGGGGAAAAAAGAAGCCTAAAATGATAACCAGAGTCTATAGTCTCATGGTTGGGATTTGAACTGAAACACCAAGGTTGTGAAAGCAGGTCTGGAGCTTTTCTTACTCTCTCCCTTTCTTTGCTTATTGGAGGTCTTTAGATAAAACCCCTTAGTTGGCAGAACTGTTCTGTTTCCTACATCTGTCTTGATGGAAAGGAGGAAGATTTTCTCTGTTCATTCAAAGCAAATGCCAGTGTGCTCTTGAGAAGCCTTTTAGACTCCATACCTGGGAGCAGATAAGTTTCTAGTAACTGGAGAGGAATAAGATTTGAAACAGTCTTGTGTTTTGCACTTTCTCTGGGTTTTTTGCTCAATATTCAGTGTCTTCTAACTTGCTTTTCTGAGCAATCCAAATACCACAGTGCTGTTTATGTGCTCCTGAATAACTCACTGGCAACTAAGGCAATTTTAAAAATTCTTGTTCCTAGCATAGTAAAGAGTATCTTCTGTTGTCTCCAAGTGTCTCATTCACCATTTATTTTATATTACCAACAGCTTCAGCGAGGTCTCAAGGATATCCATAGATGAAAGACACGCAGATTTTCTGGCATAAGGAGGTATATTAGCCTCTTCACCATGCAAAGTCTTTAAGGTTCATCAGTAGCAAAATGAAAGTAAAAACTAATAGAAATGGACAACCAATACACAGCAAATAATATCCATGATAATTTTCCCTCTTTGGGGATTCTGATGCCATTTTCTATCAAAAAAACCCAAACAGTAAATTTACTAAAACAGCTGAATGGACTATTTGGCATATATACAGTATTCACCATGCAATATCCAGCTAAAAGGTGAAGCAAAATAACTGTTCTGCTTTCCTAAAATCTCATTTTTTAAACAGATGATGCTTCCCATTTAAATCCAGCCTTTCAAACATTATCAAATCTGGACTGCTGAAGTATGTTATCCTACTAAAACAGTCTGCAATATCAATAAGTGGAACTATAAACTGATCAGCAGGAAAATCATATTGATGACTGTGTCATTAGAATAAGGCAATTGCCAAGCATTCACTCAGCAAGAGAACACAGAGCTAATGATGGGAATCTGCAGCATTGTCTGCTTGCAGAACAGCTGTTCCTATATTTGTAAACAATGTTTTCCACATTCCCCATCTCCCTTCTATTTTAGCTCATATGTCTTATTTGAAAGATAACTAGAGACATCAAGAAAATTATGGGCTTATTTCCATGACAAACATAACTCTAAGGGGAATAATAAATCTAATTTAATTTAGTTTAGCATATAAACTGAACTATTGCCTATAGTTCATCATTAGACCTTAAGCTATATCCATTCTTTCCTTCATGTGCTTATAAAATTAGACAGATTTACAACTACTGAAACTATCATAGCTCACATCACCTACAGTGCCACTACACTACCAGCATGGGAAGCTTTAGCAGCATTGAGATACTTGAAGCATGACTATGAAGAGATGGATTCTAGTTTGTGGCACTACTATTGCCTCCCCCTGTCACAGGTGACATGAGCTGTACCTTTTCTGATGTACAAAGCAGCCTCCAAAGCAGCATATTGGTGAAGCTGAGGCAGTCAAGTTGCCTGTCTGCTGAGAAACTCCTATGGGCTTTTACATGCCAGTGGGAGGGTTATTTCCTCTCTCACTCCATGTGAAAAGCAAACTGGCACATCAATAGTTCTGACCCATTCTCAAAATAACCATTAAACCCCAGAGTTTATTCTAAAACAGAAATTACTTGGTTTTTTTGTTTTTTTTTTAATGTACAAACAATTCCTAGGTATATAAAAAGAAATTACACCAGGAGGTTACAAATAACTTTTTTTCTGAAAAGTAATGGACAAAGGCAAAAGAATGTACTACTACATCAACCTCAGAAGCTGACTGGTAAAACGTAGTCAAAACATACCTGTTTATGGACTCAGAATCCAGTGATTTCTAGGTGGATTTCTTTTTTCTAAGCAGAGATAATTCAGCTATCTCACAGGTGGGAAACTAGCACTTCAATTGCATGCATTTAGTTGGTGCTGGATAGAACACTGATGTAAACATAGGAGAGAATAGAGATATTACTATGAATGAAACTGGGTAAGTGAGAATGCCAGAAATGTAGTAAAGAGACAGTCAAGTGATGTATCACTGGGAAATTAAAATCAATGCCAAATGATCTGTATTGCGAAAGGAGAAGAAATACTGGGAAGAAATAGAATTGACATTAATTTATACACATTTAGAACTTGACATAACGAAGAAGATAGAGGAAGAAAATATGGTGTAGACTGTTATTTGAAAGAATCAGAGCATTTTAATAGCTAGCAATAAATACACCCAAGAAGATGATACACACAATCCATTTAGGAAAAGAGTAACACATTATTACTGGTAAAGGAAAGTCATTGTCTGTTGATAAGCTGTTACTTTTCCTTTCTCCATCACCAAGCAAACTTGCTGACACCCTTGTGTTCAACGTGACTTATTGAAACAGGGTTATAGCTTGATTGGGAAAATCTACTATTTCTATATGCCATCAGGGATGCAACAGCCATGGAGACCCAGCTTAGCCAGCTAGCATTTCAGCAGTGAGTAAAATCCTTAGATATTCACTGACGTTCAGAATGTAAAAACTCTGAACTGGAGACAAACAAAAAGAAAGAACAAAGAACATCAAAATCAACTATTAAGGTAAGTGCATGTTTTGAAGGTGTTATGATCAAGGAGAAAATCACTTGCTTACATTTACAAGAACATAAGTTAGAGAATCAAATAAATTTCCTAGATCACAGGGAATAAGAAGTATCTTGATCAGAGAAAATGGATACAATATGTGCTTTATTATAGCACAGTATAAATTTCAGAAATGTTTGTAGTTGTTTCCCTGAGGAAAAAATCCAACTGGAAAATTCAATCTTGGCAAGATCTAGGTGTATTTCAAACAGCTTTTCTGTTTCTAAATTGCAGGGTTTACAATTATACAAACTGTGCTTCAACAATATCCTTTCTCTGATGTTTTGCAGTATAAAGGCAGACATTACTGGTTATCTTTAGAGGGGATATGAGTACAGTGCACAATAAAATAGACAATAGACAACTTATTTAATTAGATCCTTCTTGATTAAATGTGGGGATGATACTGAGAATGGTCCTGAGACCTTCCTATTCTGAGAAAAAGAGAAGACTCCACTTTTAAAGCTTTTATTTTTGAAAACTACGTTTTGTGCAATTTCTATCAGGATGTTTGTGTACCACTGAGAACACAGCTACTAACAACAAAGGAGAGAAACACAGGCAGCAGTGTGTCTTCCCATCAACTCCCATTAGTCCTGACAGATTTTGCTATGATGAAAAATGTCATTGAATACATAGATTAATACTGGATTTCTTGTTTTGATTTCACTTGCTTTACTTGTTCAGTCAAGTGCACTGAAGCCAAGCACAAAGTGACTGACCTGGGGAGTTCAAGTTTATCTGGTTCTTCCAAAGTCCCAGTTTTTCTCAAATATCTGCAAGAAACACAGATAGCAGAGAAAGAAAATAAGAATGTTATTTCTTTGCCAAGAGCCTGTCCCTAGGTCAGAAAACTCTTCCTTAAGAGGCAGTATTGCTATATATTGAATAGGATGCAATAAGAAAAGTAATTTCTATGGGCACTTTCAGTCATTCAGGTTGAGTTTTGTAATTCCCATTGATGTGAAAGGAAGTCATGCCAGCAAACCCAACAATGTGTATTGAAAAACAGGAAAGAAAACCATAAAATGGAAAAGAATGAAAAAAAGCAGCTCTAGATGTGAATTCCAGCTCTAGACAACCCAAATATTCACCACTGCTCTGTGACCCAAGTGATGCAAACTCCTATCACACTCCCAGTGGCCACAGCTCTAATCCATGAAAGAGACTGAAAGAGCTTTTTTATGAGGAGGGTGTGAAGCAAGGGTGGACTCTTCTGTTTTCTGAATCAACCCCAACTAAGACTGCAAAATAGCTTCATACAGCTGATTCTCTTATACTCCATTACTACAGAGGAGGCTGAGTAAGGAAAGGAGTAGAAGAGCTTTAAGTCAGTTCTGTGCTACATTTGCTAAGCCTCTTCAGCACTCAGTATGCTCCTACTATAAACCAGTGGCTTCCCAAACAGCATTTCCATTGCCTCATTACCTCAAGCCTGCCCTTCTCTGCATCATGAGCTGCTGCCACTCTTGCAACTCATTGGACCTACTGCCTGTCACAAAGTTGATTAAATTAACTAAAGCAGAGGAAAAAGAAACCAAATCTTCCTGAGACAGCAAGCTGAACCGGTTCAGCTGAACAGTCCAGCAAGCTGAACTGTCCAGCTTGACACATTAAGACATGATTAACTGCTAAATACTCTCAAAAAAGGAAAAAAAAATAATAGGGTAAGCAATTTAAAGTGGGATAAATGCAACCTGAGCCTTAGGTGATCCGTGTTAAATAGAAATTTTATCACTGTGGGTTTGTGTGCATAAGCCTAGATGAGTTCCTTGGTTTGCACTCCAGCTGCACTGCTTTAAAAGCTGTGAAGACACAGACACTTGACAACCACTACTTATCAGGGGAAAACCATCCCACTGCCCCAATCGTGTATTTGAAGCAGGATAAGAAAAAGTGTTTTAGGAAGCTGATCCTTATTCCTACTGAGTTCTTAGTTGCTGTATTTCATATCCAAATTTTCTTCACAGTGTGCCTCTGGGCAACAGCAGACTGTTCTACTCATAAACAATTGCTACCTCCTTTCAGACCCCCACACTTCAAAGCTGCATACTGGAAGGGAAGATTAGTATAGAAAGATATATATATTAATTTTTTTTTACATGATATCACTGCTTTTAAATGTTTGCAACGGTATTCCTGAAGTACCATTTCACCTGCTGATTACATATTCATGATTGTAAATTTATTCATTGAGGTTTTAGTTGTGGCATGTTCCTCAAAGTTTTAAAATGTTTCATTATAAATCTACTTACACTATCCTACAGATAATTTACATCATTTGTCTTTGTGGATATTATGAGAGGTTGAAAGAAAGTTCACTGAGTAGACCACTCTCCCTGAATGTTTTACACTAGACCACTTTTATCTTTCCACATAGCTTCTAATTCAGTATCAGAAAAAATAAAATACATACATGGCTGCCACAGTCCAGAAAAGGCTGCTTTCCTGACTTCCAAAATCATAGGTTGCTTGAATGGGGCAATCAGACTCATTTTTTCTCCATGCTGTCCTGAAAAGACATTTGACTCAAAGCTGATTTGACAACACATCTGGTTTTATCCTTGTAGAATCCTGAAAAAAATATTTGTCTCAAAAAAGTCTCCAGGACAAAGTGGACATTGCACTCAGGTGGAGGCCTCATTCAGGAGCCACCTGGGCTCTCCTCTCTCAAGGAGAGACCCTCAGCTGGGTACCCACCCTGAAAAACAGGGCCCTATTCTCCCAAGATCAGCCCCTCCTTTAGTGGCCATCCCGATGAACTGAGCACTGTCCTTGCAAGGGCAGCTGCGTCTGATGCCACCCTGACAGGCAGGACACTGTCCTTATTCCATAAGGGACAGGGGCAGGCAAGCTGCACACTGGGGAGGCAGAGTGACATCTTGTGTGTGCCCCGGGTAAAGCCACTGGAGAGGGGGCATGTGCAGAAATAAGGGTTAGTGCTGTGTGAGGGGCTCAAGTGGACACCTGGCAAATGTGAGTACAAATGTGACATTTGTTTTGGCCCCCGCATCTGGGGAGCTGTGCTCACTTTGTGAAACGTGACAGTGCTGCACTCACCTTGTGGGTCATGACAATCCTCCTTAAGGATTTACCCAATCTCCAAAATTCTGGGCTAGGATTTTATTCAAATACAGGAGGTGCTACAGATAAAATGGCACGTGCTGCTGAATTGTACTTCATAAATGGCCAGGCTGGATGGAGATTTGAGCAAGCTGGTCTAGTGGGAGGTGTCTCTGCCTAGGCAGACTAGATGGTCTTCAAGATCCCTTCCAATCTAAACCATACAAAAATTTAAAAAACTAAAAAATATTACACCTGCAGGTCTTGTACTGTCATGGTTCTTCCTACACTTTTGTGTGCAAAAGAATAAAAAAAAGCTAAATCATTTCCCAGGCCCTGATATGCAGTCACCTCTGCAACTGAACAGTACCTGTTTAGACAACATACAGTACATCTCTACACGTGAATTTAGTTTAAGCAAAAAAAAAAATCTCTAGAACAAAGTGCAATTCAAGAGAATCAGCTATGAATTATGTCATTAATTGTAAGTAATGCCCTGAGAAGGTAAAAATATGAGCTTTACATCATATAAGGGGTTCTCATTATTATAGCACAATTCTACACTGATGCTGTAAAACCTGCCATAATCTGCTCTACTCCAGTTAGAAAAATACATGTTGCTCAAACTTTTTTATTTTTGATCTGTGAACTTAGTGATTTTCTCTACTGTGAAAATTTGGATCAGTTTGGACATTTATAAGGAAGGAGACATATACATACATCATAAAATTAGCCCATATCTGACAGTCCAAAAGAGATATTATGGATTATATTAAAAAAACGATATATCATGTAAAATGATGTGTCACCAGTGATGTATAATAGCCAAAAGATGAAATGCTTGAATTCAAGCAGCAAGGCATTGCTGTCATGCCCATAGGTTCAAGATAACACAGCTGCTTCACCTGTGTCACTGAACTTCATGGGTTGTATTTCATGCCAGCAAAAAAAAAAAAGCAGAATTATTTAATTTTATTTTTCCATTGATACTATTGGGCTACTCCATAATCCAAAACCCATAGCTTTATATCCAGCAACGTGTAAATCACTACAAGGAAAGCTGGACTTTATGAGACACAAAGTGATGTGTCATAAGTGATAAAACAGCAACACCACAAATATGATGTAGAGAAAGGACTATTACCCCTTGCAGATCAGAGCTCCTGAGTCTCTGATTTGTTGTGAGGGACAAAAGTACACTATTTCACTATTTTCCAAAAAATGCTAGCTTAAAGAATGGTACCACTGTGAAATAAAGAAAACATATCACCTCAATTAGTAACAGTTTCTCAGTTTAGCTGATTTTCTCTATACCACTTCAAGTACCAAAAACCCTCAACAAATTAGAGTATTAGGTAAACTGTATCCATACAATAAATATATATTACTGAAATATGTATATACCAAGAAGCAAAGAATATCTTATTTATCAAAAGTTGTTGCAGAATCAAGCTCTACCAAACAAAGAATACAGTATACGAAATTAATTTTAGCATGTTAGGACAACTTGATTTCAAAAGGGAAAGAAAATTTACATGCTTTATTTTCACTTACCAGTATAAATACAGCCATCTTGATAAAGAGATGTGTATAGAATATTCCAATAGTATGTAACTATAATAATAATGCAATGAAAAGAACTATGATAAATAAAAGTGGACAAAAAAAATCCAAATTATGATTTTTATTATGAATGCTGGATTGAAATTAAAATAACAAAGCAAAAAGAAAAACAAAACAAAACCCCAGAAAGCTAATCGTACTGTTAGTGTCTTGTATATGTCTTGTGTTCTAGTAAAAATAGGAACACTGTGGCCCAGCTCACTGGAGATACCAGTCCCAGAAATCAGTTAGCTGCCTGAGTTCATGGGGGTGGGTGAGTCCTGACAGTGTTGATAGTTGTGGGGTTTTTAACCCAACACAAAGTAGCTAAATGTTTCTCACATCTTTCTCTAGGAAATTAGTTAAGCAAAGTGTCTTGCATTAGTGCAGTGCTGTTTTGGAAGTGGGGTGGCTCTTGTGAGAGGCTGCTGGAAGCTCCCCCAGTTCCTATCCTGGTCCCACCAGCAGATATGGGAAGCTAGATGTGCCTCTGCAAGTAAGATATTCAAGAAAAGAAAAAAAAAAAAAAAAAATAGGAGGAGATGAGAGCAACGTCAGAGCAAAAACACTGAGGTCAGTGAGCAAGGAAGGGGGAGAAGCTTGAAGATCATCTACTTCCAAACCCTTTGCCATGTGCAGGGACACCTCCCACTAGACCCAGGTTACTCCAAGTCCCACCCAGCCTGGCCTTGAACACTTCCACGGAGGGGGCATCCACAGCCTCCCAGGACAACCTGTTCTAGTGTCTCACCACCCAAAAGCTTGGAGGGTACCAAGGAAAGCCTAGCAGAAAACTAAGGCCAATTTATTTTACTTTTTTCCCTTTAAGGAATAAGTTTAAAAAAAACAAAACTCCCACCATTTATTCACATGGAAAGACTATGGGAGCAGCCTTCCTACCCATTCTTGCTGAATCAAGTCCTGCATCAAGAGTCATACTTAACTCTCAATTCCAGAAGGTTCCTATATGAAGAACACATCAAAATATGATTTGACAAGATACACAAGGTCTGAAGAACAAAACTCAAGACTGCCTTGTTTAAAAAATAATCCATTTCAGAAAAGTCAAGCCGAATTATTTGGTTACATGGGTTTTTCACAAACAGGATGTTGCTCAGATGCTCTTAAAAAGTAATTTTGCACTTCACCAATTAAAACAAGTTGGTGCCGTCAACCTGAGTGTTATTTTGAGATGCATGAGCAGCCTCTCTGCTCTAGTTGATTACAGGAGCTGACGTTTTTGCCACCATATTGACTCCCCAGTTCCGGCATTTCAGCCCTAAGTGAATATTGAGTCATTTCTCAGGAACAGCAAGAAACAGCTAAGCAGATGCGCTCAGTCAGCCTTGTCAGCTTTTCCCTTATGCAAATCCAAATGTATCAAAGTTTGATTAGCACTGTAGAGAAAAAAGACCATCTGCTAACACACCGAAAGCATGTCCCTTTGCAAAAAAGGAGCAAGGAGCTGTTAGATACCTGAGCTGCTGAAACGTAAAGAGAGTGAGAAGTTGTTGTTTTTCTCAAAGAAATGCGTGCCCAAATTAGTATGGTAAACTGTGGAACCTATATAGCAAGGGTGAAATCACACAGTCAGAGCACTTTTTCTTACAGTCCAATTTTGCAGTATGTAAAAATACAGCAAGTACTGATATTGCATCCAGTTTTCAAATCAGATTAAGGAAATCCATTATTCACTGGATAAAATGATCATGATTATTTTTTGTAGTTAATCCTAAACAATTTAGATTAAATTCCTAAGCCTGTGTCTGCTTAAATTCCTGTGGAAAGACTTTTGTAACACACTTTATAGCCATCTGCTTAAGTGGATGATATAAGGTCACATTCAGCAAAACTCTTCAATGAAAGCTAAAAAAATCTTTTTCACAACTCTTCATACTTTTGAAACATTGGCTTGGGGTGGACAGAAAAAAGAAAAAGAGGTCCTCACATCACTTTTGTTTCTGTTTATCCAACAGCTATTGCCGAAAAAGATTGCTTGGAAAACACAGAAGTTGGGGTGATATTTCATTTTTGCCTGTAATATCTATTCCTTCATGAAATATATGACCCTGAGAAATATCACTTTATGCATTTTAAAACAAATTTTAATTTGGACCTATTGTCACAGTACAGAGCAGTATCATAATTAATGATGTAAAACTGGTAGCTAAGATGTCATTACACATGGGAATGTCACAGTGAATCAAGTTAAACTAGCTACTAAAAAAATACAGCACCAGAATATTAGTTTTTATATCACCATATATCAAATAAATCTTTCACAACTACAAAAATGTGTATGGATATGGGATGAGCAGCTTTGGCACAAAGCTGGCCCAGCATCTCAAAATGCCAGCAAATCAAGGCCTGTGGGTAAGTCAGGCTATTTATTTGCCACGCTGACCTACTTCTATTACCCTTATCATTCTTCTAGATACCATTCACAAGGATCTTTCCGTCAGAGCAAAAGACAATGGTAATTCATCAGAGCTCTGATGTAATTTCTAAGAACGATGCATACCTCCTGAAAGGCATGTTTGCAAGCATTTCTAGGAAGTGCTCTGAGCTGCTCAAAACACCTTTATCCTGTTACCAGCTGGCTTTTTTTGCTAATCAAATTAGCATGTACACATAAAAATTAGGTGTAAAATCAAATTAGCATTTACACCAGATTAAAAAATATATAATGAAAAGTAACAACTGAACAGCAACATAAGTTACTTCTCATCTGAATATTCATGAACTACAGAAAGTTTTAAGAGAGCATAAGATAATAGAAACTGTGTAATAGATTGAAAGCAAGGTATCTGCCAGAACTGGTAAAAAGACACGTAGTCCATTCCCCTTGTCCTTTGGGTAGCTATGGGTAGGTAAGAGGTGTTTGGCCACAGTCAGATAAGAACATTTCCATCCCTAGGGTCAGAGTTGTAATTTACACTGCTAATCTGAGCTGTTGCTTTTATAAGAATAATTTACAGTTTGCCATTATTCCATCACACTCAGTATATCTCTGCTCAAACAGCACACATTATTCATTGACAGACTGGAACAGAATGAAACCGTTTAGAAATAAACAACAACAAAATCTCCAAGTCTCACTTATTGTATATGCTTTAGCTTATGGCAGAAGACAATTACCTGTCTGCTACTAGCATGTTCTGATGCATAGCCCTCTTAACAACAAATTTTGGACATATAATTTCAACAAATGAGGACATAGAAGAGCTATTGCTGCTTCTGTATATGTCAATGTTTGGTTTTGTTTCATTTTGTAGGTGGATTTTTTTCTCTTTAATAACTCTCCTTTATTAATCCTCTGTTACTTAAACTTGATTTGTACTTTGGAATCTAATTTGTCCCTTAACTAAGGATTGTACTCTTCTGAACAGTTTCACTAGAAACTTGTGCTTAAGGGCTTTGTACCATCATACCCTAGAACTACTAGAAGGGCTGATTGCAACCTGGGGATATACCCAGATTAATTTTGAACTGGTTGGTTCAGTCAATAACTTCAGTGAGGATTCAGCCCTAAGGGTTTTCTCCTGCCTCTCCCTTTGTACATCCAAACATTTCTATAGGCTTATATTTCAAAGCCCACAGTGCTGCCACTGCAGTCATCACCCTTTACCTAGAAAAAGAATTGGCTGCAATAAAAAAATACAACAAACAGAAATTATAAGTCATTCCTCCATTGTAGTATAAATTCACCTTAAGTAGAATAAAAATTTAAGCCTCATGTTTTGGGAGCACCCCTATGGGGGTGCTTTCTCTGCCTCTCTCTTCACAAGTAGACATTTCACTTTCTTCTTACGTAACCCTGGATATCTGCATCTTACTCCCAGTGTCTCTCTCTAATGAGCTTGTTTGCACATGTGCTCAGCCAGGTGCACCTGCAAGGAACATATTTGCACCCCTCACTAAGGAATTCTGGTTCAGGGAATACCTGAATCCATCAACCCTACCAACCTCAGCCTTTCCTACCTTGATACATAGTTCAGATCCTGAGTTAGTAATGTGATAGTGGCTTTGTGTGGAAAATTTGTCCAAAAAAAAGTCATGTGAATGACATGTGACATCCATGACACTACTGGATGCAAGTAGCTGTAGAAATAGATGTCCTCTTCTTTGTTAAAGAATGCTTTCAGCATTAACATTTTGCTGTACACATTAGTCCCATTTTGTTATTGTCAAAAGACCTTCAACCTAGGCACAAGTCATGCAGCTGCATGGACTACTGAGAAGGGAAGAGAAAGGATAATTTCTTATGCTTTTTTGTTCTAGTCAGCTGTGTTTTCTTAAGCCTTTACAGATGCTACTGTTGTACAAAGATACAAATGACTGTGTGTATACCTGAATAAAGAATTTAATGCTGTGCATGTTGTCTGAGGTCACCAGTTACCCTACTTGTACCTGCCCATACTCCAGGGGTGTTTCTTCTTGTTCTATATTTCTGTAAGAACCAGCAGTTAAAATCCCCTTGGCTCTGATTTTAGGATACTAGCACCAAAGGAGAGATGTAAAGAAAGACAAGAAGAAGGAATACAGCAATGCATCACCACCAGCATTGTCTGTCGTAAAGACTTGGTGGACTCTTACCAATACAAATACAGGAAATGTACATTTGTAGAAAGAGGGCTTACCCACAATGTAAGGCATACATTTCCCTTGAGTTCACAGAAAGGACGTCAACCTCCCTTTCTACTCCACAGTCCTTATTGCTTAAGGATGCAAAGACAGGATGAAGCCATTATTTTATCCTTACTTCTCTCCTCTCTAGCCTCTTAACAGAGAGAGGAATGGGGGAGGATCAGGGATGGATCACAAGAGGTGCATGCCTTGATTTGCACTACAGTAGCTTTCATGACTTACGTGCAGGGCAAATATTGGTCAGGTAAACTTTTTAGGATAGTTATTAATTCTGTACCTGAAATCTCTCAATGGGACAGGAAAAGGTACTTTGAACTCTCTTTACTCCATGATTGAAGG
The DNA here is from genome assembly GCA_038090715.1 of Florisuga fusca. NCBI lineage: Eukaryota > Metazoa > Chordata > Aves > Apodiformes > Trochilidae > Florisuga > Florisuga fusca. The sequence goes on from JAAWXA010000005.1 coordinate 32,481,333, forward strand.
CAGAAAACAAAGAACTTCACTGCTCACTGCAATAAAGACAGCACAGTGTCTCACAAATTCAGCAGAGTTTCTAGGGCACACCAGGGATAATGGATCATGAAAGTGTGCTATGTGTTATGCAGTATGCCTTTTCTTTGAGGATCTTACTGTTGTCACATGTAGCAAAGGGCAATCCAAAGGTCATTTGGTTCAAGAGACTAGATGAAAATGAGACAGGTCACCTTGCCTATATGAAGGCATTTATGGTAAAATGGTGGCAGCACAATTTTGAAGGTGTGAAAGGGAAAGGAAGTGAAAAATTCCCTTTGAAATTCAGTGTTATTGAATTGAAATACTCAAGAGAACATGGCCAGTCTATAAAAGTCAGCTTTCTGCCAACCACTGCAAACTGCAATAGACTTAGAGATCAAATCATTCTCTTTGTCTGCTGAGATGCAGAAGCTATACGGAAATATGTGATAGTTAAAAATAAGGATTAAAATAATACTGTATCAAAACACTAACTATTTCAAAGTGCAGCTGCTGGCCAAAAAAAAAACAAACAAAAAAAACCAACAACAAAAACCCCAGCAAGTTTGAATAACACCCTAAAAAAACCACCAAATCATGGCAGAAGATAAGGTGAGAGCTTACTGGAGCATGTGACAGGTATATTATTGCTGTTCATAAATAGCTCTGTAGCCCCAGAACCATGCTAGGCAGTTTACAGACAGGCTGAGTAACAAGATCAGTGCTGTGAAGAGCCTCCAGTCTCAGCTGACAGTTCTACAAACAGGGACAAAATAGTGGAATAACAGAGGTGCGAGGATAAACATTTTCATTAAGTACCCATTTAAAGAAAAGGGAGAAGATCAGATAGCAGTTCACTACTGATGAAAGGAAAAGTCTTTCTTTACTCTGTCCCCATAGTTTTTGCCTTCCATACTTATACCCAAACACACCTGCATTAAAGTCCTCACTCTCTCCCAGAATTACAGAAATGTTGGAAGGGGGCTTTGGAGGGTATTTGGTCAAAACTCCTGAACCACTGAGGTCAGATTCCATGTAAGGGTGTGACCTCACAGCTGGGGGAGAAGGCAACAAGCCATTGTTTGAGTCCAACGGCAGAGTCAGTCACCATATCTCACTTCATTATGCTTTATGGAATATTGTTACTTTATTTTAATTTTAGGCTTTTTTTTGGTTGTTGTTTCCAGTAAACTAGCTGAGAAGTTGCAAGGAAGTACTGCTTCATGTATCTCTCTCAAAATATGTTTTCAGGAGGATTTTTTTTTGCTTTGCCTTAGGAGCTCTTCTCTGGTAAGGGAAACATCTCATCCAAGGGGACTCTGAATGACACAATGAAGTTCCACAGGATTTGTCCCCCTAAATCTCACAGGTATTTTCAAAACATGTTGTAGGATTCTTGAGATTATTTTCCCCTTGTACACATTTTTGTGTCTAACCTCACAGCTCTTTGAGTGACCTCTGTAGACACACTTCCAGATATCTGCCCTGGCATTGTGCTTTGGATGCAGCCAAACATCACTGGAAGCTAAGCCAAAGTAGGTGCTACATTTGAAATCATATGACTCCACTGTCTTCTGTCAGGGTTTACTTCCTCTTAATTCCCTGGCTTTAAAGATATGTGGGGGGTTGCTGTTTTAATCAATTCCCACTACTATTTACCATTTACTATAATCCAAACATATTTTAAAGGAACTGGAATTTTAGGCAAGTAAATGTAATGCTGTCTTGCCCCTGATTCAACATGTATTTTCCCCTTCTTTGAAGTGCATAATATTGGGCTTTCATTTCCACTTTCAAGCCAATCTCAGACAAGTAGCAGTTCTTGCCCTTTCCCAGACAGGTGGCTAGCTGAGAGATTTTGCAGCATTAGTGCTCAACTCATTTAGTCTTCCTTCAAGACTGAGTGATTTCTGGAGAGGACTCAACCTCTGACCTCCTATTGCACTGTACTTTGCTGCTAATCACCCCACCATTGGTCCCTGAAAAGCGATTTTACATAATCTTCACTAGGCAGAAGGAATTACAAGTATTCTGCCTGTTATTCTACTTCTGTCATCAAGTTACAAAGTAATTTATATTTTAACCAAGTATTTGCATCTGCCTTTATATACATATCTATGCACATACATATATACGTCTGTATGTATGTATAGACTGAAAAGATATCTCAGTTGATAAGACTATGGTGCCAGATTCAGATGTTTAACCAAAGAACATTAAAACAATCAAAGGAGCCAATCATATTTAGTGGAAAGGTCAAATCTGAGCTGAGTATATTCATATTTTATTCAGCATGTCACATATATTAATCTATCCCAATCCTAAAAGCACAAGGTCAGAATAACGGATGGATATTGCACTTACTCTGACTTCTATTTTGATAGGTCCCAATTACAAACCACTGTAAATTCTGGAGGCTCCAGCCCCAGCTGTTTAAGATGTATGGCTCTTTCTCTTAAAACTACTACCAGTCCCTTGCAGAAGATGCAGCGGGGTTCACATCAGTCCCCCATTAACCTCCAGCATCTGAGCACATTGCCACCTGGTATGAGTTCAGCTAGACTTCTCCAGCTAAAGGAAAATTGACTGCAGAAGGTGATGTCACTTTACACTGAGTGACTGGTGATACTCAGGTCAGTCAAATGCATGTTTTCAAGTGAGAGCATCTGTAGGTTCCATAGCAGATTTTAATGATAACCTGTCTGACAATTATGCTGGTGTTGAGGACACTTTCCCTTCTGAAGTCAAACATGGGGAACTCTTCTTTGCCAGAAAAGCTCAGGGGTCACCCCATTCTCAAAGGTTTCACATGTGCCTTTCCTGCACATAGAGCTGAGCAGTCTTGCATGCAGCTGTCAGGGATGAAGCTGGGGCTGCCTGAGGGAAGATGGAAAGGAAATGCATGAGCAGTGGATGTCAGATGTAGTCTGTGAAGGAAAAAAACAAGTGACTAAGGGAGAAATGAGAAAGCATAAGTCAGCAAGGTAGGAAAACAAGTTGTCAAAGGATGCCTTTTTGGCTGTGAATGCAGGTATTTCCACTGGCTGCACTGCAATAAGTCATGAATGGTTGGCAAGAATGGTTCCCTCTCAGACATTGTCACCTGATTAAGTTCAGAACCCAGACTAGTGGTACTGCAAAGAAAAGAAACCCACCCTCAGGCTAAGCATTGCATTCATATCCCAGCTATCTCTTTTCACGAGGGAAAAAATGGTGTCTGTCTTGAGTTCAGAAGTCTGACAGTCAGGTACACAATCAGTTGCGCAAGAATAGCACTGTGCAGTGACAGCTGCAAAGGAAATATGGTGATTATCACACATCTTTGGATGAGCATTGTGGGGGACAGTGACAGTGCAGGTGAACTTCCACTCCAGAGTTTCACAAACCTAACTGAGAAAGGCATGAGAGAGAGAGAGCCTCTTGCCTTTTTTGAAAGACATAGCTAGAGAAGGGATTATTGCTCAGGAGAAAGCAATAAAAAAAAATATTTGTAATATATGCTGGTAATTGAAGAGCTATTGCTTAATCCTATTCATAGGTTTAATAGCTTCTAAGGGAATTTAAATAAGTTAGGGAGGTTTGACATTCCTCTGAGAGATGAATCCATGTATAACCTTGTATTTCATAATTAAAAATTTCTTTGATTTGTAAGACCCAGAAAACTGATTATAGTAAATTACAATCTGAACAACCAACCACTAGATGCTATGAATAATGCAGGAAAACTTCAAGACTAGATAGTCATGGACAGTCTGCTGAGGGTGTGGGGCAATGGAGGTCTAAGCTGTATAAATGAGAAGCACATGTTATTGAAGAACAGACAAAGTTATCATCTGCTTCCCCTTACTCCTCAGTAACACTATCCACAGAGTTGTAATATGTGCACAATTTTAACAGTAATGTGAATAGTATAATCATAATAATAATAAAAGAATCTTTAATCCCTGAACTGGACTGAATGTCTAAAGAAAAAAATAAATAGCTTGAAAACTGAGACAAAAAAATCCAAAAAAGCAGTAGGAGAAAAAAGTGGATTAAATTGGTAAAATGAACCGGCCTTATTGTGGCCAAGAAACAAACTGGGTCAAAGGAAGGGCAACATAAATAAAATAACAGCTAAACCTAGGACAGATTGAAACAAGCTATTTTTACTTCGGTAAAAAATTAGATTAATTTATTTGAATAGGTGTATACAAGTCAACAGCATAGCAATACTTAAACATAAAACCCTTGAATCTCGACCTTGTTCCCCTCCTCACTCCTCTTTCAAAAATCAATTCCTTTTTCCCTGAAAATATTATTTCAAATTAACAAGCAGAGAGTTTGCCATTGGGGTCATAAAGTCAAAGATAAACCAAGGGAAATAAAGTTGGGGAATACAGAAAAAGAGTTCCAAAGGCAACAGTAATATGAAAGTATTTTAAACAAAGAACTTCTCAGTTCTACACTGTATCAATAAAAGCATTAATTTCTACACCTCAGGCCATTTTGAACTCTGCTATGACAATAGCTGTCCTTTGTATTCAAACCATAACCACACAGAAAGTAACATATTTTCAGCCTTTTCCCTGTTGCTGAGCCATTCAAAACCTGAAAGCTAAGCCATCATTCGCTCCATATGGGGAAATGCTAAAATGAAATTATTTCATTCTGCACCCTTTCTGCCCCCAGGTAGCCTTCCAATGAACCTTCATGACAAATGTATGCTGCAAATCCATAACTTTCCTTTAAAATGTGCAGAGATAAACAAGACAAGGTGTGGAAGAAATACTATACACAGGTGTCGCGTCTCTATCAGCTTTAATTATTTTTTTTTCCTAAATAGATTGTATTTAAAGGTGTTTATAAGTAATATTTCTCTACAAAGCTGAAAGCCTGGAAGGTAAGCTACTTGATCTTAGACCTACCTTCTAAATAGAAAGCTTGATGAAACACCCTGTTTGTGACAGGAGACCATTAATTGCTGGAATATTGTTCATATTTTGTATGTTGTTCAGCAGCTGTACGTTGACTGACTTTAACATGAAACAGATTTTTCAATAAGTTATTTTTATGGAAATTCAGCTAAATTTTCCCTATTTTTTTTAATGTTAGAGGTATTGCAATATTGAGTGGGCTTTTTTTCCCCATCATGCACTCATGCCACTACTTAAAGAACTTCTGAAAGCCTTCAAATCCATTTTTTTTCCAATGTGTGTTCCAAAATATGTACTTAAAATTGGATTATATGAACCATTCTATATAATCCCATTCATTTCACTAAGAGCAAATTTTTATTTCACTGCAACTAGTAAAGGCAGGAGACATATGCCAACCTTAACAAATGAGACTAAAATGAAAATTCACCTCCATTTTTTCTACACTAGTATTGTATATTTGGATAACTATGTTCAACTTGGTCTCTCAAAGGAAACATTCTTTTGCAGTGAAAATATATAACTCTTATTAAGTAGTTAATTTTGAAAAAAAGTTTAATAATCTCTACAACAACTTGCATTTAATGATCAGAAATCTGTCATTTAATGTTAATTCCAAAAATAATACCAGACTAAGATTTTCAGAGCTCTCCACCATTCTTCCTTTCTTAACCAGTCTTGTATTTTTTTTTCCAATTATTCAACTCTCTATATCAAATACATTCCATAAATATAGTATATGTAAAACCAAAAACATTTACTGAAGGCAGTATTGCTTTTAGTGACTAAATTTCTGTAATGGACAAAAATCCTTTTTTGTTCCTCTGAAATCACAGGAAGTCATGATATAAATAAAACTGTGTCACAAAAAGTCTACTTCAACCAAAACCACCACACACTACCCTCTACTTGGTATCCTATCCTGTGGCCATGTAATCAGCACTAAAGCCAGCACTGCATTCTAGGGAGGATACTTGTATGTACTATAGGTAATTTTGATTAAGTCTGGTAAATCTCATCCTATATTCACCAATTACAAGAAAATTCTGAATACATTACTAGAATTTCCCATCATGGGGCAGAGCAAGGTCAAACTTCTACTGTATCCCTGCATTTTCTTGTAAGTGTCTGTTACAGTCTGAATACACAGCACAGAGTCAAATAAATAGATGAGCATTAGGCAAAAGCCAGATAAGAGGTGATTGCTGAGAGCTGTGAACTAATGATAATGCTTTTTTCTGGTTTTAGTGATGTACTCAGCAGCTCACCTGCAATAACTAAAGTGGCAGATAATCCCCATATCTTCTTGTAGAATCCCAATGATACCAATTATTGTCAGAGAGTTACATTTTTAGTCTTAAAAATAGCATCCACTGATTTCAATTTTCCCCTCTTAAGAATGCTGAAAGCAGTGGCAGCCCTTCTATACTTCTGTTGACACTGCAAATCTATGTCTGCCCATACTACATCAGTGTGATAGCTTTCCTAATTGGATGTATTTGTGGGAGGAGGTAGGATTAGTAACAGAGAGACAAATACATTTTCAGGCATGAGGTAGGAAAAAATACTGAAGCTGAATTTCTATCAGTATGACGTAAGCTTTGCATCCAAATTCCATGAATACAGACAATTGAGAACTCCCTTAGAAATGTGGTTTTTAAAACAGATGAACATTCAACTTAATCAGATGTTATAATTTATCTTTTTTTTTAACCAGATACAAAACAGACATTCAGAACACTTAACTGTATCTCTGAAGACGGACAAATTGTGAAAAACTATGGAAAGACTGAGACACAGCCTGTGATGAGCAGTGGGCAGTGACTCAGATGATCTAAGTCTCTTCATAGTCTGCAGGCCTCTCCAGACTCCCTGTGATGCTAGTGAGAAGTGTAGAAACTTTGCCACACAGAGAGCTTCTAGGCTGGCTTATTACATCAGGTGTTGTATAAACACTACTGTTTAACTATACAAAATCTCTTTAACTCCTTGCCTTACATTAACGGAGTAGAACAACATGGCCTTTTCCTCACACAGGGGCTCATAGGTGTTGAGTAAGGAGCCAAATCGATTTTTCAAACCATGGCACACTAACTCTACCACTCACAGATTTGGACATCCACCTATCCCTTAAAAAAAGCAGTATGCCATTTTTTGCCTAGTATAACTACCAAAAGATGCTGGTACCAGAGGCTAGAATTATTAAAAAAAAAAAAAAAAATATCAATCCCCTCCTAAAAAAAAAAACAACCCAAAAACCCCACAACAACAAAAACCAAAAAAACCCAAAACACTCCCCCACGCAATAAAAAAGTATAGGGCAGGACAAAAGTATGGTCAGTTTGAAATGGCTCATTATTTTAGCCCAGATACATCAGAAGGTTCACGTTAGAGAAAAATAAGTATCTTCTGGCATTGTTTTGCCAAATGGAGTATCAATTAATGGCTAAAAAATTATAGCTCTACATAACATCGTGGAGACTAGGATTCTCTTTACTGATAAGAGAGCCTGAGGGTTGAAGGATTCGATTCTCACATTTTCACTGTCCAAGATAGTGTCTTGACCATTGGCCAAGATGAGCTTAATCTCTTGCTGTAAAAGCTAATACATTTTGTAAAAGCTATAAGTTCAGTGGAAGAAGGAATAGTGCCCAGGTGCCCCAGTTTTTAACCAAATGTCTTGCAGAGATATTTTTAGGCCACTCTGAGCACCTGTCACGTTGCGTAATACAAATTTTCACTGTAAAAACTATAGGTTTTGACCTATCATCTTGAAACAACAGCAATTTAATTAAATCTTGTAAGGTTAAGTAAGAACAAATTTATTTAAGTCCAAGTGTCTCCCCTTCTTCCATCAAAAGACATTAAAAATTTCAAAGCCTATATATTGTCTATTCTGTGTGTACAAATAAGGCAATTTTCCAAGTTTCTGTGTAGTATTTTTCAAACATGCTTTGAGCACATTTTTGAGGGGATAACTGAAAAAGCAACAGCACCTAGACAGGTGAGTCACAAGTTATTAACAAGCAGTTATTTTTGGTTCAGGTGTTTCCAACACAAAGGTTTTGTAGGGTCAGTGGGAACACAGAGTTGTTGCTTGGTTGGTAATAGCATTTCCAAGAGACTGTCATTCAGTTCTCCAGAGTAACTTCTCCCAGATCCAGAAGTTTATGTTAAAATTCTTGCCACATTGCCATTAGTTCTGCTTCATGCTAAATTGATCCCACACTGCAGCATTCCTGCCAATAGCACTTTTCCTTACAATAAACATCTCTACAGAGATAAAGTCTCTGGTTGCTGCTCTGGTGTTCCCTGAACTTCTCAGATAAGAAACTTCTGAATCAGCAAGAGATTTTATATGTAACTGTTGGAGTCACACTTCAGGGGAATATCTATGTTCCTTTTCAAAGAATGTTTTTTATTGCTCTGATTCTCTCAGCTTGTACCTTCTATTAAAGACATAGATTGCTTAAGAGTTAAATTCTCAGAGAAACTCTAGATTATTTTTTAACTGCAAGCATTTCCATTGTTAAATCTTTGTTTAAAAAATTTGTCATAGAGGTGCCCCTGTCAGATTCTTTTTTTTTTCTGTATTCCCACCCCAGCCAAACTGTGCATATCAGCTCATTTCAAGACATGTATACACCCAAAGTTCACATCCAGCGTGGACCACCAAATCTCCGGAGGATGTTTACAAGAGTGCATGTTTTGAAGATGACTATCTATGTTTTGAAGAAAAGAAATGTAAATGCACACACTGCACCTCTGACAAATGCAGAGGTTGAAAAATAACAGGACTGTGTCTCTGACTGGCTACAGAGACTGCCAAGAGAGGAACAGTGACAACTCCAGCTTAGCAATTCTTTCCAAAGTTGCTTTCCAAGCTACACCCCACAGGAATCATGAAATCATCCAGATGAGGTTAGGAAAATAATAAAGCTTGTGCAGCTCTCTTTAAGGCTTCCTGATAAGTCTGGCATGTGCTTAACATGTAGTGGGTGTTAACCTCATTTTTTCCGGCACAAACATAATCTCTGCCGTGTTGGAAAAGGAGAGCTGGATGATGTAATTGCAAAAATGGTCTCCATAATCTGAACAATCATGGTGAGTAGAGGAAAGCCAATGGCACTCCTATCATCAAAAAAGGCAAGAAAGAGGATCCAGGAAATACACACACCACTCACCCTCATCTAAGTCTCTGAAAAGGTGATGGAGCAGATAATCTTGGAAATACTTTCGAAATACATGAAGGAAAAAAAATCCCATCAGGAGTAGCCAGCATGATTTCACCAAGGAGAAGTCACACTTAACCAAGTTGATTAACTTCTTGGATAAAATGACTGGCCTGTTAGATGAGGGGGTAAAAGTGGATATTGCCTTCTTGGACTTCAGAAATGCTTTTGACAATCTGTCCCACAAGTTTCTTACAGACAAGCTATTCATGTATGAGCTGCATGAGCACAGTGGGAGATGGGTTGAACAAATGGCTGGAAGGCCAGACTCAGAGGGTAATAGTCAGTGGCATGAAGTCTTCTCAGAGGCCTCAGTGTACATCAAAGGTAAATTCTGAGTCCAGCACTTCTGAACATTTTCATTAATAATCTAAATGATTGAGACCAGTGTACCCTCAGCAATTTTGCCTGTATGACAAACTGGATGGAGTGGTTGATATGTCAGAGGGTCATGCTGCAATCCAGAGGGACCCCAAGTGGCTGGAGAAATATGGTGACAAGAAATTTATAAAGTTCAACAAGGGGAAGTGAGAAGACCTCCATCTGAAGAGGAACAACCCCAGGCACCAGTATATGCTGGGGGCTACCCACCTGGAAATCAACTTTGCAGAAAATGAGGGTGTAAGGAAGATGGATCCCAGTGACAAGTGCACTGGGCACAAACTGAAATGCAAGAGGTTTCCTCTGAACATCAGAAAATGCTTTTTCACAGTAAAGGTGAAAATCGTTGGCACAGCTTGCCCAGAGAGGCTGTGGCATCATCTTCCTTGGAGATATTCAAAAGCCACGTGGACACTGACCTGGGCACCTGGCTCTTGGTGGCTCTCTATCTGAATCTGTTCCAACTTCAACAATTCTGTTATTCTGTGTAAAATATCCTAAGAAATAGGCTTAGTGGAACAGCTACTGGAGCTCTGTCTTTTTTTTTGGTCAGATGAGTCAGCAAGAGAAGTCTCCTGAGCCATGGAAGGTGCAGGAGGATGTCATCTTGTAGAACCGAGCTACTTTTGATATATTTGTTGCATTTATTTAAGAGGAACATATTTAGCAAAGGGAGACATCTCTTTCTTTTGATGCTGAGAGAATCAAAATAGCATTATAATGGAAAAGCTTCTCCTTTCTTAATCGTTCCATCAGAATTAGTTTTCCACAAATGCTCCATAACTTAATTATTTTAATGAATAAGAATAGCAGTGTTAATCTACATACTCTCTCCTTATTAAAGAATTCTAGTTATCTTTCATATCTTCAATACGATTACTAGACAGATAAAAGAAAGAGGAAATGCAAAATATTTACTTGCTTTCACCTTTGTGAAATTAGCTTTTCATAAGTTAAGCATTTTAAAAATGCAATGATGGCATATCTTATCTTAAAATAATATTCAGGCACTCGGGGCATTATGTTATGGTGCTGAACATCAACTGACACAAAAGTGATTTCCATCTTGTCTTTACCATCACCTCACATAAACAACCATTTATTCTTATTCTGCTCCCATAGCTTCAAGATATTTTTCAAAGTAAATGGCATTTTTCTTCTCTTGCTAGGAATATCCAGACATTGAGTTTTCCAAAGTTTCCCCTAGGAACTTTTCAAAAGAAACTTTATGACCAAATCAGCTTGGTGTAACAAGTCTGGCTTCTGGGGTCAGAGCCCTAACTGTGATCTGGCTAACACACTGGTATTTAAGTATCCTCCTGAAAATACTATTGAATCCATTGATGCTGCAGGAACAAAAGAAAATTACTGAGAGTATCCTATGAAGTAACAGCATGAAGCTTCTCCACCTGCTCTTCATAAGGCTTTCAGCATAAGTGAATAGCTGCTATCTTTACACACATTTTCAAAGGTATTTCCCTTCTTGTATCTTACCAAACTACAAAAAGAAAGGGGAACACATTTTTCTACTTCTACAATTCCCACCCCAAGAGGACAAGTATACAACTCAAAAAAAGAAGATACTAACTTAGGTGACCTAAAAGGAAGTCCATATTTCTTAGAACCAGCCTAATCAACTCCCAGAACTGATGAGGATTTGCAGCCATTGTCTGAAAATTGATCTCTAGATTTATTAAAGAAATAGCAATATCTAGAAGGGCTTGATAAAAAGCCTCCCATGATAACAAAGTTCTCTGGTTGTCTCACTCTTTCTCCTGTAACTCCAGAAGGTTCCTTATAGACATTATGACAGCAAACACTGGTATAAAAGTATCACAAAACTTTTTACCAATATTTGCGTGTATTCTGAACCTGATAATTTCTTTCTCTTGTAGCAATTTTCCACAGAACTAGGTCTTTCAAGTTCAGCAATGGAGAATCAAGAAGAATGAGGGCTCATTCTACTTTAATAAAGCACTTATTTAGTTTTGTTCAGGGGCAGGGAAAATGAAGAGATAAGTAATTTACATTAATCGAGTTAATTACTTTCATAATCCAAAATTATCATATTCCTTCCCTAAGGAATAAGGCTTGACTATTACCAGTATGACTGCTACCAGGTTTAAAAAAAAAATTTTAAGTCTTTATAAACTAAATTGAAGAGCAACAATTGAACTTCAGGATTTATCCCAGATGAAATTTCTTCAGCTGCATCAGGTGGTGATCAGATTCTCGTTTAAAACAGTGATACGTATGAGACTTATGTTAAAATCAAACTGTGAGCACAGAGAATGAGCTAGAACAGAGAGGCTCAGATTTGGGCTGCTCTATTAATTAGACAAAGACCCATCTTGGTTAAAGGACATCCAAGAAAGAAATATAGTGCCTGAAAAAGCTTCTAAGTCTGTAGCAGACAGTACTTTAACCTGAAGAAGCCACCAGCACAGCAGCCCCAGCAGAACTGGGGCAAACCAAGCACAGACAGCATGCTTACAGAAGTAGCCATCTCATCTGTTCTCCCTCAAGCTTGTTTGCTGATGGACTGATGATTTCCATCCTGCACTCCCCACAAACACCTTGAAGAGCTCATGTAACTGATAAGGATGTAGGATCATGTATGTCTGACAGCCTAAACAGTGTTGTTGAGGACGAGCTGCTGGTGAGATGGATCACCAAGTTTTCCCCTGACATTCTGCCACCAACGTGTCAAAAAAAAAGAGGTCTGGTGAATTTTTGCTAGGATCACCCCTTAACCAAAGTTGTTCAGAGTGTACCACGTACACCAAGACATCAGAAAAGAGATGTAATTAGGTAATGTCTTGACAAATCCAAGAGGATACTTATGAAATGTACAAACATGGAGAGCCCCTCACTAGAAAAGCAGATCTAAGAGTTTCAAAAGAAAACAGGTATGTGTGGGCTAAGAGGAATGAATACTGCAAGAACAATTTATGTTCATACAGAAAAAAGATATTAAATTTGGCAATCTTGGTTTTTAGAGAGAGGTGAACCAAAAGATTCATAAGCACAAATGGAATTTTAAATCATCCTAGTTTGGTCAAGTCACATATGTTTATGTCTTTTCAATCTGCATGGATAAAGAAATTCTTCATCTTAACATAAGGTGGACTATCAGGTATTTTTCTACTATTAATTTTTCATTACTAGATTTCAGATTGAGTGACTGTCTTCTTTCCTGCTTTTTTCACAATCACATCTCAGCTGGTTTTTTTATGGTTTTATGATATCTGCTGAGCAAGTTTCTGACTGCAATGCAAAATATCAAGAAGTGCTACATGTTCAGACAGAGTCATTATAATTAGTTACTATGCGTTATTACAAATCAATGCGACAGATACCAAATTATTAATATTTAGGCAAACCACGTTTACTGATCAGTCTAAATTCAATTGCAATAATCACTGATCCATGGTATAAGTTAATTTTAATACAAGTCAGTGTATTTAAAGTACAAAATGACAGTTTTTTCCAGGCTGCTAATGTCTCAGGAGTAAAATTCTTAACTGTGTGCATCCGGAGAAGTGAAAGTTTCTGAATTATCTTCATTTAAGTGCTACAATCTCAGCAATTCTAAATCAAATTGGGGCCCTCTTATGTCTCTTATAGAGCTTTCAAATACTACCAGTTAGGCAAGGTGTTTAAAATTTCAGAGGGGAATGAAAATAATATCAAAAGACAAGATTTTTAGGCCTAAGATTCAGATTTCCTTTTTTTTTTTTTACCCTTAGAATGGTACTTAACACTGAGGTTAAGCCATTCATTTCCTGTAGCATCAATGCTTCAAATGGTAATGCTTTATAGATTACTTTGATACCAACAAAATGTTTTTCCCATACCTGATTTCCCTCAAGATTATTTTCCCTTTCAGCTCATCACCCTTAACTACCTTACTATGCTCTTGCCAACCTCTTACTATGTTCTGTATTAGTAGGAATGATTTCATGTTCCTTGTGCTCTTAAATCCTCTTGTCTATTAATGTCCCAGTCTATTGTGGCTGCATATGAAATGAATCCCCAAAGGAGATTTCCATATAATGACAAAAGGAAATTACTTCTGTACAAGGACAGGCTGGGGCCTGCCCATTAGTAAATGGACATTCTCACATTCTATTTTCTTAAAAACTTTATGCTTCCCAATACCCAAATCAGATTATTTAGAATATTACAATGTCTTGTATGGTCCTTGATGATGCAAAATGAAAACTATGCTTAATCTCAACACCTTTGTGTTCTTTTACAGTAGCTCTTATATTTCTAAGCACAATATTCTGTAATTTATCAGAAAAATATGAAAAATTAGTTCATTATTGAGATTTCCCACATCCAAGAAATAATCAGGATTTAAATGTTCCATCTTCTTATCACATTTCACCAGTATCTAAAAAATTACATGGTAATAGCAGCAAGCTTACCTAGATTGTAGTTTTTGTCATTCAGCCAGTACAAAAAACTACAAATACAGTTAATACAATTTAAAAATTGAAGAGAACACTTTGAATCCTATTCCCATGGTTTATTCCACCCCCTGAAAAGAAAATGTACTCTCATGGTTATCCATCCTGTAAGCAGCAAAGAAAGTAAGTTTTATATAAACGTTCTTATATACGGCTTTAATAAGTGTGATTTTGTGTTTGGTTATGCATCTGATTTTTAAGATGCAACACCCAGGTTTTTTCTTCTAGAGAAGGGGCACGAGCCTTACATCAGTCAGAAGTACTAACACGGTGTAATAAAGAATGTAAGACTAAAGCCAGCCAATAGTTACAATCTCCCTAAATCATGTAGGAAAATGCAAGTACCCGTGGAGAAAGCTGAAGAGCTCATGAATAAAAGAGACACCCAGTGAAAGGTCTCATGTCTTATGAAGTGGAAAGTTCTTGGGAAGAGAATCAACATAGCAGGTCCAAGAAACTCTGTTAATGAAGGTGACCCACAGTCTTGGAAAACTTTGTTGCTATAAAGTCGCCTGACTATTCCCCTGCTCTGCCAAGTTGTTTATGCAATGAATACTTACGGTTGTCTGACAGCTCTAGGGGTTTCTTACAGCACACAAAAGCCACGTTTTTCTACCTTTCTGTATGGGATCACAACTATTTCTGATTCTCTCTTCAAATAAGTACTGTAATTTTGACTTCACATTACTGTTTACAGTAAGGTATTGAGCAAGCAAAATTCAAGTAATAAAAAGATTGGAAATGTACAGTAACCTGTATCAGCTTTAATCTCAACATGATTTATCATACCTACTTCTGATTACAATCCTTTCTGTTTGGTCACCTACTTGACGAAAGTGATTTCTTAAATTACTTGGGCTAAAAAAAATTACTTCTATCAGGTAGTTAATTCTACCTGTAATATTTTTTACCCCCTTTAGCCCTGAGATTTGAAAGACTTCAAGAGAACACAAAACTTACAGAAATTGCATTGTAAAGGAAAAAAATCCCAAGCTGGCCAAGTGATGTGGCTTCCATTTTCACAATGAAGGGATGGTGAAGACTGCAGAAAACAAAAACAAAACAAACAAACAAAACAGTTAAATGCATTTAAAAATAAAGCATTATTCCAGATTTGTTTCTACTAGGAATATTGCTTTACAGATCATTTACAGATCATCTAACTTATTTTCAATTTTCTGATGATACCTCAAAAATAGAGATAATTTTTCATATACATTGAACAGTTCCCAACAAGAATAAGCCCTTATACTCTGAAGAATCACAAAATTCTTTGGTTACCTGCAGGAGCCCTGTTGCATTTAGTTTGACATATGACTCCAAAGTGGAAAAAGAAGAGTAAGGTACCAAACACTGAATAAAACCTAAACTTCACTTATATTAACTGCCTCTTTCACTTGGGTAAAAAAGCAAAGAAGACTCTCTGAACACCAGCTGGAGACTAATTTATAGCTATCAGCTCTTTGCTCTTAGTAGACAAATGCTTGGTATTTGTTGATATGAAGCTATTAAAATATTACAACATGCCCATACTTTAAAATCACAACTCCCAGAGAGCAGGCCATTATGCTCACATGTAAGAAATCGTTAATGCACTAACAAGGCAGCAAGAATACTACAGGGAAAATAAAATTTGACTTAGATATTAGCTTCATAAAGTACATCAAATATTACAGATAGAATGGCTATTCCTGCCAGTACATTTACATGGGCCCATTTGCTACTCTTTTCACAGCCTTTTCTACTTTATTTCTTATTTATTCATTAGCTTAAATCAGAGCTCAACAAGCAAGATATGCCATGAAGTTTATCTGGTGTTAAGAGATTGATATTGTCCTGCTGGTGATTTTACAGGCAGGAATAAGGAGCTATGAATGCAGTGATGATTTATAAGACTGTTTAAGGACACTGAATATGTTACTGATCTGAGTTAGGGTNTAGTTAATTCTACCTGTAATATTTTTTACCCCCTTTAGCCCTGAGATTTCAAAGACTTCAAGAGAACACAAAACTTACAGAAATTGCATTGTAAAGGAAAAAAATCCCAAGCTGGCCAAGTGATGTGGCTTCCATTTTCACAATGAGGGGATGGTGAAGACTGCAGAAAACAAAAACAAAACAAACAAACAAAAAAAACAGTTAAATGCATTTAAAAATAAAGCATTATTCCTTTACAGATCATCTAACTTATTTTCAATTTTCTGATGATACCTCAAAAATAGAGATAATTTTTCATATACATTGAACAGTTCCCAACAAGAATAAGCCCTTATACTCTGAAGAATTACAAAATTCTTTGGTTACCTGCAGGAGCCCTGTTGCATTTAGTTTGACATATGACTCCAAAGTGGAAAAAGAAGAGTAAGGTACCAAACACTGAATAAAACCTAAACTTCACTTATATTAACTGCCTCTTTCACTTGGGTAACAAAGCAAAGAAGACTCTCCGAACACCAGCTGGAGACTAATTTATAGCTATCAGCTCTTAGCTCTTAGTAGACAAATGCTTGGTATTTGTTGATATGAAGCTATTAAAATATTACAACATGCCCATACTTTAAAATCACAACTCCCAGAGAGCAGGCCATTATGCTCACATGTAAGAAATCGTTAATGCACTAACAAGGCAGCAAGAATACTACAGGGAAAATAAAATTTGACTTAGATATTAGCTTCATAAAGTACATCAAATATTACAGATAGAATGGCTATTCCTGCCGGTACATTTACATGGGCCCATTTGCTACTCTTTTCAGAGCCTTTTCTACTTTATTTCTTATTTATTCATTAGCTTAAATCAGAGCTCAACAAGCAAGATATGCCATGAAGTTTATCTGGTGTTAAGAGATATTGTCCTGGGTCTGCCTCGGACATACATAACATTCTCCCCAGCATCCTGGGCAGTGCTGTGCTCTGCATTTGTAGTGGCAGTGGCTTTGGTGCCACACCAGCGTTTTGGCTACTGCTAAGCAGAGCCTGCACACCATCCAGGCTGTCTCTCCACCACCCTACCATCAAAAAAGCCAGTAGGCTGGGAGTGTGTCTGTATTGTCTGTGTCTGTCACAATTTAACTTTGATTCTAGGGTGGGGAATTTTTATTGTTGATGCAAGTTTGTGAGAATTGTGCGGTGAAATTCTATTTTATTGAAATTTTTGTAAATAGTTATTTCAAGGAGGTTTGGGGTGGAAGGTACGGGGTGCAGGTGTCCAAGTGCTGGCAGTGGGAGCTGCAGGGGCATCTGTGAGGAGAGGTTGGAGCTGCCCCAAACTAGACACAAGCAGCTCCAACCAACCCACCACAGGTCACAGCTGAGCCCCTCATCTGCGATGGTGACACATCTGGGAAGGTGTATACAAGAGCAAAATGATGTGGGAGAGAGAAGTGAGTAAAAATGTGACAGAAGTATCCCTCCAGACACCAAAGTGAGAGGAGAGGAAGGAGGCACTCCAGACACCCAAGCAGAGGCTCCCCTGGAGACACCACACAGCTCTACCCTGAAGGACTGTGGGTGTGGGAAGGACCCACGCTGGAGCAGTTCATGCAGGACTGTGTGCCCTGGGAGGGACCCCATCCCTGAGCAGGGGAGTGCTGTGAGAAGAGGCAGGAAGAACTGCTGTGGGCCGAGCACAAACCCCTTCCCCATCCCCCTGTGCCCGCCCTGCAGGTAGGGTGGGAATGAAGGAGGAAAGCTCAGCCTGGAAAAAAAGGGAAGGGGGCTCGAAGTGTTTTATTTGGCGCAATTCTGTTTTAATTGACAGTAGATTAGTTTTCCACAACTTGAGCCTGTCTTGTCAGTAAATGGTAAAGGATCTTCTTATCTCTATGTCAACCTCTGAGCCTTTCCAGCTTATTTTTTTCCTCAGCTCTGTGCTGTTGAGAAGAAAAAGTGAGAGGGATTCTAGGTGGGCATCTGACAGCATGGCAAGGTCAGCCCACCACAGCCAGTTCTCAGTAGCAAATTTACTCTGTGGTCTCTGTCCATGAACTCTGTGTGCATGTTGTGTCCCTAAGTATAGCTGTGATGAATCTAGCAGCAAGAAATTTTAGCCATTCCATATTTACTTCACACTCACAGCTTGAATAACCATTTCACTCTGTTATGAGCTTACTTTCAAAAGTCTAAATGTCACCAGTAAACTTTCTTCCCTGCAAATATTGATATTGAATTTCAGTGTCTTTCACTTCATCCATCAGTAGAAAGCAATGTTTTCTTGGGAATCCAAGCAATTCTAATTAACAAAATCTGTGCTTTTAATGTCTCTTAGTCAGGCATCATAATTGTAAAATCAATTTTCATCAGCACGATCAATACAGTGTAATGAATATTATTGCAGAAATGCAGCTTAAGACACAGAATCAAATTAAGCAGTAAAGGTAAGGAAAATTTTGAGATTCACAGATAACATACAGACAAGGAAAGTTTAGTACCATATCAGTTATGGGAATATTTGTGCATATGAAGCATGATTTACAACCCTGATTTGTACTTTATCAAGTATCTCTAACAAAGGAGAACTCCAAGGACAGAAATTTCACTTAAGTGAGCATGACCATTCCATTTCTAGCCTGCAAATCTCATATTATTACATTATATATGTCACTTATATTCTGAATTTATAATACAAAAAAGTAAAAAAGTGCAACATACACAATGCAAGAAATATGCCTAAGAGGGATCATTACCTTATTTTATAAAATTCGTTTAGTATTTGAAGTGAAGTTTAAGAAAATCGTGGAATGATACAAAGCCTCTGGTAAAGTACCAAGCATCTGCCAAATTTCACAGTGTGTTTTGTGTTGCTTTATGTGCAGAAAAAGTAACAGAAAAATGTAATTGAAATATGCTTCTCCCAAATCAAACCATTACATATGTAACTTCTATTCAAATATATTTGTACTGAGGTAAAATGAAGATTAAAGATTAAATTGTTTTCAAATTTAACCTCGCCATTAAATTGAAAAGGATCTCAAAAGAGAGTTGAGGAGTATGCATTGCATACTAATCAACTATTGAAAAAAGGTGAAAAAATTGTTATGATATAGAGTAGAAAAATTATTTCAGTGATCCAATAAAACTCTCAAATACATGTTTCTGTACTCAAAACTTGGGCCTTAGTAAATGAACAGACTGGGGGTTTTGCATATCTATTGACTAGCCCCAGGGCTAATCCTAAATCTTATGACTGCTTAATATACTGTGCATGGTTTTAATAGAAAATAGCTGCTTTTACTCAATTTAATAGCTGACAGCTCAGAAAGGTTCTTGTTTATCTCCTGAAATATCTTAAGAGTGACAGTATATGAAAGCTCCTTTTATATATCTCCTAGGTGACATTTAATATGAATTCCATTCAGATAACATCCTCGTTGCCAGTCAAACAGAAAAAGAAAAAAAATATCTGCATGTCTATACTCAGTAAAGTTAAACTAAATCCTCCAAAAACCCAGGAAGCAGCTTCATATTTCTTTGAATTACAGTGAAAGAAAAACAAAAAAACAGAAAAGCCCTGCACAAAACAAACACTTCACATTCAACCTCAAAAAACCCAAACAATCCACACACACACAAAAAAAAACCCCGACACAAGCTTACCCCTACCTTAATAATTATAATAATAAACTAAATAAACTAAATATTACTTGTTTAGATTAACACTTTGGCTTTTATATTTCAGTAGCTTACCCTAACTCAGATCAGTAACATATTCAGTGTCCTTAAACAGTCTTATAAATCATCACTGCATTCATAGCTCCTTATTCCTGCCTGTAAAATCACCAGCAGGACAATATCTTCTTTATTGCAGACAGATATGGCAGTTTATGACCATGGTTTGTCAAGATTCATCCTCTTTAAGACCTCTTTCTTTTTTAAGTGGGAAGGGTTGCTCTGCATGCCTCAGATTACAGTATGTTATTCTGGAGGTATTAAAATATGGGAAATGTACCTTATTATGTCTTTCAGTCTCACCTTTGAAATTATAGTGACAAAGTTTCAAAAATACTACTCCAGCATTTCCTCCATCTGAGTTAGACTTAGCTTAATTTTATTATACATGTAGCTACTTAAGGAAATCCTTAAAAGACATCCATTTTCTGCCTTTGCAATTCAATATTGTTCATTAAAATACAGTATGTATTATCAGCCTTCATAGAGCCAAAAGACTAATCTAAAAAATAGTTCTTTTTTACTGTTCAGTTTGACATTCTTTCCTGTGAGGGTGGGGAGACACTGCCACAGGTTGTCCAGGGAAGTTGTGGGTGTCCCCTCCTGGAAGGGCTCGGGGCCAGGTTGGATGGGGTCTTGAGCATCCTGGTCTAATGGAAGGTGTCCCTGCCTGTGGCAGGGGGATTGGATCTAGATGATCTTTAAGGTCTGTTCCAGCCCAAACCACTCTATGATTCGACACTCTATTTTGATCTTGAAAATGGATTTACTGTGGCCTCCTCATGCTTTCTTTAAAACCAAATCCAAACGTGCAGTCCTTCACCGAGAGGGACATCAGTACTACTTCTCTATGAACTGTGCCATATGGCTTATTTATAATTTTCTTTTGCCTGCTTAAAAATTGAGATAACAGCAAAAAATGGAAGCTTTTATTGGTGATTGAGGAAACTTGAGGAAACCTCTGGTCTCTTTCCTCACAAGACCTTTTTGTTCTGTCTTTGTATCTTCCCACAGAGAAATTATTCCATAAGGATGTTGGCATAATGCCAGTAATTTCAGTTCCAAAAAAACACATTTTCAAGTACAACAGAAACCTATGCACCATTGTTAACTGCAAGTTTATTTTTAGGCATCTCTAGTAATTTCCCCTAAAAATTGTTCTCAGCACACATCTACCATTGCCCTTCCTCCAAACTGTCAAAAGATTCCAGGAGATTAGAAACATTTCAAAGTAAAAATAATAGTTTTTTAGTCCTAGCTGCTTTCATTTTACTCCTAGACTCTCAAATCTTCATGAGAAAATAATGAAAACTAGATGGAGAAGGATTGTGTAAAAGCTATAGATTATAAGGTTATCCTGCAAATTTTACAAAAATTGTAAAATTTATTTGCACAGCTCATGTCTTTAAAAATGCATAATTGATACATTAGTATCAAAATGTTCAAAACATCAATAACCAAGCAGACAATATATTTTTTTTTTCAACACATTTGCTTTTTTTTTTGAGCTGTGATTTCTCCCCTCTGAACCCCAGATTACACTATGATAAATTCTGCACTGAACACACTCATCTGCTTCACACACACTCTCCTCCAGGTGAAGTGTAACCCAGTTCTGCTTTAGAGTCCATGTTGTAGGAGCAGAGTACTATGTTGCTGAAACTATAAAAAAAATGAAGAGTACCATCCTAATCATAACTTTCCCTAACACATCTTTTTATTTTCTGAATCAAAACATCCAGCTCCTTTGGAGCATCTGCTGGCTTGACCCTCTCTGCACAAATAACTGGTTGAAATGTTCAATTAAAAAAAAAAAAAAAAAAAAAAAAAAAGATATCCTTGAATCTCCATTTTTAAAAGTTTTAATGTTAGATTGCAAATTTTTACACTTCTGGTTCCTAGCTCTAAAAATAGATGTCAGAACCAATGCCTGTTTCTTTTTTTCTTTTTGACTGATAATCAAATAAGAAATTTCATTTTAAACCTGTGCATTGGGAATTCTGTTGCTATTTTACCATGTGTCTTTTAAGTAGGGATAACAGCTGAGATGGGCCCTGAGAACTCTAGAGGGAAAAAGCTACATAATATAAATGAAAACTCCAGCCACCTTGTTTGCAATCTGACTATCACAAACTCCTGGGCAGCTAAAACTGAAATTCAAGCTTACACAAAATTCTCAACTGGAAGAATATGTAAGAACCAAAACATATTTACTTTTCATGACAGATTAAATTACAACATTCTGTTAAAAGCATGTTCTTTCAGTCAGTGAAGTTCTGTTGAAAGTTTACTGACAACTCCAGTAAATCAGGACAATAAAAAGTGCTATAGCTATATAAGGCTTGAAACCAGACCTAATGGGTTATTTTAAATGTGCACTGGAGGTGGAAAACAGGGTTTTCAACTATTATTGGAAAGTATTTGAGATAAACTTTTTCTTGCACTCCCTGAATGTTGTCCTTCTCATGGTAATGCAAAATATCTTATTATTAGCTCTAAAGGACATAGAAATATTTTACCTTTAAGGCCACAATGCAACAAAAAACTCACATAATAAATGTAGGCTGCCTCTGACCCTAATGTATTTATTAGATTATAAAATGGTAATTTCCGTCAGGTTGCCTGAAAATATTTGGGTCAAGTGCATTGTGGCAAACTGGAAAATATATCTTCCTCTTTTCCTGCTGCAGCAGAAAGGTGAAAGTTATATTGCTTCTCTTTGTGCTGGAACAAGCCTTGGTTCCTGTCAAGCCGGCATAAACTTCAGAAAAAGAAAATTTAACTATACATTCCAAGGAAGGAAAAAAAAAAAAAGACAATTTTGTTTTGTATCACTTAATGCATGACATGAATAATTGAGCGAGTCTTTTTTCTCTCCAGTTTCTATGCATAAATCCTATCATTGAGAGTGAAAACTCTACCCCCCCTCAGACTGTTTACAGAGGGTATTAGAAACTGTAAAGTCAAAATCATATGCCTGAAAATGTATTTTCAAAAAAGCAAACTTCTGAAGACAATCCAGCAATTACAAAACTTGCCTTGGCAAGACTAGAAGTTTTATCTTTCTCTATTAGGAACAATTAAATTTTTTTCATGGGCCTAGAAGTTGCTTTAATTTTTTTTTATAAATTAGTAGTGGTTTTAACACTGATGCATGTCATAAAACCTTACTGAAGAAAAATTAAGGAACCTAAACATTGTAATTTAGATGCTTAAAGAGCTATACTATAAAAAACAATTCTGAAATACATTCCTCTACTTCACAAATAAGCAGCTAACAACCAGTGAATGAATGATTTACAAAAATTATTATAGATATATTTGATAAAGTGCATTTACACCTAGCTAATCAGGAAATTATTGCTTAAAGCAGTCCCATGTTGCTGATTACCATCAACATGTGAATACTAAATAGCTAAGCAGTTTTGCTCATAAATGGAGTTTTGTGTATCAGGCAAGAAAACCTTTTGATAAAGCACCTCTGTCTGAGTCCGAATGGCCCCCAGTGCTATCCAAAATGACAGCTCAACCTTCCTTACATTAGGAAAATACAAGTCACACACAGAATTACTGCAGTCTGATGTCTTAATAGAACCGATTTCTGCAAAATGCCACAAACGTAGCTCCAGGGAGTGAATCCCCCTATTGTTGGCACTGAATCATTTGCTAGACTGGCACAGTGCTGGCCATCTGCTGACACAGGAGCTGGACCAAGGCCCACAGGATGCTCCTGGTTGCCAGTTCCCTAGAGGACACTGCCTGAGAAGCCAAGCCAGGAGAAAGAGACTGCCACTACAGCCCTGACCCCCAGCCGCTGGCACAGCAGGGATTTGGCAGCAGTGGTTATCACCACCAGCTCCTCCATCACACCCCCCTTGACAGTAGCAACCCACCTCCCTGTGCCCGGCAGAGTGCACACTGACAACTGCTGGCAGTGGCAAGAGGGCAGGGAAAGAAAGGGAAAGGGAAAGGGAAAGGGAAAGGGAAAGGGAAAGGGAAAGGGAAAGGCAGGGGGGGAAGAGAGAGAGAGACGGGGAAGAGAGAGAGAGACGGGGAAGAGAGAGAGAGACGGGGAAGAGAGACAGGGAAGGAGGGGAAGCTGTAGTGAAGTGGCTCTCAACACTCCTGTAGCAAAAATGCAGTATAGGGCAGTAAGATCAAGCATGCTGCATGGATGAAAAGCAGTCAGCATTTTCCTTCTGTTTAACCAAAAGCACCAATGTGAAACAATCTTTCCAATGTGAATCTACCAATCAATCAATGCGAAGATAATCTTTCCTGTGAAATTTAGTCATCATTCCTCGTTCCTGAAGGTGTTCACATTTCTGCAGAAAAAGGGAGGAAAAGATCTATTTTTTCACCAGCCAGTGAAAGAGATCACTGGATGTACATACATTGGATGCACTTACATTTCTACATACAAATGACCTTTTTTAGTCCAAGTTCAGTCCCCTAGAATTGCAGCAACGAACCCAGGTCAAGGACAGAGCATAACTACTAGAAAAAGTCTTCAAAGAATTCAGCTGAAGGGAGAAAGAAGTCAAAGAGTGGGACCAAATCCTAACAGTTTCTCACCCTGAAGAAGTCTGAGACCCTTTGCCTGCTCTGTCATCTCATTCCTGAGTCATTACCTGGGGCTAACAAGCCCTCTGTTCCCTCCCAGTTTCACATAATTTGAGCTATTTTACTTAAGAGGTTGCTGCATCCAAGCCCAGGATAACTAATAACTAGTGAGTCTCAAAAGGTTTCAAGGTTTAGTTCAGAGAAATATCTGAAGGGCCTTATATCCCTTCAAACTTAATGAGCTAAATAGCTCATAGGAATAGGTCACTGTTGACATTTCCAGTAACTTGGTTTTAAATAGGATTGAAATATTACAACAGCCTGTTCTGTTGTTTCAGTATTTATATTTTCCTAAGCAAAATCAGACATGATAGATTATGTGGGAAGAAGGAGAGAATTAAACTAAAGAAATAAAAATTAAAGGTACCTCTGTAATTTTTTTACAAAACATTTTAATCAAGACTGAAGAAATGCTTTGACATTCTATCACAAAAACATTACATCTTTGGTAAAGTGTCAGCTTTTCTTCAATACAGTTTTACTTGAAATATGCTTGTTCAGGCTATCAAATAAGGCTACATCTGAATTATTATCCGTGGATAAGGACTATTTATTTTTCATAGGTCATGGTCTGATACCTAAACTTTACTTTAGTCTCAGCAGGGATGCAATTCAAGATAGGTAGAGATGCCATTAATTTGCTATTGCTGTATTTGCTATAGCTAATTTGCTATAGATATCTCTAATATGCAGCCTTGAAATTCAGTCACAGCTTAAATTCTTAAAATAAGCAAATCTTATGGCATAATTCTCTTCAAATACACACGTAGGTTTTATAAAATAACCTTCTTTATTTATGTGCATTTGTCTTGAATGATAATTTTAGGTCTTTGCGAAGTGTCAGCCTGTACAATTTTCAAGTTATGTGATCGGACTACTCATTACTGACATACATGCCTCCTTCATAATTCTATCTCCACTGGGTTAACTTCTCTTTAATAACCAATTCTATGCAGTGGCTCTCCTCTGCAGCCATGGCACTACATCACCCTATGATACAGGTAAAGTAAAAATACATTCTGGAATAGATTGTTCCCTGCTGTAATTCCACTGAGGCCAACTCATTTTCATCAAGGGTGAACTCAGATCAGAGTCATTTAAATTGAACTCCTCGGTATTTATTGAAGGCAATGCAAGGAGTTATTTTTTTCAAAAAAATTCTCATAAAATTTTTTGAAGGTATTACTGTGTACTATTTCAAGAAAGGATTGTTTTATTTATATTATTAGTCTAATCTAAAATGTATAATATCTTCTGAACTTTCCAACACACAATTGCCTTCTAAGTACCTGAAGTGAAAAGGTCATAGCAAAGATATTCTGAGTGGACTTAATAAACTGATAACAGGCCTGGGTCTCCAGTCCTTAAGTAGAACTTGTCTTTGGTTACTTAGTGCTAGTTTCTAGAACACAGAAAGGTTTGGAAATGTCACTTCATCGAATGTTAGAACAATTATCCTTACTTTTCTCTTAAGTAATGCATCTCTTCCATTCCCTTTCATTTTGAATTTTTTGCTCAATCATTTTGGCCTCAGAATACAAACATCAGGAACTATTCCAATTGTATTTGAATATTTTGTAGTCTGAAGGTTCTGTAAGTCAATCTGTCTCTAAAAAGGCTGCATTAGTCTCAGGGATACAGAAATAGATAAACTTTTGTTAGTTTCGCATCAAGATTAAAACCAAGATCAGAGAAACAGTATTATTAGATGTAATGTCAAAAGTTAACCATGCCAGTATGCTTGAATAGGAAAGGGCAAGCAGATAATCCCATAAAATCAAAATCTAATGGTCCACAACACATTTAGTATTTCAGTGATCCAACAGAGAGGCTATAGTCACATAAACTATATCAAATTAATATTTTTCCACCCACAGAATAATAAAATTTCAGTGTAAGTAGTAAAACAAAAAAGGTCTAGCCAAAACAATGCCAGGGTGTTTTTTGACTTGAAAGTCAGCTGCTCTATCCCCAGTAAGGCAGGAATTTATTTTAAAATTTTTAATTTAAATTTTTAATTTTTTTTTAACATTGGTCCAGCCTCACCTTGAGTATGTGTGCAGTTCTGGGCCCTACAATTAAAAAAAGGATGTTAAGGTACTTGAATGCATCCAGAGGAGGGCAACAAAGCTGGTGAAAAGGCTGTAAGGTATGTCCAGGTGGGCCAAGGACACTGACTTTGTCAGCTTTGGAGAAAAGGATGCTGAAGGGCAAGGTCAATGGCTCTCTACAGCTCCCTGGGGAGAGGAAGTGTACTCAGTGGTAGGACACATGGGAATGGTTCAAAGCTGTGTCAGGGGAGGTTCAGGCCTGACATAAGGCAATATTTTGTTATTTAGAGGGTTGTCAAACATTGGAAAAGGCTTCCTGGAGCCTTCCAATGTGGTCAATGCCTAAAGCCTCTCAGTGTTTAAGGGGCATTTGGACAACACCCTCAATATGTTTTTGCTTTAGGTCATCTCTGACGTGCCCAGGCAGATGTATGAGATGATTGTGGTAGGTCCCTGCCAAATGGAACTGTTCTTTTCTAATCTGAGTCTCAAAAATTTCAAAAACTCATAGAAGACAACTATCAATTGCTAGCTGACATTGAAAACAAGTTTTGCTCACAGTTAATAGGGCATGACTTTTTATGAAGCATTTTTCCCATTTTTATGTATTTATGTATTTTATTATGTACATTGAAGTATTTTTCCCATTTTTTCCCCAATTTTATGAAGCAAAGAACAATACAGACCCCTCCTCACCTGCTAGAGCAGCAAGGGCTGAAGACCATCTTTTGTCCTCAGCCATTTCTCCAAACATGCTGCCTTGTTGGGTCTGACAAACTTCTTTCTCCCTTTCTTGTGCCGTTCCAAATGCAGTTTGTCCTAGGAGTCATCTCTTCACGCCAACATCTTCACATTAGTTGACATTGGTCTGGCAGAGAAGTGGGAGACAAAGAGGTAAATTTCCCTTTACTCTCTCAGCTAAATCTATTACTTTGCATTGTTACAAAGGCTGTAAATCAGTTGTAAACAGAAAAGGTCCTTACGCTCTGGAAAAAATCCAGGTGAAAAAATCCTCTGCTCTCTGCTCATGTATCACCATTCAGCACCTGGACTTGCACAGAATACCACTACACAACACAGGCTACACTTGGCCAGAACAGGCTCTATCTTGCCCACGTTTTCCTGCTGATGACTAACAATAAGAACCTAAGTAGAAAAACTGATCAAATACAGAGCAATACCTGTCCTGAGTATTACTCCAGCCCTTGACTTCAGAAGAAATTTCTGTGAAAATTCAGATTCTGCCCAGAGATAGTGTAACCCATTTCTTTCTTAAAAAATGGTACAAAATAAACTGAATTTTAACAGTTGTTTGTCCTTAGAATTTGTTAACTCTGTTGCGGGGGTTACAAAATGTAATGGTGAATGTACCATTGATATTGTACAGTCTCTAACCATTTATACCATCAGTCCTGTAGCTTCTAGCTGTCAATATCTCATGTTCATGTCAAAATAGGAACTCAACAGAACTGCATATCCATTTCAATAAATTGATTGCTTTATCACTTCTTTAATTCAGTGGAGAACAACACTTTTCAGTGCATCTGACTTAGGCTAAACATCAAAATGTGTTTTCTCTTTATTTTCACACAAGAATGAACCATTAATAGAAAACACTATACAGTTAGGAATAGATTAAGTATCTAATTATTTGGTACAACCTTAAAACTGTAGGGTTTCCAGAACACAAAATTGTGTGCATCTTCAAAACCAGTTTTAATTTTGTTGTGCAAGTAACTAAGCATCACATTTCTTAACATGGCTACCACTTCCTTTGTAAAAGCAAAACAGTCAGACTTGGTTTGCAGAGCATCTTTTGGCCACATGCCACAGTTCCTGATTGCAGCTGGCTAATTGCTGCATGATTTCAGATATGCCAATGTCCTTTTTCAATTTTGTCACTTGTCTGCTATGCCAAAATCACTCACAGGACTAGAATCTAGAATTAAAATTTATGCATTATGCAAAGAGTGGCAAGAATGTGAATAATGTGCGTTTAACAGAACTGGACTAAATCAGCCTTTGGTCTACGTGTTTCCTGAATTCAATTGACCTTCAGCAAGGCTTCATTGCATTCCTTCTACAACATCTAAATGTAATCACCTGTGACACAGAATGAGCTCACTTCCCCAGAAACAGAAAGAAAAGAATTAAATTTAAACTTGCTATATAAACAAAAAAGTCACAAAAATCAAAGCAATGAAAATGCAAAAAGCCTGACAGTGTCACTGTCTTGTGGTGTAATCATTCCACTCCCTGCTTTTATACCTCTTCCTCTGAGACCCAGTCTACCAGGAATTAAGCAACTCTATAGGAATATCAAACCTCATTAATTTCTACAGTCTCTGCCTTCATAGCTTAAAAACACTTCAGTTTACTGCAGGAGTATAGATTAAGAGGTGAATATTACTCTAAAGAGTAACTTAAGAGTTTTAGAACCATCTTGTGACTTGTGGATTCAGCATTTTGAAATGCTCAAAAGTTTCAACATTACAAAGAAAGCCTTTATTGTGCTTCCCACACACAAGCATATTTCCTGCAGCTACCAGAGATCAAGGAGCTCCACCCTTTCCTCCTTAAGCACATCAGCCTTCCAGCTACACTTGCCAAATCATGGAATGGTTTAGGTTGGAAGGGACCTTAAAAATCATCCAGTTCCAACCCCCCTGCATGGGCACCTCCTGCTAGGATGAGGCTGTTAAAGGTTCCATCCAACCTGGCCTTAAACAATTCCAGGGAGGGGGCTGCCACATCTTCTCTGGGCAACCTGTTCCACCTTCTTGCTACCCTCACAGGAAATACTTTTTTTCCTAATGTCTAACCTTATTCTTCCCTCTCCAAGTTTCAAATCATTGCCTCTTGTCTCTGTAGGACTTCAGGCCAGTAACAATAAGGTTGATTGTGGGTCAAAATCAGGGGGAAGGCCTATAGGTCTGATATCTGCATGCAAGTCTTTTACAGACCACCCAACCAGGACAATGAGAGTGATGAACACTCACAAGCAGCTAGAACCACCCGAATCATCAGCCCTTGTTCTCATGGATGACTTTAATCTGCCGGATGTCTGCTGAGAACTCCACACAGCAGAGAGAAGGCAGTCTAGGAGATTCCCACAGCATATAGAGGACAATTTCCTACTCCAGCTGGTAAATGAGCCCACCAGGAATGGGTCCCCACTAAACCTTCTGTTCACAAACAGAGAGGGGCTGGTGGGACATGTAGTGGTCAGAGGCTGTCTGGGGCACAGTGACCATGAAATAATAGCATTTCAATACTCAGGGATGCAAGGAGGGTCAACAATAAAACCTCTACGCTGGACTTCTGGAGGGCAGATTTTGACCTTTTCAGAAGACTGATTCAGAGTGTACCCTGGGAAACAGCCCTTGAAAACAAAGGGGTCTGGGAGGGATGGACGTACTTCAAGGAGCAAGTCCTGAATGCACAGGAGCAGACTGTCTCAGTGTGCTGAAAGGCAAGCTGGAGGGGAAGACGACCACTCTGGCTGAACAGGGATATATGAAGGAAATCTGGGTTAAAAAGAGAGCTTACAGACTATGGAAAAAAGGGCTGGCTACTCAGAGTTTAGGAATATAGTTAGGTCATGTAGAAAGAAAATTAGACAAAGGCATGATTTGAACTCAGTCTTGCCACTTCCATTAATGACAACAAAAAGTCTTTCTATGGATACATCAACAGCAAAAGGAGGGGCAGGGAAAACCTCCATTCTTTGTTGGACATGGGGGGAAACAGTTACCAAAGATGAGGAAAAAGATGAGGTATTTAACACTTTCTTTACTTCAGTTTTCAACAGTAAAAGAGGTTGTCCTGAGGACAGCTGCTTCTGGGGATTGTAGAGAGAAATAGGAAGCTGAGTAGCTCCCCTGTAATCCTGGAGGGAACAGTTAGTGACCTGCTGAGCCACTTGGATCCTCACAAGTCTATGAGACCACACAATCCCTCCCAGGCTGATGAGGGAGCTGGCAGAAGAGCTCGCCAAGTCCCTCTCCATTATTTACCAAGAGTCCTGGCTCACTGGGAAGGTCCCAGATGATTGGAAGCTGGCGAATGTCACACCAATCAGGGACAAAAGGAGGACTCAGGAAACTCCAGGTCTGTCAGCCTGACCTCAGTGCCTGGCAGGGTTATGGAGCAGATCATCCTGGGGAAGGCTGTGGATGGAGTCTGCCTGGACTTCAGCAAAGCCTTTGACACCATTCCCATAGTATACTCCTGAAAAAGCTGTCAGCCCAGGGCTCAGACAGGAGCACTCTGTGATGGGTTAGGAACTGCTGGAGGCACCCAGAGAGTGGTGCTGAATGGTGCTGCATCCAGTTGGCAGCCAGTCACCAGTGGTGTCCCCCAGGGATCAGTGCTGGGCCCAGTTCTGTTTAATATCTTTATTGATGATTGAGATGAGGGGATTGAGCATTCGCAAATTCACAGATGACACTAAGTTGGGGGGGAGTGTGGATCAGCTGGAATGCAGGAGGGCTTTGCAGAGGGACCTGGACAGACTGGAGAGTTGGGCTGATTCCAACGGGATGAGGTTCAACACGGACAAGTGCCGGGTCCTGCACTTTGGCCACAACAACCCCATGGGGAGCTCCAGGCTGGGCACAGAGTGGCTGGAGAGCAGCCAGACAGAGAAGGACCTCGGAGTTTGGATTGACAGGAAGCTGAACATGAGCCAGCAGTGTGCCCAGGTGGCCAAGAAGGCCAATGGCATCCTGGCCTGTATCAGGAACAGTGTGGCCAGCAGGTCCAGGGAAGTGATTCNGTGCTACCTTTGGCTGGTGCTATATATTTGTGGGTACTCACTGCTGGCACCCTCATAGCACTGGTCCTTCAAACAGGGCAGTGCTGGGCATTGCTCACCGCCAAGGTTGGTAACACCGAGACAGCAACTGCAAGACTGAGATTTTCCAGTGTTTCCTGAGCAGACAGGATCACAAAGACAAAAGTGTTCTCCAGTTTCAGAGTTCTGAGAGCAACTGTCTTCATGGCTTTCTATAGATACTGCATCCATGGCTGACTGCTCTGCAGAAGACAGTAGTTACTGGTACTGACTTTACTTAAAGACTGAATAAATGCAGTCTTATTTTAAGTGTCAGCACCTTTCTTGCTTTGAAATTGTTTCTTTAAATCATGCTGGAATGCTTAAGCCTATCACTTCCAATAAGCATCTTGTCAATTCAGATATTGACACATTTCTGAAAAATCTGCTTCAAGGTGTTTCCGAAGATTAAAAGTTTTCTGTTCTGATTCTTTATAAGCAAGTTATATTTACTGACATGCTTTTACAATATAGAACATGTCTCAGAAGACACAGCTGTTCAGCCAAACAGCCTTAGTTCAAGCACTTGGATTTCACACCTGCCTTTGCAATATCTTAACTGAAGCAGAAGCTGCTTCAGTGGTAATGCAGTCATATTAAACATATTTCCTCATGATGATAAAATTAAACATGCTTCAGTACCATTCAAGAGGCAGTGTGTTGCAATTAGAATGTTTTCTGTGAAAAGCTGGCTGAACATGCCCCGGTGGACACTTATGAGCTTGAAGAAAAACCAACTATTGAATCCAGCAAGGAGGCTGTGAAGGGACTCCAGCACAAGTCCTGTGAGGAAGGGCTGAGGGAGCTGGGGGTGTTCAGTCTGGAGAAGAGGAGGCCTCATCACTCTCTAGAACTCCCTGAAAGGAGGGTGTAGCCAGGGGGGAGTCAGGCTCTTCTCCTAAGCAGCCATCAGTAAGAAAAGAGGGCATGGGCTCTTAAGGTTTAGGTTGGATATTAGGAAGAAATTCTTTACCAAGTGGGTGCTCAGGCATTGGAATGGGCTGCCCAGGGAGGTGGTAGATTCTCCATCCCTGGAGGTTTTTAAGGAGACTGAATGTGGCACTCAGTGCCATGGTCTGGGAACTACAATGGTAGTGGATCAAGGGTTGGACTTGATGATCTCAGAGGTCCTTTCCAACCTGGCTGATTCTGTGATTCAATTCCATTGAGAATACTGACAAAATCACAGCCACTTTCTAAAAGATAAAGTTACAATTCCTTCATTGATGAGGAATGAACATCTCAGTCTCTGCTTAAGAAGGTTTCAGTTGCAGAAAACTGTAGTGTCTCCTTAATACTTTTTGACAACATAAGAACATCAGAACATGCCACAGTTCAGCCCTGTAACAACATTTAAACATATACCTTGAGAACAGTTATATGTTCTACAAACTCCTGCCTGAAGATGCCTCCTTTTTTCCAGCAATTGTATGCCTAATTGAAATGGCAGCAAAAGTTACACAAGCAAAACTTGACCACCGGATTCCATCTTAAGTATGTTACTCATCAATCACAAAGCCTGGAGAAATAAAAATCTTCAAGCCAGTGACCTTCCAGATACACAATTAAATGCCTACTTAAATAGAAGACGGGCACTGAAATGTCTCTGAGTGAACAATCAAACACAACAAGACCATGCATATAAGAAAACCCTTACTTTTAAGACAACTTGAAGTGCTTGACTTTTACTTTTTCTTTCGTTCTGAAAATAATGCACCTCTACAAATCCTAATTTATACAGTACAAGTACTATTTATGTAATGATTATCACAGAAAAAAAAGAACAAACAAACAAAATAAAGAAAAAAAGCCCCAACCCAACCATGTATTCCAAAACAGTATTTCTAGAATTAAAGCTCATATAATGAACTTATGAAATGGTGGTGACAATGTCCCATTTCTCAAAGTATTAATTTTCTGCTTCATGTTCTGACACAGCTATTTGACACTTAGGTAAAAAAAGTCAGTGTTGCCCACCATTTTTTTATTTGGCTATTTACAAAATAAATGCAGAAAAGCCATAAGAATCTATTACTGAGAAATTATGTGATAATCAATTAGGAAGACTATCTTATGTACTCAGGTAGGGAAGGGTAAGACTTCAGTGATTGTCATTGGATTGCTGTAACATATTTTTATATAGAATTCAGATTTCCATACTATCAAATTCGCATCTTACAAAAGGAAATAAGTCCTTTAAAAAAACTAAAAATGAAAGACTATCATGTTTTTTCTGGTTAAAAACAGGATAGGAACTACATCAAGAAGTCACTGGTAGGGATAGTTGCTATGGATCAAGAACTACAGAAGTTAATGCTTATGAAAAGGAGATCTCAGTATCTGTAGTTCAACAGTCCAGTATCTAAACATTACTGCTAGAAGGAGTTTATTGGAAGAAATTGTTCAATTTCTTTCTGGATTATTATCATTTCTTCGTTACATTAGCAGAAATGCTGCTGGTAAAACCACTCAAGATTGGTTGTGTTCTTGTTGAAAAAGACTTAAAATAGCAGAAGAGAGATGAGCATTAAGAACTGTATGTGCCAAAAGCTAACTTCCACTCCTGTGTGATTACTATTCTTCAATAGGCTTAGAAGAAAAAATTTCTATTGTCAAATGTTTTTAATGTTTACCATTATCACTTTTGGAAGTGATAATTAGTCAGCTAACACTACAAGAGGAACATAAACCGAACGCATAGTATGTTCTTTTCTAACTAAAATGAGGAGAATAATTACTCTTCCATTGCTGTAACATCTTCAAGACAATAAAAGAGAATAGGTTCTAAAAGCTGAGATAACACAAGATAAACGGAAGGCATTCATCAGCAACAATCCTTTAATTTCTGTTAAACATCCACTAGAAGTTGAATTTCTTCTAAGAAATTCATCTCTAACCATATTCTCCTATTAAGCTCTATCCTGTACAGGCTCAACAAATTATTTTGCATACAAATACCTTCAGATTATCTCATAACCAACTTCTCAGAATTTAGTCAGCAAGATTTTAGTCATATACTTATTGTTTAGCCATGAGAAAAGGTCACTTATTCGTTAGATCCTATTACATTTTCTATACTTACTGCACATACAAAACCCACTAGAATCAGTTTTATTTCCCTTACTCTAAAACTGAACTGTCCGCTGAACCTCTGTGAGAGATAATAACTTGCTAGATTTATAGTGAGTACCTTCTTAATTGATCTAATTAGAGTATATTGAGAATGAAGGTTGCAATACCTATTCTGATTGAAGCACCAATTTTAGCAATTTATGGTTTTTTCTGAGGCAAACTCCTTTGGGGCTGAGGTTGTTTACTGTTTTGCCTCAGCTCTGTAACTTGAAGAGGAAGAGAGTAAAGTATCAGTTAGTTATCCTTATATCTTTAGAAATTATAAAACTACTACAACTTTTCTGATATTTCAAGTATTTCTAGGAAGTGTAGAAAATCCATGAATTTGATGGCAGTATTATATAATGTGTATATATATACACATTAAAAAAAAAAAAATTACAGAGTGCAGAGACTAGAGCTTTTATTTACTCCTGAGTTTTAAGTAAGAGATCCTCAGATTATAAGAAAAATGTTAAAAATCAGTATTAGAAAAACAGCTGAACAACCATGATGACATGTGCCCATGGCATGGTTGAAAGGAGCTGTTTGGCAGGGGGTGGATCAGGAAAGAAGACTGATGCTACATGTGATATCACTCTGAAGTGGATTATCTCATCAGGATTGCTGTGGTACCTTGCTTTGCCAGGGATTTAACTCTACAAGGTGCTGAGGGGTTTGAGGACTCATTCAGACAAATACTCTAAGATCAAATATGTCCTTAAATATATCCACACAAAATGCCCTGGTGTAATATTATATTATATATACCTTTAAACCAACTTAATAGCCAGGAGCTGCCTACAAAAATCATACACACAGAGCACATAACCTCAGTGCAGAAAAGCACCAGGCTACAAGCTTAGGATACCTTCCCCCTGTATTCAGAACTACACGCTGCAGGGCAGATCAGCCTGAACTATTTGCCATACTTCCACAGATAATACCACCACAGTGAGATCAAGTATTTCTGTACTATACTCCATTTTCCCCTATAAGAAAGATATGAGGTAATATTCCTCATAAAGTCAACTAGTCAGGGGGAAAAAAAAAAACCAACTGAAACAAAACAAACAAACAACAAAAACACACCACCACAGAGGGACTTTCAAATGTGCAAACCAAGATTTTGCCTGGTGTAAATGCTTAGATCGTTAAGCCACAGTGTAAGGATGCCTGTAGTCATATTAACTATGCCCCTCAGCACTTCAGAATTTCTGACAATTAATATTCAGCAAACTGCATCAGCAACAGAGAATGAAGAAGCCAATGCAGATTCCCTGAACGCTGAGTATATAAAATATTTGTGATACAAATAAAGTGGGGAAAAAGAAAAAGTATTTTGTGGTTTCTTTGTGAACAGCCACATTAACAAGGCTAGCCTTGTGATTGTATGTGGCTTCGTAGTTAGTTGGACAGAAGGCTGTTTCCTGTATTATAAAAAACAGATCCTTAGTATCCATTGCTGACATTTCATCTGCCACTATGTAAGATCATTCTGCATAAGTTAGAGGATATACATCCACTTGCAAGTGAAGAGACAGAAGATTAAATAGTTGCATGGGACAAAGCCAAGTTAGTTAGCTAGTTATCTCTAATGATGGAATTGAAGCTTATGTTTTGTTGTTTTTTTTTAATCAAATAACATTCTTAATTCTTCCCCACGTATATTTACTGCAGAACAGATGAAATGAAACAGAGCAAATATAGACAACATCTGTTACAACGTAAATCATGGAGGACGCAAGCAAGAGGCAACAGCATGAGATACTGGTGATTGGATCCTGGGACAGGTTCATTCTTAAAGCTTTAAGAGTGCTCACAGACTGGAATAGGCTGCCCAGGGAGGTGGTTAAGTCACCATCCCTGGATGTCTTCAGGAGTCATTTAGATGTGGTGTTGGGTGATATGGTTTAGGGGAGAACTTTGTAGAGCAGGGATGATGGTTGGACTTGATGATCCCAAGGGTCTTCTCCAGCCTGAAAGATTCTATGATTCTTAACAAGATTCATTCAGCATCTTGACCTCTCATTGAAAACTGAATTATTTTTTCTTAGAAAGAAACAGGAATGAGATCTCTCTAATGATTTTACATTTACCTTTTCACTGTTCTTCAGTAAATACCATTGTAACTCTAAAAGAAAGGGCTTTGGATCACAATTTGGGCAGTTCTTTTGTTGGCTGAAGAGATAATGCACCAAGCACTTACACATAAGATTCTGTGGCTGGAAATCTAAACTGTGTCTAAGAGCAGCAAATTGATAACAATTAGCCATAGACAGATTCAGTCAGTCCACAAGATATGGTGATGGGCATCCCCTATTGCTATATCCATAAAACCCTTCAAATTTTTCTTTCAGTCTGCTGAACCAGTGAGTCCTGAGAAATGGCAAAGACAAGGAACAGTTTGTAATCCCTACTCAGGAGTTACACACATGTTTTTCAAAGTCATATTTTATACATTTACTCTTTTTCTCGAGTATAGGTTATAAGAAGTTCTACTAATAAACAGCAACTTGGAGCTGAATTTTCCTCCAGTGAAAACAGTAATCTAAACACTGTGGACACACTGCATGCTAGAAATTTAATTTTATTTCTTTTCACTTAAGAAACGTAATATATTTTAGAAGGCCAAAGTTCACCTCTACGTTTTACAATTTTTAAAAGCCACAAAATCACAGAGAAGAAAATCCTGTTGGTTGGCCTCACCCTCTGATTCTCAGCAGTGAAAGCAGCTTTTCCAAGTTAGCAACAACTTTGCCAGCACCTGATAGTAAACAAGGTGAGAAGCTCCACTTTAAGCAGAACTGAGACACTTGGAACAAAATAACACTTTCCTTGAAGAAAAAGCAGAGGTTATTGTTGTATTATTCTCTTGAATTACCAATCTGACCCACCCTAATGAAAGGGTGAATTTTAGATGCCAGCTGCTTTCTGGGTGTTCTGCTGAAAAGAAAGTTAAAGAGCACAATCCACCCACAGTTCACTTAAATACTGAACTGACAAGCAATAAAAGAAATGTTGTTCCTCTTCTCATTTAGAAGAACAAGAATAGCTCTATGCAATTTTATTTCTGAATGCGATAAGTGAAAAATGACTCATTTTATTAGACAAAGACCATTTAAAACGTTATAAAAAACTGTTTCTATAATTTGCATATTTTGAAAATTAAATTGGTTTATCACAGAAGATTTAAATTTAGTATTACAAGATATGTAATAAAGATATGAAAGCCTATTTATGTAAAAAATTGTTTGCATCATATTATTTTCCAGTTTTGTGTTACACTAATGGTCATTAAAATTACGCAATAAAAATATTATGTAGCTGTGTATCATTTGACACTTCGGACTCTCAAGGTAGAAATGACTGGAAGGCCAAAATAAAATTGCTCTGCTTACACCCAACAATAATGCAAAAAAGTAACAGATTAAAAGGGGCAACTGTTCTGATTTGTATGCCTTGAACCTGCATTTACAAATGGATGTGCCCATTAAAATAGCAACTGCAAATCAGTTTATCACACACATGACTCACCAAGTACTTTAACAAATGACCTTGTAGCTCTGTTGAATTGCTAGTTCTGTGTCCCAGATGAGGCAGGTAGTGAAGATTTTACAGGTTGAGAGATTTCCCTCAAATGCACATGCCATGGTCTCTCTCGCATACACAAGCACTTTTCAGCAAAGTATATTGGCATAGCTGTATAGCTGCCTTTTCTCCCTCTCTCCTTTTCTTATCTGTGACATTAAAAAAGACTGCGTGGTGTGGAGGCAAGATATGCTTATATACCCAAGCAGGAAACAGTTCAGTCGGGCTGCCTAGACAGATATTAACACATATGTAAAATAAAATCTCAATATAGGTTTAAAAAATAATGTTGACACCATTAGAAACTCACAGGATTACCACCAAACAATAGGATTACCACTTTGTTATCTGTAGTCAAAATATGAATATCCTCTGTGTTGCCAGTTGGTTTTAAAAGTACAATTTAAGAGGAATACTGAGGGGAGAAAACCTCTACGAGATAGAGTAGGAGTCAGAAAAGATGAGCTAGTATTTAAGTCATTGGGTTGCATTTCAGGACACACAGTTCAACCAAGTTCACTGCAAACATTTTTATGTAACTTTAAAACCATCTAATTGAGTCTCTCCATAAATGTATTTTGTCTACGGTTTATCCAAGCTATGAACTCTTTGGGTAAAGAAGCAGAAATTTATGTGCATGAGTGCTGCCTTGCAATGGCCACGTACACCTGAAAAATGAACAATAAGGTTGCATGACCTTTGTGGTTCCCCCATCGTTTACACCTGAGAGGAGCCCCCAGTGAATATCTGCAAAGCAGACTCTCCTTTTCCCAAATCTTCCTTCAGATGCCTACAAATAAACTCAACAGCTGCTAAAAGTGGTGTGCTCAGAAGTCAGCATTAAACCAACCAGTATCATCAGGTTTTGTTTTGTGTGCTTTTAGGAGGGGATACTGTCTTTTTGTCCGATGTTTTTACATAATCTACAACTAAGAGCATCCTCACTCATGACTTGAGAATATGGCTCTCTTGTGTTATCAAAAAATCCTTCTTCCAATACATTTTCCTATCAGGCCCCTTTAGCCCTTTGCAGGCCCCAGGGAGCTCAAGCCCCCAGCCCATATGGCACCCTGACAGTGGTTTTGGTGCATCATTTTTACCCATTTGATATATCACAGGACAATGAAATCCTGTTTATGCCATGCTGTTTTTAGAAATTTAGAGTAAAATAATTTTATATTTTGTATAAAATTGCTAATAACAAGCACTTCAATTCGAAGTCTTGGGCTGCAAATTGTTTGATAGCTTTTTTTCTCTGAATTTTTTTGGTGTCTGGTCTCTCTACCTCTGTCAAGTCCCTCTCTTAAAGGGCATCTATGTCCACTTCTCATCCGTGTGAGGAAGGAAGAGGGGAAATTGTAATCCCCGTGTGCTACAACGGTTTCGCATTTCTTTTAATTTTATATTTCTTTTTAAGTAAAAATTATGTAATTGCAAAAACAGAAGGAGAGAAAATGAGAACATCTAAAAATGACAAAAAGTTAACTTGTACAAAAACAAACTTATGAACAAGGTTTGGAATTAAATTGATTCATTTTTTGAAGGAAGCTCACTTCCCATTTTCCACAGTTTGAATCATTATAATTTAATGAATCATTTTCACAGATTATTAATCTCACATGGTTTTTCTACTTGCTAGGGTGATAGAGCATTCTCAACTTTTAATTATGAAAAAAAGGAAGTTAGTGTTAATAACTTCATAATGTTAAATCCTTTAAGGAAAGTATTAACTTCTCACTAATGCTAATAATTTTTTCTTTTTATTGGGAAAAGTTGCAGATACTACACTAGGCCAATGATCCAAATGTTTGTAAATGTCTGTGAAGGAAAGTGCAAAACTACAATGGCCTGAGAGCTAATATGGAATTTCCTGATGATATCTTGCTGATCTCAGCAACTTTGGGAATGTGCTGGGTCTACATCAGAAGTTGGAGAACAGCTAATGAATCAATGTGAGGGCCACCATTCAAATGGGGCCAGCATGCAATTCCACATGTGAACTCCTGCACCCACTTTATGAGATATAAAATGTGCAGATTTGTACACTGACATAGAGGCTGAGGTAGAATTCTGTATCTAATATATTCGCAAAAGCCAACATGTTAAAACTTCTGCTCAGAAAAATTCTCCTTATTGACATTTACAGAAAGTGCAGCAGATCTGAAAATAGTCACATCCACATTTGGAACACACAAGTTTGGTGATTTAAGTTCTGTCAGTACAATTTTTCATTTTAAACATTGGAAAAGGAGAGAGAAATTGTGATTGGCAACAATCATTTGAGGAGTTTAACAAGTAATTCTGATTTTCCAGTTCCAGTTCAGCAGATATTAACTTTCTTTGAAAAATCATGCTAAGATTGCAGGAGGTCAGGAGATAATGAAAGATCCTGTTTACAGAAGTTAAATATTTTAATACTGAGAAGTAACCATTACCTTGATTTGGGAAGCAGTGAAGTAGTTTCTTGCTTTTCATGATAGTCCAGAGAACCACCTTGTGATGTTAGAGATTTGCATCAGACCACCTCAAGAAGAAAATTGTGCTTTGAGTTACACCAAGAAGAGATTTGAATAAAGGTTTTCCACTTCTCAGTGTGTGCCTATATATCAAGGCTCCCCTTTTCTCTCTTTTACATCAGCAAGCTCTGATTCAGGAAAAAAAAAAGTCTGAAAAGTTGAAATAAAGTTTTTTAGTTTTTTTTTTTAAAAGGACTACAAAGCAAAGCCTAGAGGAATCCTGCAAGTTGTTCTGGAAATGCATAGCTATCTTTTATTCAGCCTTTCTCTGGGTATTTCAGTGTTGTCAAGGACAGCTGTAGGTACAGATGAAGTCACTAGCTGCCTAAGACAGGACGTCATGAAAAGGCAGCAAGAGAACCATGAGTACTCACTCCTCTCTGTCTGTGCCAGTTCCCCAGTATGCCAGGCATGCATGCTGTTGTCAAACAGAGAAGCACAAAGTCTTTCTTTTTTGGAAAACAAAAATTATATATATGCGTGTGTATGTATACATATATATGTATGTATTTCCATTTCT
The DNA here is from genome assembly GCA_038090715.1 of Florisuga fusca. Lineage (NCBI taxonomy): Eukaryota > Metazoa > Chordata > Aves > Apodiformes > Trochilidae > Florisuga > Florisuga fusca. Next base: position 32,522,259 of record JAAWXA010000005.1, read on the forward strand.
TTCTCATTCCTAACCTTGACAATAAATTTACATCAAAGGAAAAAATGGAAAGACAAAATATGGGTTATTCACAGATAAGTATCAAAAAACTTGTGAATTACTAGATCCAACTTGGAATATCCAAAATAACATTCAAAACTATTAGCAGCACTTATCAGTTAGGAAGATGTTAAAATATCTGACTGGCATTTTATACATATTGTCCAAGATACATGCTTTTATTATTATTATTAGTAAGGGCAAGATACTTTTGAACCTCTGTTCTGTAAAAACTTCTCCACCAAATGCCATCCCATTTTACATTAAACTTACCTTTATTAAATCAAGTTTTATTAAGCATAAATAGTTCACTGTTGACCCCATTATCTAACTTCTGTGTGTACTTACCTGCCCACATGTATTCTGGCAATGCTATAATTAACCTGATGAATCACAAATAGGATTTTCGTTTTACCTTGCAAGTATCAAAAAGTTGTGGCTAAAGCATGACTTGATTATATAAATGCTACCTTATTCCAGGGATGATGACAGAGCTGGTAAAAAGTATTGTTAAATATAGCTCTAAATGAGCCACTCTCTTTAGCAGATAGAGAAAAAAAAAACAATCAGAAAAGTACAGTGAAAGAGAATAACAAAAGAGAAAAGACCTGGAAAAAATCACCAGTCTGATGTAAAAGATAGAAGACAAAAAACCCCACACCAATAAAGTGAAGGTAAAAGGCTTCATAGGAAGGATTTTAGAGTGAAGAGACAGAAAACATATTACATAATGTAATATTCAAAAGGCAGGAAACATACAGCTGTGGATTTTCTCTTCCAGTTTTCTGGAGTATTTAGAGCCCCTCATTTCCACATAAGACTATACATATTACAACAATAAAAAGCTCCAGCTTTTTTTTTTTTCATGCTCATTGTCATTTACACTTAACAGATGATGATTCCATTATTCTGAAGGGCACTTATTTCAAATGCCCTGTGACTGGATAAAAACATTTTTTCTTACAAATATATCATGCCATGGCAAAGTCATGTTCTGCCTTCAGACAGCTCTTCAAATCATGAAAACCAGAAGGTGAGAAGAATACGAGAATATTTGCAAAAATATTAAGAGAACTAGATGAGACTGTCACAGAGTTCTGCACAGTAGGACACTGTAGTAAAGTAACATTCTTTGTTTTGGTTTGGTTTTAATCTGTGAGAACAAAGTCCAACCACCAAGGGTTGGGTGCAAGCATAAGCTTTTATTTGACAGTTCACACAAACAAAATGATAGAACCCCATGAAAGTATGGCAAATGTGTTGCCAGGCAAAAGAGGGAGAGAGGAAAAGGAGAAGATACAAGGAAAAGAGAAAGAGAGAGAGGGAGAGAAAGAAAGAGATGGGAGAGAAAATAGTAGGAAAGAAAAGAATGGGAGAGATTTAAAGAAAGTCACCATCAGGGGTCCAACTGTCCAGTGAGTTTCTTGTTCAGGATGGTTTCCTGAACCAGACCGAGATGTTTGTGGGTCCATCCAGAACAATGATAAAATGGGGACTTCCACTTGTATGCCTCCAAATTCCTGCCATTCTAGTGCTGCTTCTCTATTAGCCCAAGAAAAGGAGGAAACTCCTACCCATGTGGACAGCTGTCAGCCAGTTTCAGCAGACCAGGTGTCCCATTAAGTCAATCAGTTGCAGCCAGCTGTCCCATTCAACTCAGACCAGGCCCATCTGGTTGAACCTCTTATCAGCCAAGGTGTCTCCCCCACCACAGTCAGGGCCATTGAAGGCAGGCTCTCCTGGAGGGGATCTCTGCCAGGCTCATCAGTTAAGGTGTCTCCATGACTGAGAGAGTCATTGAAGACTAGCCCTCAGGAATGTCACTTCCAGGGCCCTCAGGAAGGGGGGTGGGGTGTCTCCACCTGCTTACCCTCATCTCCTTCGAGACACCACTACCACTACAAACACCTTTATTCACTTTAAAACTCTCTTTTGAGGCAAAGGAAATTCTTCTGACTGGAATCTCACAGACCCAAACATCAACTTTGGTTTGCTTTTATTTACTTTGGCTTTTCTCTTTTAAAAAAAGAGATAGAAAATATAGGATCAACGAATGTTTGGGATTTGAAGGGACCTCTAAAGATCAAGTCCAACCCCCTTCCAGAGCAGGGTCACCAAAAGCAGATCACATAGGAACGCATGCAGGTGGGTTTTGAATGTCTCCAGAGAAAGAGACTCCCAAACATCACTGGGCAGCATGTTCCAGTGCTCTGTCACCCTCACAGTGAAAAAGCTTTTCCTTATGTTTGTGTGGAACCTCCTATGCTCCAGCTTGTACCCGTTGCCCCTTGTCCTGTCATTGGAGAGCACTGAGAAGAGCCTGGATGCATCCTCCTGGCACTCTCCCTTTACATATTTATACACATTCATGAGGTCACCCCTCAGTCTCCTCCAAGATGAAGAGACCCAGCTCCCTCAGCCTTTCCTCACAAGCGAGATGTTCCACTCCATCATCTCGGTCTCTCTGTGCTGGATTCTTTCAAGCAGTTCCCTGTCCTTCTTGAACTGAGGGGCTTGGAACCGGACACAAAAATCCAGATGTGGCCTCACCAGAGCAGAGCAGAGGAGGAGGAGAACCTCTCTTGACCTACTAACCACCCCCCTTCTAATGCACCCCAGGATGCCATTGGCCTTCTTGGCCACAAGGGCACATTGCTGGCTCATGATCATCCTTTTGTCCATCAGCACCCCCAGCTCCCTTTGCTCTACTCTGCTCTCCAACAGCTCAATCCCCAACCTGTACTGGTACCTGGGGTTGTTCTTCCCCAGATACAAGATTCTATACTTGCCCTTGTTGTAATGAATTAAATTTCTCCCTGCCCAAACCTCCAGCCTGTCCAGGTCCCTCTGAAGGGCAGCACAGCCTTCTGGTGTGTCAGCCACTCCTCCCCATTTTGTGTCATCAGCAAACGTGCTGACAGTGCACTCTATTCCCTCATCCAGGTCATTGATGAGTATATTGAATAGTACTGGTCCCAGCAGCAACACTTGAGGGACTCCATTAGAAACAGGCTTCCAACTAGACTTCATCCCATTGACTCAAAACATTTGCTTAGAAATTTATCAGTGAACTTCCAGCTACTGTAATACATCAACAGAGTGACATGATTTAAGAAGGCTTCTTAGAAAGATGTCTAAGCAAATACTTAATGGGAGTTTTCTTGGGAGGTAAACATGCCTTCTGAAAAAGGTACTGATGATCATGATACCTTTTAATCCACTTGAGGGTTATTAGATTATCAGTGAAAATTCACATCTTCTAATTACAAAGTTTAAAAATATCTAGAGAAATCAAATATTCAGATATTTAGGTTATGCTTCTGATGTGGTGGTGCTTCTGCCTTTTAAAATGTTGATTCTTTCTTTTCAATTCTTGAAGAAGTTACTAGGAGATAGGATGGGGTTTTTTTATTTGTTTTGTTTTTAAACTTCTTTATGAATTTAGGAGAAAAAGGTATTTTTTTCCCGGGACAAAGCCTAGTCTGACCTCAGTAAGAACACAGGAGAATAAATGCAGAACCAGCTTATGAAATTTTAAAATACCAGAGCAGCAGCAACTAACATGAATTTGTCAAGAGCAAAGTTTGCTAGAAACATCTAAGTGCTTTTATTGCACGGTAACAGACCTTATGGAGAGAGGAGATGCTGCAGGTGTTATGCAGCTTGACCTCTGGCATCGTTTCATGTGACATTTTCAAAACAAGCTAGAGAAAATAATTCTAGCTAAAATAGCTGCTAGGTGGGTGAAAAGGAAATAAAAAATTACTTACAGAATATAAGTGATTCACAGTAAAACTATAATGAAGAATGGATTAGGTTACAGTGGTCTCTCTTCAGATCTGGTACTATTCAGTACTGTCAGCATGCTACAGTAAAGGTAATAAAAAGGCTTATGAGATTGGAAGAAGATAGAAGCTGGAACAGACTGCAATATTCATAATATTATATTATATATAATGAATATTACAATATTCAATAATAATTATATTTGTTAATTATAATATTCATTAATTATAATGAATATTATATTGTATATAATGAAAATGGTAATAATCTCCACCCTTACTGAAATTTTATTGACTCGACACAGTACTTACTTTTTCCAAGCTAATCTGTAAACTAAACAATAAGAAGCACTAGATGTAGAGGTTGCAAAGTGAAATCCAGAGTGAAGACAAACAGTGGAGATGCAGTCATTCATGCGAATGCAAAGTGGCTGTGGGAAGTTGTGATGAACTTATTAATTAGGCAGTGCTAGTAATTTAACAGCTCAGAAAAAAAGGAGTGTTTTGCTCAATCAAAATAATAGATTACTATTAATATGTAAGCAGACATTTGAACTGGCAGAGAGCGTCATGTCCTCCCAGGCACTCAGAAGTATATTATCAAATATTCCTGCTTTCATGCAATCCCAGCAACAGCCTGCACCCCAAAGCTAGCTTGTTGTATATGGGCATGCACAGCTATCTATTTTGAGAAAAAAAACCCCTACGTTTTATAAAGCCAAAAGGTTATTACTCAGCCTCATGTTCTGTGTCTGTGACAAATTAATAAGCTACAGAGAGTTTAAGCTGATGCATTTTTACAGGAAGCCAAAAAGTACACAAAGCCCTCCGAGAGTCAATAGCCACAATAGCCACACAGCCCCGACATTACCTAAAGAATTGTCTTACACCACATGTTTTCATAATTTGTGACAATCCCCAGTAAAAGTAGCTGAGCTTCTCTTTAGCAGCAATAGAAGAACAATTAGAACCTCAGTATAGTTAACCACTGCTTTCTAACAATTGAAGTGTTCAGATTTTACATAGTTTTACAATCCTCCAAATTTTCAGCCCCATTGCTGTTTCACAGCAACTCAATTCACTGTTACAGAGTACTCACTGCTATGGAGAAGCAGAAAGTTCTCTAGCCATGCTTGGAGATTCATCTGGAAAATAAAGACATATATAACTTTTTAGTGTTTCTACCAAGCCAGCTGGAATCTTACACTTTTGTTTGTGACCATGTTCTCCATCCTTCTGATAGCTCTAGGTCTTGTGGCAAAACTGATGGAGTGAAAGCAGCACTTCTCTTTGAATGCAAAGTCTTTGAATGCACCTTGCTTAATACTACTTTTACCTGCACTATTGGTTCAGTACTGGTCTTTACTCAGAAGCAGCTAAGATATAAATACATTTTGTTTTATTGAATTCACAGTGATGACAATAGCTTCAAGCAGGAAGATGGTAACCCTCCACTGATGAAGACAATGAAGTTTTAAACCACTGCAGCAGTTTTTTTCTAAGGGATTGCAAACAAAATCCCAAATGAACTTACAGGCTACATCTAGCCTACTAAATTAAAACTGCCAGGAACATGCCAATCCTTCAAGCCATCTGACAAGGATTAGCCTGAATTTACGCTGGCAAAATCTTTTAGCCTCTGACCCAAACTAGCTACATGCTAACAACTGTCACAAGTAGGCCCTGATGCATTTTTAACTCCATTCCTTCCAGGTCCAAATTCAGAGTGATGTGCTCAAATGCCTGGAAAGCTTTATAGGCAACATTTTAATTTAAAAGTTTAGGTGTAGCTACAAAATCCTTTTTGGTACTGCCAATAAAGTTTACGAATGCATAGGTTGGTTTTCAGGCTGCGCTAGGTGAAAAGTGCAATTTTCTATTCCTGACACCATCAGGGTGCCAAGGTGCAAGAGGTTCTTTATGTAATAATGATGATAACATTCTATATTTTTTGATAGGATATTTGAATGCATCAGATGATCACATCTTTTATTTTTGTCATTTTCATTTATAATCTTTTAAGACTGAACATTGGAATCATAAAATGATACCCAAAATTTCATTCAACATCCTAAAATGTCAAATCTTATTTTGCTTACTCCGACACTTCAAAATGTCAGACTTTCCTTAAATACACTTCTGTTCCTTGCTCAAGTTTATTTATACTTTTAAGATATACTTGAATCAAATGGCATTGTATGAAGAAAATAAGTCAGATAAACCAAACCACTGTTTTCCCCCAGTGAAGCTATGGCAAAACCTAAACACCTTGTGTAATGGAAGTCTTCGTGAAACCTAAGCAAAGAAAGGCTGAAACCCCATGAACCTAGGCTACTCAAAACCAAAAGCACTGGAGACTTCCAGAGGGGTATGTACATGAGTTTTCTAACTGTCAAATTAATTTAAACTTTTTTCTGAATAATATTTCAAATCTTTAGCTGTAGTGAATCTCTGAGATGTTGTTGCACTGTGTCCATACTTTATTCACTCTCCAGCTTGTGAACAGCTGACTGAAAACCACCTGTATTTACGCCAACACTTTTTGAACATGACAGCTAGCTTTGGCAGTCAGACAACTGAACCAGATGCTCCAATACAATTTCTGGAAACTGAAAATAAAACTGCAAGCATTAAGAATCCTGATAGAGAAGGACTAATATTTAAAATAAATAAATAAAAAATAAAAACAAACAAAAAAACCTTACTCGATCTCCATACAACACAAGAAGCCTCCAGGTTTGGAGATACTCAAGTTTGGAGACTTCAGTCCATGCTGAGTGTGCTGGTTTTTTCCAGTTCCAAACCAAGTCTCACAAACTGTGCTGAGCTCCTAGCTGCTGCAGCTAGCTTGCTGGCAGTCTCTAAGTCAGCTAACATAAAGCCTGTCTTGGGTATATATAGATTACACTGAAGCTTTGACATTTTTCCATAGAGTGAGCATTAGTATATTTTATCATAACTGTGCTTTTCTAAGGAAGACACAAAGCTTGCCACATGAGGAATGGTTTTTGGTAGCTGCTCTCTGGCACAATGATTTGCATTGTTGCTCACATTGCGATAACATACTCCTGTGTGTGTTAAGCAAGATGTTTAGCAAGACAATGTCTTGTAGTGTTTCTGCATTTTATTTTTTACACATGCTTTCTGTACCTTAAGTACAGAAAAATATTCCATATTAGATAGAAGGCAGCCGCCATCATGTGAGCTTTTTTTCACCTTTTTTATTCCCAGCAGTGCAGAAAAAATCATTGATACTCCCATTTCTTCTTGTTACTGAAATGTTGTTCACAAGTTTTCTGATACTAACACTATTCTCCCTGCTCCAAAGACTTATCTTAGCAGGTTACCTACACGTTTGAAGCAAAAAGTCTCAGAACATTTTAGTGTAACTATTTTTCTTTATAAATCTATTTACAAGCCTTGGAGCAGAAATAATCATCCTGCTTTAGCCACTCCATCCAAATACCTCTACCACAGAGAAGGCTCAGAAATACATTTTCCGACATTCATATTGAAGAGCAATGAGAACAAGTTGTACAAGCAGCTGAGGGAACTCGGGTTGATTTAGCCTGGATAAAAGGAAGTTGAGGGGAGACCTTATCACAGAATGTTAGGGGTTTGAAGGGACCTTGAGAGATCATCTAGTCCAACCCCCCCTGCCAGAGCAGGATGACTTAGTGTAGGTCAGACAGGAACGTGTGCAGGTGGGTTCTGAATGTCTCCAGAGAAGGAGACTCCACAAGTTCTCTGAGCAGCCCGTGCCAGTGCTCTGTCACCCTCACAGTGATAAAGCTTTTCCTTATGTTTGTGTGGAAACTCCTATGCTCCAGCTTGTACCCGCTGCCCCTTGTCCTGTCAATGGACATAACTGAGATGAGCCTGGCTTCATCCTCCTGGCACTCTCCCTTTACATATTTACAAACATTCATGAGGTCACCCTTCCTTCTCCTCTGGGAGATTTTCCACTCCCTTTATCATCTTGGTTGCTCTATGCTGGAGTCTCTCAAGCAGTTCCCAGTCCTTCTTGAACTGAGGGGCCCAGAACTGGGACACAATATTCCAGATGTGATCTTACCAGGGCAGAGTAGAGGGGGAGGAGTACCTCTCTTGACCTACTAACCACATCCCTTCTAATACACCCCAGGATGCCATTGGCCTTCTTGGCCACAAGGGCACACTGCTGGCTCATGATCTGCCTTTCATCCACCAGCACCCCCAGATCTCTTTCCCCTACTCTGCTCTTCTAACAGGTCAGTCCCCAACCTATACTGGTACCTGGGGTTGTTCTTTCCCAGTTGCAAGACCCTACACTTGCCCTTGTTGTATTGCATTAAATTTCTTCCTGCCCAACTCTCTACAGTTACTTGAAAGGTGGCTGCAGAGACATGAGGGTTGGTTTCTTCTCCAAAGTGACAAGCAATAGAATGAGAAGAAATATCCTGAAGTTATGCCAGGGGAAGAAAGATATTAGAAAATTTCTTCACCGGAACAGGATGGACAGGGCAGTGTTGTGGTCATTATCCCTGGAGATATTTAAAAGATATGTAGGTCTTGTGTTTATGGACATGGTTTAGTGGTGCACTTGGTAGTGTTAGGTTTATGGTTGGACTCTATGATCTTAAAGGTCTTTTCCAACTGTAGTTATTTTGTGATACAATCAATATTTCCAAATAATCTCTTTCCCAGTAATGTCTCCACCACCATAGAATCATAGAATCGTCTGGGTTGGAAGGGACCTCAGAGATCATCCAGTCCAACCCTTGATCCACTACCGCTGCGGTTACCAGACCATGGCACTGAGTGCCACATCCAGTCTCTTTTTAAATATCTCCAGGGACGGAGAACCCACTACTTCCCGGGGCAGCCCATTCCAATGCCTGATCACCCTCTCTGTAAAGAAATTCCATTTAATATCTAACCTAAACCTCCCCTGGCACAACTTAAGACCATGCCCTCTTGTCTTGCTGATAGTTGCACAGGAAAAGAGACCAACCCCCACCACACACAGCATTTGTATTTCTAGCACTATGAGGATGGGATTAATATTTTGATGCATGAAGGTATTTCCTTTCCAAAAATTTCCACACAGTAATATTCAGACAAATATTAAACCTTATTTTATTGTAAAGATAGGCATCTTAGATGAAATTTTCACTAAAAAAATTTACCTTTCACTTAAGCTGCTACAAAATAAATTGAGATGTTCATTATGCAGCATAAATTGGATATCTCTGGGGTTTGGAACAGACTCATGATTTAGCACAAAGGTTTGCTCTGGGGAGAAGTTTAAGGTTTTCTTAAACCCAGGATCATATCCTTGATCCTGTTTACTGTGGTCCCACACACCTGTACCTGTACAGCTCCAGAGGTAATGAACCACAGCAAGGGAACAAGCCTCTGGGGAAAGAGATTTTACAGATGAGAAACAGCTCACCACAAGACTATACCCTGAAACTGGGCTCAGAGGTTTGTATTCTTTCCTCCCATTTGCCCTAGAGATAACTTGTTAAAAACATGCATACAAAAGATATCTTTTTACAATAACTCACATAAAATGTTAGTCCTTTTCTAGACTTCAAAACAGTTTAGCACCCACTGAATATTAAACAAGTTCTCATCAAAATAAGTCTTTTAGCAAAGTGAATGAGCTTTATATCACAACCAATAAAGGTTCCTGCCATTATCACCTGTTATTACCTTATATTTAGAGGACTACATTCACACATTTATAACAAAAGGTATAATTAGCTGCTAGACTTGCTTACAAACAACATCACCTTTAGAGAAACATAAGAAATATGATTTGATTAGCTTGGTGGCTTTATTAATCTCTCCTATTTTTTTTCCTTTTTTTGTTCCCCTGCATTCATTAAACCCAAGCCATATAGGTAAAAATCATGGAAATGCTAAGGTTTCTGTAGAGAATCATGTTTGCCATTGGCCCTGCTGGTCATAGTGTTGCTTCCACCGTGCATTGTTTCTATCAAATCTCTCAGCAACAGGTAACAATTCTGTTTGTTACTGCCTGTACCTGAAAAAACAGCTTTTCAGCAACTGTATTTTTGTTGGAAACAGAACGGAAGAATTAGCAGTTCACCTGTATACTTTCAGTGCAAATGTCACCTTTCTGGAGAACATAACATCTAGGTCTTTAGCATACTTAGAAAACTAAGCATCGAGCAGAAAAGTTTTTTTACATAAGTACTGAAGACCAAAAAACCAGACCAAATCCTGAAGCAAATTCAGATTAAATAATTGTCTGAGTAGGGGGAGGTGAGCCCTGCTCTTTTTTGTTGTTGGGTTTTGGGTTTGTTTTTAAAATATAAACTTGTCCTTGGAAAATAAAAAAAAATGCAGTACAGTGAACAGTGCTAGCAGATATCAAATAAAAATACTTTTTTCTCCATCTCTGAGGGACCATGACCATAGGAAATGTACAATGGGGCAGGGACATCCCAAGGGTCTGAAATCATAAGCAACTCTACTCTGGGTAGAAGAAAACCAGTAAGAAAGGCAGAGGAAAAACAGAGAAAATGTTACATGTCTACCCCAGACTCCTACACCAAGGGGACTGGGAGGCAATGAGAGTACAACCCAGTAAAAGGGGAGGTGAGAACATGACAGGGGAAAAGAGGTATTCGAAAAAAATTGAGCTGGATGGAGAGGCAGAAGGCAGTTTCCCAAGGTGTTGGATTATTTCCTCTCTTTTATAACCTATATCAGTGGTGAAGTGGGTGTTAATTAGCAAAATTAAGTAAAATTCTGAGGTGAGTTAGTTTTGCCTTCAACAATGAGTAATATAGGTAACCTATATTATTGCCTATATCTACCTTGTTTTTGTTGCATTTCGTGCCTATTTTCCATGACCACCGTTATCAACACCTGACCTCTATTCACTTTCTACTTAAATGAAAAAGAACCTGATCTATCGAATTCAGGCCAGATGCAAAAAGCTAGCTTTAAAGAACAGAGGTTTTCTTGTCCTGGTGCAGCCAGGTTGCCAGAACAATCTCCAGCTGATTTTCTATCATACCTTTCCCTCTGCCATCAGAGAGCTCCTATATTATGGTTTCTGTTCTGTTTATGGTTCTGCTACCTGACTGTACAAGGAAAAAGTCACCTCAAAGTTCTGAAAATGGATAGAAACAATAAACTGTCACTTCTAACATGCTATTTTGCTGACGAATACAGAGATAAAGTATCACACAAAAATTCTCAGTGGAGAAGCAGTTATCAATCTTACTTCACCATTTTGGCTACAGACAGTTCCGCACAGCCCTGAAGTTATTAAAAAATAATCAGAGGAATATGGTGTTACGTCCCATAATATGTGCTTGCTCATTTGTCTGAAATATATTAGAATGCCAATATACAAGATAATAATAGATGCCAGCTGTCAAAGAACTACCTGAGATGAAATATGTCACATCTCTCTGAAACTGCATTTTCACTTGCTTCTCTGGGCTTAGTTTTTTTGTGTATTTGAGTTTAGAAATATGAGATTGTAACTATAATATAAAAGCAATGAAAACATCTGGAACTTGAAGGCACCATAGTGCCTTACTGTGAGTAGGAATGAAGATTTAAGTGGTTTATGTCTTTCATTTATAATTTTGGGTTCAGAAATCAACTTGGGTGATTTACCAGCACAACAATCATTAGCGATTTAAGGGGACTCAATCTGCAACTGTAGTTGCAGATTTATTGTGCGTATTCTTTGCTGTCAGCCCACGATTACTTGGAACTGAAACATTATACAGCTACCAAATGCCTTTGTGGACCTAGACATAAAATCCTAGGAGCTAGCAAGCTATGACATGAAGATACCCTCAAATTTTAGAAAAATTTTACCACTTTTTTATACTAAACATACCTGAACTATACACCTGTTAGGAAGATAGGTACTGCATATTCCTCTCCTGACTGCATTAACTGGAAGCTTCCACCTAGGGTGGAATTCACTTTATTTTTCCTCCTTAAAGTTCAGAATCTGATCAGTATGTGTTTACTATGAGAAGCATAGTCATATGTTCAGAAACCATCCTTTACCCTGAGCAAAAGGGAAAGGCATCAAATTCAGCATAAAAGTTTGCACCTCTTATGTATTAGGGGTGCATTTGGATCATATCTGTTTCATTCCCAAAGATTCATAACTGCTTTTACTCTCATTTTAGAGCCATGGTGATCAACATATATGTATGTAAGAAACAGTTTTTCACATCACAAAAGGATAATGAAAGCTCTCACATGTGAGAACATGATAATGGATTTATTTCATGTCACAATATTTACAAAAATTGAGTTAAAGTAGTTATCATACAAGTGAACTTTTGACCACTTCCTTTAAAAAACCCAAATCTAACACATTCCCTCTCCCCTCTATTGCTCTCAAGCCTTCAGAAAGTGTTTGAGGTTACAGCATATGCAATCTAAGAAATCTTCAGTATACCAAAACCCCAAATCATATACTAGGTGAAAATCAGAGGCAAAGTTAAAATAACAGGCAGGGGCAGATGAAAAAATGCAGAACTGCAAAAAAGAGTGTCTTTTCAACTTGAATGCAGAAATAATGATTCTATGATATTTGTCATAGGCAGGAAGGGAGAGGGAGGTAAACTATTTTGATACTAGCTAAATTTAGTGCCATATTCAAAAGCCATGAAGACAATACTGCTAACACCGAAAAGATGAAAACTTCAGTTTCATATCCCACAGTAGTGATGTTCAGTGTTACAGCTGACTTAACTTTAGATATATTTTTATCCACATAATACCTTATTATTTTCTTCCCAGAGTAGTTTGTTGGATTTTTTTACTCAAAAAAATGAGGTTTATCACTATAGCTTATTAAAAAAATATTAGTGATTAAAAATAAACTTTAAAAATCAAATTTACAACAAAGCCATTAGCTGAATGTTTAAAATTACTATTCTGGAGATCTTAAGTATAAAAGTAACTCTGCCTATGTCATTTTTTTAAAGCTTACTATTGAAATCTAGAAGCTCAAACTGTACAATTAAAACTTTTTTAAATACTGAAGTACCTTTCATTTTAAAGACAAACACATAAGCATGGCCTGGGAGAAATCCTGCGTCAGGCAAAAGTTTTGGGGTCTTTTGGGAGTTCAAAAGAAATATTAGGGATAGGGCTTCAATAAAAAGATAGAGAAAGCCAGAATCTCCAACTGCACCAGCCCCAGCAAGGAGCTGCCAAAACTTAGTGTGAACTGAAAAAAAAAAAACCTTTCCTCTGCTGGGAAATTCGTGGTAGAGAAGAACAAAAAGGTTAGATCTGCAACTGCAGTGGGGCTGGGTAGCAGCCACTCAGGCAAAGAGAAGGTGACAAAGCCACCTGTCTTTGAACAAAATTTGCTAGAGACCATGCCTCCAGGACTATTCTGGTTTTTTTAGTATTATTTTTAGAATGTAACTTAAGGCAAAGAGAAAGCGCAGTTTTTCCTCTGAGTGGGGCTATTAAGTGCAAGTCATCTTAGGTGTATATTTACACTGTTTCTGAGTTGGGGTAATATTTTCTTTTGTTATTGAAGTGGGTGGGGAGGCATCTGAGATTGTTAAAGTTAATGTTGTTCTCATATTTCATCAGGTGAAATTTAGCTACATCAGCCATATTTTAGGATAGCACAATCATCTCTATCTTGATGTGTTTGCTTCCTCTGATGCCCTTTCATACCAGTGTTCAACTGTCAAAAATAAAATTTAAAAAAATGCCACCGGCCACTTGACTTAATATTCATCCATCTATTCTGTATTTTTAGCAGTCTGTCATGATTTTATTCTATGAATTTTTTCCTAGGATAGAAACAGAAATGGGCTTAGGAAGCCCTATCTGTGTTTTGCAGTTTAATTGTAATTTTATTTACAGTAACATCAATCTGGTATGTATGGTTAAATGATGAAGTTATACAGTGACTAATGGGAGAAAAACATTCCATGTCTCCTGAATTACAGCATATGACAAAGTGTTTCCAGCAGTTCTTAAATCAATTGTCTCCTGTCCTGAGAGGCATCTTAATCTTTATCATTATCACTATCGCACTACCTATTAATTGCTTCAGTACCATGAAAAAACAGCACTACTGTAAGATCTCTGGGTATTATGAACCTATGAGGAATCAATCTTGTTACATCCTGACTCTTTCTGACACCATGATTGCCTTTTGCCTCTTCCCAGGATTCATTTTGCTCTTAGCTGGATGCTACACAAGCACTTCTTTCACTGTAACCATGGGAACTGAACACAGAGCATCATCTGGGGTGTGAAGGCTTGACTAATGTTTTCAACTTGCAGTGACACTTTGTTTTAAGGATTCAGGCCTATTAGTACAAAGATTTTTACAGATTACTGCTTTCCCTACCTGAAAAACACAGTGAAGGTCAGCTGTTGAAAACATTAATTCTGTATTTCAAGCAGAGATTTATGGTTCTGCTTAGAAAACTATCCCTTTCAGTGAGTAACTGCGGCAATAAGAAAATAAAACCATCTATCACGAATGCATAAATCCTTAGTAATTCCATGACAAATTTAAACAATGCACCCATAAACCTGGAAATCTTGAGTTCTCTTTCTGTGTAATGCACTGGCTGTTAATCTTGTTCAATTCAGTCAAACTACCTGTGCCACAGCCTGCGTGTTAACTGACTTCAAGTACATAAATACCTGACTGTTGAGCTATTTCATTCATTCAAGCTCGTTAAATAAGTTTCCCAGAGGCAGTACAGAAAATCTTAATACTAAAAATTATGATTAATCATAGTGAGATGGCATGACCAAGACAAATTGAATGTAAAAAACCTGTAACCTCCTCGGCAGACACCATTAAACTTCATGTTGAAGAAAAACAGTCTCATCTGAGATTTCTGCCGTATTCTTTTCTTTGTTTAGATTATAAATATTCCAAGCAGCTCTTCTTTCCTCCATTTGGGCTTCCAGATGTTAGACTGGTAAATATGTATGATTTTTCTTTATGTTCAAATTTTTGAAACAGGCTCAGGACCACTGACTAGACTGCATTTTAGTGGCTGGCCCATTCCTAAAAGAATTTTACTTCCTCTTCACTTGAATCTTGGCCCTAGCCCTCTCTCCATCTCCCCTTTCATCACTAATAAAAAGTTACTATCAGGTCTGCACATACAACAAGTCAGGATGTACTCCCAATGATGGCAATATTGGCTAAAATCGTAGTTTAAAGACGGGTGTAAATATGCCTTTTTCAATAGTGTACCAAGTGCACAAAAATTCACATTGTAACTGAGAGAGGTTTATGTTAATAGCATAAACTTATCTGCCTTCTCTGCTTTCCTACCCTTTTAACCTTCATGCCATACAATTTTCTACTGTGTTCATCTTTAAACCTTACATCTGCCCTCTATTTGTTATCTGTAACAGTAACCCCAGATTTCTTTTATCCTCAAACTACACTGTAGTACCACACTAGGATATGCCAGAGAGTTTAATGGATCCCTGAACTCTTCACATCTACTGACTGGATACACAAAGCATTCACTATCAAGTAAAAATAACATCATCTTTAATGACCCATCCTAAAGGAATTTTATTATAATTTCTACTGCCTCAGGCCCTAGTAATAGTAATCTGTTGCTGTTTGAACAGGCATTAAATAAATGTTTTCACCAACACACAAGCAGAATATACCAAGTTAAGCCTGAGGTCAGTTAGACAAATTTCAAGGTTATCTGCTTGATTCATTTTTGTTTTCCAGTAAATGCTTAACTTAGAAAACATGACAAGTAATGTAGACACTTGTACAGTAACAATGTACTCTCTTGCTTTCACCACAAACCATAAATGTGTTTGAAACTATGCTAAAATCCTGTTTCTACTCTGAAGGAAAAAAAACAAGGAAAATATTTCTATATGTCATTGGATTACTGTATATTTATTGCATGGATTTTTATAATTGTTGATTATGCTACAATGTCAAGGCAAATTTCTTGTAGGCCAGTATCTGTCAAACCTCTATTGACTTCAATTTAAATGCTGCCTTCTAATCAAGAAGCCAAATCGAGGTTCTAAATCGAGGTTCCGTGGACAAAATTAAGAAAACAGGCAGCAAGTTTTTCAAATTAAATTGATAAAATACAAGCTCTGCAATGGAAGCTTTAGCCTAGGGGAAGATCTATATTTGAGTCTGTTACCATCCAACAACTCAGCACTTTAGAGATGAAAGGTCATTCATTTTCCTAAAATAAGAAACACTTAATAACATCCTTATCCAAATGCTGGAATTGAGTAAATAGAAAGAACTCATTTTTCAAATACTGTTTCTGAAGGAGGACATCATCTTATTTCTGCCATGTTTACAAGGTGTTTGACTCCCTAGTCACCCCCAGTCTTTACTCACCCTACCCACAAACACACACACACGTTTGAGGCAAGCTTGTCTTTACAAACAGATATAGCTGATTCTTCACAGTGAGGAAATAAACATTACCAAAACCACGAGTACTGCTATAGAGTAAACAGATGTATGGGGTAACAGAATGCCTAAAAAATTGCTCTTAAAAGGAAAAAGCCCTAATTTCTTTGTAGAAACCATTCCTGAATTCAATTTCGTGTTACCACTTCCAATATTCCAGATGTGCAGATAAGGCAAAACACAAAATTTGAATTATATAAGGTAATAAATGAGGTATCAGTAGACTGCATCTTCTCACACTGGAGAAGAATAAATAAACACGCTTCCTACCCGAAGTAGAATCTACTCCTCATCCCCAGACCCGTGCTTGTGTTACACAGACATATTACAGGACATACATTATGGGATGATGTACCACAGCCTCCATTGCACTCCTCATCTCTGGCTTCATACTTTAACCGACATAAAACCAACCACATCACTCACATGCTGTGGGTTTTTCTCCAGAAGAAAAACAAGCAGGTAAGAAGCCATCCTGCTTTTTTGCACATCCTCCAGTGTAGACAGACGGGTGCATATGAGATTATTGGCAGACCTGGCAAGGGATAGCTATCAGGAAGCAGTGCCAACATACATACTCGGTAATGACAGAACACCAAGGTCACAAAAGCAACCTTCCCATTTTTTCTTTATTATTCCATACTGTTATTATTCCAGTGCTGTTGCCAAGCTTTTCTCCTACTCAGACACCTATCATTTGTCTTGTGTTTTTTCACTCATACAGACCTGATCAAATATTTTTCTTTCCAGAGAGGAGTTCTCAGACACCTTTGCTACAGATCCTACATACTGAGTATGGACACCCAAGGGAAAGGCACTCACAATCTTTGCATCCACAGCAGCTCATGAGAACAGATCACCTTTCTACGAGCCACATAATAAGCTTCTGAAGAAAATGCAGCCAAATTGATTTGGATTTCATTTTTTAACATACCCATCAGTGAAGAAAATAGATAGTTGATTGCAACAAATCTTAAGCATTTTCTGTCTACTCTTCTTTCTCCATCACAAAACTACTTATAGGCCACGTTTCTTCTGTTCACAGCAATTCACCTGCAAGCAAGGCACATGAATACTCAGGAGAACAGTTTGCAGACCAAATGCAAGGTCAGCAACAAAAGCTCTGATCACAAAGCCGTGCTTTTGGGGAATAATACTTATCCCATTTGTCTTTGGTTTACAGCCACCATTTAAGTTATTCCATTTTCCAAGCCAGTCTCCAAAGGACTCATTTTCCTCCACACAGCGCTGCAGATTCAACTTCTGCTGCTTCCATCCTACCAGTGCATCCCCTCATCTACTGAGTGCCATCACCTCTTATCAACTGTTTTAAATAATTCCGATGTGAAAACCACAAATTTATTATATGTATACTCTAAATTTATTAGTTTAGCATGAATGTCACTAGAAAAGAACATTTCTCAAAGGTTCTAAAATAAGAGGTAAACCCAACATAAATCAAAGAAAAACAGCCTAGCTATCACCTAATATTTGTTATAAAATAATGATTTAAAATTACAGGTTGTTTTTTTTTTTTTACTGTCTTATCTATAAGATTTGAGTTTGGTGCTAAGATCTCTCCAGTTATGGCTTCACATAATGGTGTATAAAGACGTGTATATGCAGATACAAACCTTGAACATCAGAATATACATGGTTAGCTGCATAAAACAAGTCATGCCAACAAGCAAACTGCTAATTGTTGGCTTGATTTGATGAATAATGAGCTGGCATGAGGACATTAGAACCTCAAGCAACAAAGAAGTTTATTCAGAGTGCCGTAATTTCCATGTTACAAATAAGAAACGAACATCATATGTTTCAGGAGAGGGGTTCTCCTGAGGGAGAATATATCTGACTTTTTTTTCTGTAATTTCTACCAAAAAAATCCCCACAAAGCGCAAAGAACTCATAGAACACCAAAAGCTCTTTCTTTATCTGAACATACTGGTTTTCTTCCAAAAAATGGATACTATATTTGTTATAATATTCTGTTGTGATACAAGCCTGATGTCATCTTCAAATTTGTTTACGCTGATTCTCAGGTTCATCGCTCTTTCCATTTATTTTCATTATAACAAAAGCAAGTTACTTTACACATAATACATGGAAAGAAGTAATCTGCATGACATTTCTCTAGAAGTATGTGAAAAACAGTACTTGCAGATGAATTATGCATTTAAAATAAATACAAGTTATTGTTTCACAGGCTTGAAATCCCTTTCAAGGGTGTGTGATGATCAACATGCTTTCCTCAGACCTTGCGTTTCAAGCCCTGATTTAACTAAAAGATTTGTGAGACTTCATTTAGTAACACAGCTTTTGGTTATCTTCATAACTGGGATGCACGGGTTAGATTTTTAAAGATCTCTACTGCTACTCTTGACTTAAACTCCAAAGTTTGAGTGTCTAGTATTTAAAATACTCTCCAAAACACCTTAAATACCGTGCACATTTTCTTCTTCGTGCTCCCCAGCACCAACAATACAGAGAATGAATGCTGAGTTTCTAACTTTACTATTCGGCTCAGTCACTGGTCCCCTGGTTTAGTGTCCTAACATACCCGTTTCAAAGGGAACAAAAATATTCACTCACTTCTTTGCCAAAATATAAAGAGACAAAGTAAAATAAGTATGACAAATTAATTCACCTAAATTTTTGTTGTTCCTGCAAGACTAGATTTACAAGTATTTGTTCGGGAGTTTTTCTGGGGGGGTAGTATGATTTTTAAGTTCCAACATATTTGGAAGGGACAGAAAAGCTGTTCGGCACAAGCTCTCTAACTCTGAAATGCAAACAGCGAAGTATAAAACCAAATATAATTTGACCATAACTCATCTTAGTCTCACCTGAGTCACAGTTAAATGACCTTAGAGCAAAGCAAGTTGTATACAGTGGCTAAGAGGAATGTTAGCACAGAGAGGTCATGCCATGGTCAAGTAACTCCTATAAAAGCATACTACCTGGAACACACAGGGCTGTAGGTGAAGATTATACTGTGGCACAAAATTTAGGGTACAGCAGAATCATAAATCTCAGGTCCCAGGTTTGCTTTTAGATGATATTTAACATTTCAGGCTAAAGAGCAAGAGACCACAGATCATTCCTGTGAAACATTCTCCCTCTAGTAACTGTTCCTGTGCTTTTCTGATTGAGTGTGAGAGTTTTGCACTCTGGTGCAAAGCTGTTGTTCAGATCCATCAACATTTTTTAAAATTATGAAAAAAACCCATAAAACCAGCAGGCACTGATTCAGAGTACCCTCAGAAGAGTGTTGGAATAACTGCAATATTCACCACTTCTCTTTAAGACTGTAAAATACTTCTCAAAAAAATAATATCTTTTCCTGCTTGACTCACATGGAAATAGTTTTGACATTGATGAAAAATAGATTTATTTGGTTTTAATTATGGAGCTGCTCTAAATATCCTTCTAAGAACAAATATCCTTGCCTTGATAATCAACACCAGCACAGCAGCGTTAACTGAAGAGACAAGAGAAATTTTATGGCATATGTTCTTTGCTATTTATTAACATGAATATTAGCCAGAATTATTCACAAATCAGCAGGAAATGCCACTGGACAATGTTCCAACAAGACTCTTTCTTTCTGCTACCCCAGAAACAAATGAAAGGGGAATTTGGACTGCACGAGCACCTTCACTTAAAAAAAGTGTAAAGGGAAATGCCAAGCCTTGATTATGGAAAGAAAAGGGAGAAGATATATATAGAAAGAAATAGATAGAAAACGTGGGAAGATAAAGAGAGCTTTCCAAACTCAGCGCTCCATTCGCCTTCCCAAAGAAAATAGCATCTCACTCAGATTAAAACCTAACATCATATCAAACATCCCAAAAGTAGGTATTTAAATCATGTACAGCATAATATATTTTATTTCTGTAAGTGTTCTCTTAGATGTATCCCTTCTTGTATTGACCAGTAAAACTCACAGCAAGGAAAAATATGCTTGCAGTGTGGATTGGACTTAGATTGTTACAATCCTCTAAAATGTCAGGTGACACAAAAGTAGCTTTAGGCCTAAAAGAAGTCAAACAAATTAACAGCAAAGATGTAGCAATAGTAAAGGAAAAGATCTTTGCTCAGCATACTTCATTTATTTGCTGGTTTTGAACTTTTCACTGCTTACCAAACAGAAACATGCAGTTTTGTTTTACAGAGAAAATATATTTGTATGAAAATTAAAGTACATCCTTTTAGCAGATGCCACGTTAGTTTGATATACCCTGGTCATAAAGGCAACAAATGATAAACAGTCCCCATTCTGCTAAGGCTCTGCAGGAAAATGTGCAGTCACAAAATGATTCAGCACATTCATTGCCAGGTTTTTAAATGGCTTTACATAATATAATGAAATTTAAATACAGGAAAATGGTAAAGCTTTGATACCCAAGATCTCAGTGTTTTTCTCTTCATGAAGTAAGCAGAAAAACCCAAAAGGGTGCAGCTCTAATTAGCTTTATTCTAATCAGATTCAGAATTAGACAAATAGATGGCTCAGAATGCATCTACTTCATCTAGAATAAAGATGACTCCCAAGAGGATTTGAGTGCAGCATTTCCTGTAACAAATTGTGAAGCCTGTGTGGGAGGAGGTTTTATATCAAAATAATTTTGTAAAGATTACCATATCAGAGATGTTTAGGGGTTTAGATTTTTCTCACATCCCACATCTTTTTTTTCCCCTCTTCACATTTAAGTGAGTCAAGTAATGCAGATTTCCTATCAACCAGTACCAAACAAATTTGATTCTCCAGAAAACACTATTTGCATAAACCCATTTATGCACTTGAGCTTCTCTCCTCAAGTTGCTCTTCAGCTCTGTGCTGTGTTCCCCTTTTAACCACAAACCTGAATCATGTTACACAAATCTGGGACAGGAAACCATATTTTTCATCCACTTAGAAGCCCTTAAGTAGCATACAGCTCTAATTCTGGTACAGAGATACATGAAAGTAGCAAAAAGCTCCATGCTTGCTCCTATTTTTGGAAGAGAAACAACGGCTCTTCCAAACCTAGTACGAGGAAAACACAGATAAACCTGGCAAGTTTCTCAATATAAACAGTCCACAGCTTGAAGGTGTGTGTTCCCAGACACATTTCCACACTACATTCCCTTTCCAGGTCTTCCAGCATCTCAGCAAACATTTGGAAGTATACCTTAGTCCACGGTGTCTCTTCAGAACTAACTCAGCCTGAACCTGTTTCCCATGTCACCATAGCTGGAGCTGCTACAAGACTTAGGTGGCTGAGGAACACACAAAAGCAGGAACTGTAGTATGCCTGGGGGCTTTAGCCTAGATTTAGCATTGCTGAAACAATTCAGCTCAATTTCATTATAATTATCAGCATAACTTAAGCTAATGAATTTGCTTTCCTGAGATTTTCAAGGCACCACACTGCTCCGCTCCTATCTGAGTCACTAAACTCTTCAAGGTCATATTAACTATATAGTGGTTTTTTGAAGAATTCTTACAGTGATTTTAATATTTTTCCTGCACCTTGTCAGAGATAAGACTTACCTTACTTATCATTTTCTTGATCCAGAAAAGCACTTAAGCATATGCATAACATCAGTTCCTTCAGATGACCAATTAATTTGACAAGACCACGCACATGCTTAAAGTTAGAGGCATATTCCAGTGCTTTGCTATTTGTAAGTGAGAATATTTACCTTTATGAAAGGAGAAACACAACCCAGCAAAATAAATCTCAGCTTTGGGTGAAAAAATAATGTTCTCATATTTAATCCTAGAATTATGCATTAATTTATGCATTTTCCCCAAAGCTGGTCTGCAGGACAAGTCTTATTCTCAGCTGCACTGGGGAAGAAACAAGTCACAGATTTATACAGGCATTTCTTTGTTGTAATTTCTTTAATTATACAGGACCTAGCAGATGTAAATAAATCAAATGTCCTCTCTACTGTTCTGAAATCCACTACCCTCATTCCTCTGCCTCTCAATTTCAGTAGCAATTTTGTCCTACAATCATTACACTAATAAAGAGGAAAACTTGATTAAACAGAAGGTTCTGAAAGAGTTTAGTCTTATCAAATAGCCTCAGGTCAGAGTAAATCAGTATTGAAATGAAAATGATTGAAAAACTATATTTTAGAGGCTTACCAAAAGCAACATTTAGACAGAAAACTAAAGTCTGACAACAGAAGATACAGGTAATTTATAAAGCCTAGAAGATATTTGTCCATATTTTGTACAGTCGGTGGATGTAAATAGATTCAAATTGAGAAGAACTTGCCATGGTATAAAGCTAGAAGAAACTGCTGTGGTTTGAAAAGTGAAGCTGTTTATACCCTTCTGCAGACATCTTCATGCTTACCAGCTTTTCACAAAATGTGAGAAGGCAGAAAATAGAGCAGGGGTTAGATGCAGAGGTCCAGCAGCTCTGTTGTGGCTGCCGCCTCCCTGGGAGTGTTCAAACCAAGGTTGGTTGGGGCCTTGAGCAACCTGATCTATTGGGAGGTGACCCTGACTATGGCAGGGGAGTTGGAACTAGATGATATTTAAGGTGCCTCCCAACCCAAACCATTCTATGATCCTCTAATTCTTAGAATTTCATCCAGTCAGTAGTGGTTCCAGGAAGAACACGCCAACAGCAGCCAGCACTACCCTCTGCCCACAACATGAGGACAGAGAACTAAGGGAGGAAGAGAGAACTAACTAGGGGAGGAAGAGAGAACTAACTAGGGGAGGAAGAGAGAACTAACTAGGGGAGGAAGAGAGAACTAACTAGGGGAGGAAGAGAGAACTAACTAGGGGAGGAAGAGAGAGACCAAATGAAGCTGTCAAGTCTCCACAGAAATAAAATCTATCCAGTTTCACTCTTCACACCTAGTTGCACACTCTAGAAAATTCAAACTGTAAGGGCAGGGGGTTGCTAGCTGACTGGGGTTTTTTTGTTTTTTTTCAACAACAATAAAAAAAACCCCACAGTTTACTCAGGATGTTTTATGATTATTTTTGTTATTGTTTTCTCCATTGCTCTGCCTGCCAAAGTTCACCATTTTGTGAAATACTATGCACTCAGAGAAATTACAAGGAATCCACTTTGTTTGCTTTGGGGTTTTTTGTCTGAAGTATATAAAAACCCATGAAAAAAAAAAACCAAACACCTTATCACTTTATCTCCCCAAGATACACCTTTTAAAGTGATTACAGAGAAAAAATCTATGGAAAAAAATGTAGAAAATTGTATACTTTGAAGTAAAAATAGAAAATAGCCACATACTTTTAAGTCATTGTACTTTAAAAGCATCATTCTAATTACCTAGTTTTTGGGAACTGTGCCAGCGCTAGCTGGAAAAAGCACTATTACGTATCCATCAGCTACAAAATAGAAAAACAGGCTGCAAGAATTATCAAGCTATTGGAGTTTGGAATGGTTAAGACCTAGTTAAAGAAACACATCTTATTTTGATTATATAGCAGCCTCTACTCACTGTACTCAAAGAAGAATATACTCTAAATATGCCAAACAACATACTGAAAAATTAAACGCACTGTCCCTGGGATGCTGGTTTTTTGGGTGTTGTCTGTCATAACATGACATCCTGTACCTTTTGTAATCACGTATATTGATTTAAGTTGGCAAAATAATGTCCCATGTTAGCTGAGAATGTAAGGACGTGTATAAAAGCAGCAGAACAGCAAGAAGGTACTTCAGTGCAAATTGCAGAAAAAATTAAGAAAATTATTTTAGTAAAAAGTTAATGTTAACCTGCAAGAGTGCAAACCCAAGTTAACAAAACAAAACCCCTAATTTCTTAGCCAGTTCAGGCCAAGGTTGTCTGTGATTGCATTTGCCCCATTCAAAGATCATTCATAAACCCAGAAGAGCACCACACAAGCTGGTCTATTCCATCGCCAGGCTGTACCAAACTGGTCCACAGCTTGAAAGCAGCATAGGCTGGGCCTCAGCACCAGCACGTGTTTTGTTGGTTTTTGTTGGGTTTTTTTGCAGCATAGCTTCATCAGGGCTATAAAATTGGAGACAAGTGCTACTACATCAATATGGATACAAGTCAGCTCAAACTAGGACAGATGTCTTGGTCACTGTGCTCCAAAGCATGGCACAGATCAGTCAGAAATGTTACTTAGAAATCCTGAGTACTGCTACCAAACTGTCACCAAACCAATTTCACTATGGAGTTCACAAGGTATCTTAAAGTCTCTTAATCAATTTCCATTTAGAATCATAGAACTGGCTGTGCTGGAAGGGACCTCAGAGATCATCAAGTCCAACCCTTGGTTATCACCATCAGCCTTTTATATACCCAGCATGATAGAGTTCAAATTATTTTTTCATATATCCCATATGCCCTAGTCAGTAAGAACTACAGCGATATCTCTCTCCAACATAATTTTTCCTTGTGTCTTTGCAGTTCACTCAAAACTATGTGGCAGCAAGAAAAAACTAGGTAAAAGGAACCTGATACTGAAGCCTGGTGTTGTGTCTGCTACCTTGGGAGAACATCTTGTTTCTTATCTCTTCTTGCATCACCTGGGGAAATGCTCACTTGTTTCTCTTTGGATGCCCTAAGCATTCCTCCATTTCTACATCTGTTTAGTATAACAGTCAACTGGCTGAACCTGTATCCTAGAATCCTATTTCTATATCCTAGAAATTCTGTACTCAGGAGGGTACATTATTTTTCATCTGCTAGCCCCTCTTGCACACGATGTGCAAGCCCAATATGATGACACAGAGCAGTCCCATCATCACTGATACCAAAAAGTATAAATCCCATCTGGGTTTGACACAGGCATAAAACTGCCTGTCTGACATGGTTGCTATACACCACATTACTGCTCATGGAAGTTGCATGCTTTCTTATGGCATTTGCAGAAAAGATTATGATATATAATAAAGACACAGCAGCAAAGAAAAATGATAGTTGATCCATTGTAAAGCCTTCAGTGCATAGCTATCTTATAGAAGTATTTTTAAGAAACGTGAGCCACCACAGTAAGGTTATCCATTTTTCAGCACTTCACATCAGAGAGCAATGGGGTTTGGGTTTTTTTTGGTTTTTGTTTTTTTTTTTGGACTGGCCTTAAAACCAAATTTATGCACTGTCAAGTGACAGCCCCACCATCGCTATTTTAACTCCTTGGATCCAGGCCAGGCTGCTTGGTTGGAAGGAGAATTATTCAAATCTTGAAACTGGAAAGGGCATAAGGTTTTGCTATGATTAACTTTAAAAATCTGCACTCATAGCAGATCCACAAAGCTCCTTTTAGTAGCATTACATGCATGCAGAGTAATTATGTTAATTCTGCTAATTAGTTAGTATGGGTAAAACTGTGGCCAAGCTCCAGCTTCCCAGCCCTTTCCCCATTATAAGATGTTAGAAACTTCAGAAAGAGAGTCAACAACTCCTAGTAAAATTTGTTCCTATTTGGATTCAATCCAAGACATTCTACACAATTCCACTAAAGTACAGCAAACAAGGCTAGGCATTAGTGCATATCCGAAGCAGGCTCTATGCTGTCAACATGTATCAGATTCAGGCTGGCTCCATTCCAGAAATATGCTTTTAAAAGCTTATTTAGTAACAAATTACATAGAAGATAAACAAGCAATTAACCAATCTCCCAAGAAGCCAACTATCAAAATACTGTGCTGAAGTATTAAACATACTAGGTTGTTGCTTTTATGTCACTTTGTTCTGCAGTACCTATGCTATGTGACTTTCAGCCACAGCAAGGTCATAGTTAATTGACATACCTGTATGCCACCATCTCAATTTTAAATTTCCTGTTTTAAGTAAACAGCAATATGCTGCAAGTAAGGTGGAATACAAATGAAGAAATGAAAACTTAGAGAGTCCATATGTACATTGCTGTTCTCAGAGTACTCAGGAGGCAGGTGCATAAATGTGCTGTTCACAAGACTGACCACATATCCAAATTGTGTGGATTTACATCTGTGTGATATGAGTGACTTCAGGTGTTAGTACCTGTATCTGTCACCTTCAGGCTTCTACTAGTTTTCATTATTTGAAAGTTAATAGGAGGCCAAACCCCCATCACTTTATTCACATTCTTACATTGAAATAAAGTAAGAGATGAGACAGCTCTGAGTTCAGTCACATCTCTGCACATTGTAAATTTTCATTAGATCAGACAGATAGATCGGAGCCTAGCTTCTTGTTCAGTAATGAAATAGGCAGAGGTTGAGATAGTAACTTTCTAGTATGTTCAGGAAGAGGCTTCATAAAGCCAAGGTCACTGGGAAAATCTGAAGCAATTGTTCAAAGCCCTTACTTTGCATGCTTTTAAGGTTAGCAAGACTTCAGCTAGATAAGGTAATGATAGAGAAGAGTCAGAGTAAAACTACATAATTCTGTCTGTAGGAACACATGAAGATTTCATCACTCTGGGTTCAGTTGTTTCAGGTTAAGATTACCAGGTAACTGTCCGAGTCAGAAAACACATTTGTCAAAGTGCCTGGCCAGTGATGCATTATACATCTCTGACTTTTCCTTACAAAGTATCATCTAGCTTAACCTACATAAACTTTCAACATGGTTTTTGTACATCTGCATCCTTGTGCTGAACATCTCACTTCCTCATTTCCACACCTGTGCTATGCTAAACAATCTTTTTCAAAAATCCCTCACGTATCATTTCCAGATGCAAGATTGTCTTCTCCTGTTTCAGTCTTGTAGCATTGTGTCCTGGTTGGGGCCAGGATAGAATTAATTTTCTTTCTTGTAATTTTATTTTCAGCTACATCTATTTAGGTAGCTGCACTTGCTGAAACTAACAGCAATTTTCTCAGTCAGTATCTGCTTCTAAGACTGGTAATGTTCAAACTTGATAGTTAGAGCTAGAGACTGGTGTGCAGAACATTTGGCTGCCTGTGGTCCTGATCTCTGCCATCCTGAATCCATGTGTTCCTGCCTCCAGCTCCCAACTGCTGCTGACTCCAGGAGTCCAGCCTGGGACTCTTCCAGGGCCTAGCCTGCAGCCTTGATGGTGACATGAGAGTTACTGGGAGGAGGAATGTGGTATTGTTTTGTGTATATTTGTTGGGTTTTTTTTCCTTTTTTTATCATTACTGTTTCATTAAAGCTGTGAAGTTTAGCTTCCAACCAGTAAGTCTCTCTCCCTTATTCCGTCTCCTTCCTTCACCAGGAAGGAAATGGGGATTAATAGAGAGCATCTGTCAGTGGGTTATTGCCAGCCCAGTGGTCAACCATGACACATTGAGACAGATGAATTATTCCAAGACAACATTACTTGCCTTTTGAGCAGACTGTTGTTCACAGGTGCATGCTATTATAACCCTGTTTTGTCAAATTACCAAATTTCTACATGTCTAATTATGCTTTTAAAAAACTGACTGGCAATCCCTGTCCCTTGTTACATTAACATGACATTGTTTCTATTACTCCTGTGCAATTTATGTGCATAATTATTAGTTACAGTTATTGAAGGTGAAGTTAACAACCATAGGCATAAGTGGTGTACTGTTTGGGGGCAGAACCCTACTTAAGGCAGGAGTCGAACCAGCCAAGTGAGCAAATGCCGCTGTCAGGGGAAAACCAAAAATTATAATCACCCATGGCAGTTCCTCTCATTCTGCCCTGACAAGGCACACACCCCTGAGCACGTTTTCTTTTCACTTTACTTTTCCCATTTCTGAAAACCACAAATAGGGAACACCAAGGGTGAAAAAAGCCCATAGTCTCAAACCAGCAAGTAAATGAATTTAACTTTGTTTCAATTTAATGTTGAATATATTTAATTTGTGTGGGTAAATCTTACTACAGGGCTAGAACATTAATAACAGTCAGAAGGAGACACAAAGAAACAATGCAGCTTCACTTTAAACACTTCAGTTGTGCATTCATATACTGGAGAAGCTTTTGTGGAAAGATTAGAAACAGGTCCAAGGCACAGAGAAAGAGAATGTTTTCAGAGCTTGAGTAAAGAAAAGAAGGACAATACATGGATGTAAATATGTGTAATGTTGTAGAAGTGAGAAATTCCAAAAAAAGCTTGATCCTGGAAGAAGTATGAGGATCTATACTGAAGGGCCTTGCAAGGGCGTTGTGAAAGGCTATAATATAAGTATTGGTTGGGTCTGACCACATCTGAGGCAGTTGGCAGAGCAAGTTATGAAAACATTATCCATTTTTGTTACTATTTTGTCACATCAGCCTCTTCTTTCTTGTCTGCAAAATCCTTAGAAAGCAAACAATAAGACTATAGCATTAAAACACTACAGTAATAGGAATATTCCTAGTATGCAGCTTATATACTACAGTGGCTGAGGTACAAAGGTGCGTCACTCACATGGAAGGCAGGCAGCTGTTTTCATCTCCCAGTTCAGCCACAGACTTGTGTACTGGATAAAGGTGATTTTCTGGTTTGTACTTTTGCTTTCAACTAAGTCTCTTGTAAGTAGCTGCACTAGCTGAAATTAACAGCAAGTTTCTCAGACAGTGTCTGCTTCTGGGACCGATAACACTGGATGTTTATAGTTACTGCTAGAGACTGGTGTGCAGAGCCAAGGACACTGCTCAGCTCTGAGGAACATTTTGCCCTCCAGAAGGAGTAAAGAGGTCCCACCTGAACCCCTCCTTTGGGGAGGACTGGACAAGATAGATGCCAGAACTGACCAGAGTATTCCATCCCATACACGTCATACTCAGTATAAATTTGAGGGATCACAAGGGCCAAACCCCTTCCTGCCCTTTCTGCTTCCCTTCTTCGCCTGTTCCCTGTTTGCTTTAGCATCCTGGGAGGATTCCATCCATTCCTCTGCCTGTGGTCCTGATCTGTGCCAGCCTGAATCTGTGTGTTCCTGCCTTCAGCTCCCGACTGCTCCTGACCCCAGGAGTCCAGCCTGGACTTTCCCAGGGCTGCCCTGCAGCCTCCGTGGTGACGTGAGAGTTATTGGGGGGAAGGGGGGAGGAATGTGGGATCAATTTTTCCTGTATATTTGTATATATTTAGTAATTTTTCCTATTTATCATTCCTGTTTCATTAAAGTTGTGTAGTTTAGTTTCCAACCCATAAGTCTCTTTCCCTTATTCTCTCTCCTTTCCTTATCAGGGAGGAGAGGGGCAGCATTATCAGAGAGCATCTGTTATTCGGTTTAATTGCTGGGAGTGTTAAACCATGACAACTTGATACATGCCCTAGACCAACAATTATTCTGGAATGTGGGACTACATCCTTTTGCAAAGTTAGAACAGTAATACTACTGTAGGAGGATTACAACCATAGTGGTCTGATGTATAGGCAGACCAGCTTAAACTCTGCAATAAGGGGATCACACCTTAAGGCAAATGGGAAGCCCATGCATCTATGTGTTCATACACATCCAGCTCAATGACAGCAGTTTGTTTAATAGTTAAACAGTCATTTACCCAGGTTTTCTTCCCATATATTTTTACCCTATATGATTTGCTGACAAAAATGCAGATGACAAAACAGCCTAAGTGCAGCAAATGCAAGAGAATATCTCTGAAAAGGTGAAGGGCTACAACACAGCAGCACCATGGCAGCTGTTCAAAAATCTGTTACACACACTCTTCTGCTTTTCTTCTGCCAAGCAATAGTAGAAGCACAATTAAGCAAATCTTAGATTTGTCCTTGTCATAGCCACTGAAGCCAAAACATCCAAAGTGTTCTTGTTCTCTCCCTACTAAATATTGCTGAGCTTTTTAAAAATAATAAAAAAAAGTACTGCACCTGCATGTCAGAATTCAATGGGATAACAGACATGAAAAAACAATAAAAACTGAGGTTTCTTGCTAATGTTGGCCTCAGAAACCAATAATTTTCACATGGAGCAGTTTTCACATGGTACTTAGCTGATACTAAGCAAAACCACTGTCCTTTAAAATCAGGCACAAAACTCATACCTTCATCTCACTAGTCTTTTTCTCAGGAAAACTAACACTTATCTATAACCGAGTAACTAAAAAATCCTGAATTTAGGACAAAATTTTATCATTATTCTTTAACCCAGAACAGCAGCACAGTGGTTTAAACAAACCTTTTTCTTTCCTCTTAATAAATAAATGACACAGAACATTCAG
Organism: Florisuga fusca; assembly: GCA_038090715.1. NCBI lineage: Eukaryota > Metazoa > Chordata > Aves > Apodiformes > Trochilidae > Florisuga > Florisuga fusca. The sequence goes on from JAAWXA010000005.1 coordinate 32,552,634, forward strand.
CCAAAGTGCTATGTATATAAGTGAGACCTGCTGAACATACCCACAAGAAGCAGTGGCACACTGGCTTCCCATCTTCAGAAGAGAAGACAGGTAAGGGCATGAAGACTGCAGGAAAGCATCATTCATCAGAATCATCAGCAAAGCCTAGACTATACACAGAGATAGAATTTCTACCTTGCAGAGGAACTGAATCTGTAAATGGGTGTTCTGATATCAGCCTAAATTACTAAACAGGGAACTGTTCTTGTCAGTAGCACATGCACAACAATTTATTTTTGCAGAACAGTTGAGAAGATTAAAAACCTGATCTTGTATCCTTGCAGCTGTATATCATTAGATTTTGCAATATGGTGGTCATATTTCTACAGCTCCCAAGTTGGTGTCATGCAAATTTTTTAAAAACATGTCAAAATATTTTTTCTTAATGATTTTCTTGCACATCTGTTTGGCCACCTTTCAAAACAGCTTCACCAGATTACACTGTACAAACATAACTAAGTTATGGACCCAATCCTGCAACTATTATTTGCTTGTGTAATTCCTCAAACTACCTTATTATGGGAAAGGAATCTCTCCTGCTCCCAGCCACATCTGCTGTCCTAGATTCCCCATTCTGCTCATGTCCTCATACATTGCCCCAGTTATTGCTCACACCTGTTGTTCCTTAGATGCCCTTCTAATAGGAAAAAAAGATACATATTTAAACACATGTAAATGAGCTATATTTGCACCAAATTCTGTATACTTTTACCAATATCAAGAAGTGAATCCTTGCAGCTAACTGCATTTCAGCTGAAATATCTTCAGTGTATGTTACCTGTCAATCGTCCTGTTACTTGACCTTCACTAAAGACAAAAGAATGCATTTTGCCTCTGTGTTTAGTTTCACCCAAGAGAAACACTCGATATGCTGAGTCCTCTCCCCATCAGCAGCTATCACCACTCCATGCTGTGAGGCCAGACCTAGCTTTAAAAGTGCTCTAAAACAATCCCATGAAACTGCATTTTGCTGAATAAAGAAGAGATCGAACAGATTTCAGAGTTAACTCTTCCAACAAAATTTCACCCATATAATCAATACCTACTTATTTTGGACTATGTTTTTTCATAAAATCACACAAAATATCTAAAATTTTAGATGCTATCACTAAAACACAGATCCTACAGAAATAAGTCTGTATGCAGATGTCTGGAATAAACAAGCCAGCAGAAGAAAAGCATTTTGTAGGAGAAAATTGTCAGTCATAGGATATAGGAACAGAGATGTACATTCATATGGGTTTTTGCCAACTGTATACACAACTTTCTGTAAAATTATTGTCTTTACAAGCAAATGAGTATGTATATGGAAATGACACTGCTTCTTAAACAATTTTACATTCATACCTATCTACATCGTTAGAGGTCACACCAAATGTGCTTGGCCAAGCAACAATTTTGCTCTAGCTTTATTTTTACTACCTTTGAGCTGCCAAATAGATAAGCAAAGTCTTTCCCCTTCTACTAATTTACAGTAGGGAACATTTTCTGTCTCCTGCTCTGCTACTCTTATGATCTTAAGTTCTCTCAGTTGCTAGCAACTTTTTAAATAAGCAATAATTTTTGTTGTTGCAACTCCCCCGTATTTCCAAACATCATATTTCTAAAACACATATGGTGCACACATAGTAAAAAGAAATAGAAAATGCTGACAACTACTTCTTGAATACCAGAACATTAAAATGAGATTTAATGCAGTGTCAGTCCATTGTAAAGGAATGTGGAAGAAAATAAATCATGACAGCCTTTTAAAATATTTTAAATTTGTTATGCATTTCAGATTCAAACCTTAACGGTTTTTGTAATCTATGGATTTTCAGAACTGCAAGGGATCTGCAGAGAAAACGCTCAAGTGACAGCAAATTTCTTGGGAAAGGCTCTTTCAGTACACAAGTAAAAAAGCTGCTACTGCTGATAAGATGTAGCCTGATTTATCAAACACCCTAGCAAGCAAAGCCAAGCCTTTCCCTTCCTCCTCTCATCCAGAAGTTTAAAATCCTTTCATCTTGAAGCTGGGAAGATGTTTACAACTCTTCCTAGGCTACCTATTTCTTCCCCTGCTACAAATGCCCAGAGGTTGACCAGCAAGGCTGACATCAGGGACCACTGCCACCTCCTAAAGCTCTCCTGCTCCCAGCCACACCTGCTCTCCTATATCTCCACGTGTTGCTCCAGTTCTTACTTGCTGCTTTTACTCCTTGGACATCATCTCCTTTCCTCTTCTGTACAACCACCATCCCCAGGCTTCAAGACCCCAGTTTTACAGATGACTTCTGAGGATGCGAGGAGCCAACACTGGGACATTCTTATCTCCGTTTATCTCCATTCCCTCTATCACACTCTCTCCCTTATCTCACTCCTGGCTGAGGGGAATGTTCTTCTGCACATTCCCCTGCAGGTGCATCACTCGCTGATTTCAGTAAGATTGAGGTCAGTGTTTAATAGGGAGATTGTTCCTAAATTTAAGTGACTCTGCCGATGTCAAAGACCCAGACTTAAGGAGTGACAAATGCTTGCTGATTGAGACAAGTTTTTTTTTTTTACTTCATGCACACACACACACAGCCTTTTTTCCATAGGCTGAAACAAGATGTTTTGAAACATGTTTTTGTGATTGATGGGAAAAAGTATCTATTGACTCCATTGCAAGTATCAAAAAAGTTTACAAATACAAAAAAAAGTTTACAAAAAATCAACACCACTGCTATTAGCTTAAAAAAAGAGACAGTTCTTACAGCAAGAAAAATATCAATTTGGAAATAATTAGAATTAAAGTTAAATCACTCTCTTGGGACTATTGTTAAAGAAATACTACCTACTCAGCACCTCTTATCCTGAGAAATGGCAACTCTTTAATATCAACAGAAACTATAACGCTAATATTTTCACACTCACCACTACTGGATGATGTTTTATGGAAAGAAAGAGGATCAAACATTTAACAAGACACGGAAACTTCATTACTGTGCTTGAGATAAAGTATAATTCAGTAAAGAATAGCCTAGCAAAACAGCAACATAACTCCTCACATTAGAAACAAAGCAAGATACAAGGACTGGAACCTTATTTTCAGCAGCTTTTCAATAGACTGTGAAATGCTTTGAAGTATTGTAAATACAGTTTTCTCAGGTGTAAACGAATCCTTCTGAACTTCTCACCATCTCATCTCTTATCACTATGAAAAGGAACCAGGTGTTTCAGATGTGATTGCTCAAAGACAGATATCTGTGTCTACCCTTAGAATTGTGAAAATGAAATGGTCTAAATCCCATCAAAAGTAGTTTGTGTTTTCATCTAGTAACGTAGCAACTGAGGCAAAAGTGTCTTTCCACTCAGAAATCCAAATATCAGGACCTGGTTCTCAAAATTATTAAAAACATACAACTATCATTGAAGTAAAAACCCAGTGTCATGGCTTACAACATCATGGTGTGGAGGGTGGTGTATTAAGTATTAATAGTTTATTTAGATTGAAGTTTTAAATATAATAGTTTATTTTACTAATAGTATTAATAAGTTATCACACTATTAATACTAAGTTATCACACAGCTTCCTCTCACTTCAGAGTGATCTAGGCACAATATTCATCTTTTAAGCAAAGTGAATTCAGAAAAGGGAGGGGTAGTAAAGAAGATGCACAGTCCTTTTCTCAAGACATTGCTTAAAAGAGTGGTTTGATTTCAGCAGAGAAGACAGCTTTTCCTTTTTGAAAAGATGACTCCCACCCAGCTCCTGTGTTACCAATACCATCAATACACAGCATTCACTGGGTAAGATCAGATCAAGAATAAAACATGTTTGAGCCTCTCATTTGCTACATTTGTTGGGAAATCATGTCTTTTCCATACAAACTTGCATTGCATATGAACAATGTGATATTTCAATTAAACTTGATTACTGAAGAAAAAAAAAAAAAAATAAAAAAAATAAAAAAATCTGTCCAATACCCCCAATAATACCTTTGAGATCTCTCAGAATGCTGGTGAAGCCTTAAGGGTATTTTAAATCATTTCATTTAATGTAATCCCTTTTACATGGTTCTGCTCTGTTCTATTACAACCCTAACAGTTTCCATGGGAGCAGCCAAGGGATAGAAATGCCTTGAGCATATCAAGACATGTTTCTCCATCAGTGCTGCAGAGGACAGTCACTTGCTACTACTATTACATGTTTCTTTTCTAAATTAGAACAGAATAATCAGTATGGAATTGCTGAGCTTAAGAGAGGAGAGTTATTATAGAGGAATTCAGCTTCCTAAAAAGTTGCCAAAAAGTGTCTTTCTGGCTCTGCTAAAGTATTACTGATTTTTAGAAGTGCATCAATTGAGTAAACATAACTAGCCAGAACATCCCATTAACTGTAACACAAAACCACAGATAAAACTGGTAAACAGTAATGGACAAATGGACAATTTCACTGACTAGGTAACATAACATTTTATTTGACATTCCACAAAGACTGTGGAAGCCATCTACTTGACTCTTAGCAGCTAATAAAATCATTATTGCCACAGAAATATCTACGTTATTGGTAGATATTAACAAAAAAAGGAATGCACACATATACAGGATTAAAGCCTACATCCTTCTATCTGCAAATTTTGGTTTATTTCAAGTGGTTATCTAATAGACCTGTTCCAACACCTTTTCTGCCAATCCAAATCTAATTCAGATTTTTACAGTAGAATACAAACTGCACAACAGACTGAAAGCTGAAGGCAAGGCTCAGCTAGATGCATGTGGTCTCCGAAAAAAATGAGTAACACATGCACAGATATCAGTGAAAATCTTATCAAGAAGCTACTGGAAAAAACTTTTAATCCAGGGTTTACCTGAGAAGCACAGTATAGACCAGCTTTTCTCAAACTGGAGCTCAAAACGGGCCACAATAACAGAATCATTCTCTGTTTTACCACTTTTGGTGTCACATAATTGGATCCTTTGGAGATTCCACTACAGAAACAGAATCACACATGCAAATTAAATAGAGAGTTTTGGACTGAAGTGTTAGGATGAGGGACAATGGTTTCAAATTAGAGAAAAAGAGATCTGGATTGGATGTTAAAAAAATATATTTATGATGAGGGTAGTTAAAAATGGAACAGGCTGCCCAAGGAGGTCATTGAGGCCTCATCCCTGGAAATATTCAGGGTGAGGCTTGATGAGGCTCTGAGCAGCCTGATTTAGTTGAGGGTGTCCCTGCTTACTTCGAGGAGATCAGACTAGATGAGCTTCAGATGTCCCTTCTAACCCAAATTATTCTATAATTGTTCCATTAAAAAAAAAAAAAAACCAAAAACCAACTCTTTAAAAATGTAAAACGCAGAGTTAATTAAGCACTTGTATGTATAAACGTATTATACAACTCAGATAAAATTCCAACATCAGTAATGGGCACATCCATGCTATTCTTTGAGATTTACCCGAGACTAGACTCCAGACAGTATATTTATCACTCAGAAGTAGGTCTAATAAACTCTGTTCCATGCAAACACATCCATCTGAATACCTACTACTGAGAACATGCCAGTGATTGATGGGGCTAAAGGGATAAGCAGAATTAAAGGGCCTAATGAAAAACCAACAAAGTAGGAAGATTTTGAAGTGTTCCACTTGTTAGATGCTAGTTCAGTATTCGCAGCAGAACAATCTTAACTTGCAAGTCAAGCAAAATACAGAGGGGTAAGGTATATTCTCAGACTCCACTGATTAGCCATGTCAAATTTGAAGGTAATGCTGCATGCCAGCTTGGCTCTGCATTTTTTTTATTAATGATATTGACAAGAAAAACTGTTCCTACCTATGCAATGTCAGAGGCAGTTTTCTGAACTTTCATTTTACTGATGGTTTATGACCTTGGCCAGTTCAAAAGATGCAGTTTATGAGAGAAGACAGACACCCCTAAAACTGCTAACAGCTCTTTTTGTCATTGTTAATACTAAGTTAAAAATGAACAAACTTCAAACAGATTTGTAGTCTGAGCCCAAACTTTGATTTATGCTGTCCATCTCACTGCTTTTAGTCTTATCAGGCCTCAGTTTGTAGGGCTTGTCACACATGCATTACTGTATATTGGCACTAGAGGTGGTTTTTTTATATGAATGGGCATACATGAGGATGTGGGAAAAAGGATTAACGACAGCAGAGGATCAAGAGTTTTCAGGAGTCAGATAAGGACTTTTTAATAAGAAAACAGCATTGTGTATTTTTATAATATCATCTTCAACCCAAGTTTAAAAACAAAAAACACAGTTCAAAGTAACAAGGCTTTTCAAATCTGAGTACCATTGTAGTGGTGCTATGTTATCTTTCTACATGCAATTTATTAAGTGTTTAAACAAAAAAAAAAAGATGGAAAGATTAAACTTACCAATTAATCCCAAGAAATTTTTAAAAAGGCTTATAGAGAAAATATTCTAATGAACAAATATTTGCTATGCTACTAAATATGGCAGGCCAACGAGTCCTCTTGCCTTAGAAACCAAGTGGGCACACAGTGCAGCACAGCTGAGTTTATACCTACGTCGCTTCACTGCCCTCTGCTCAAAATATTCCACCATAGCCACAATGCATATTCATACTGGTAATAACCCCCACAACAGCCATGGCCAGGCAGCAGCTGGAAGAGTGCTAGTTGGCAGGAACCAAACAACGAGCTGATATCAATATAAATCCTGGTCCTCAAAGGCCATAATTTCCTAGCAAGGGTATAATTAAAGATTCTGTGAGCATGCAGTATTAATTCAAGACTCCAAAGAACACTAATAAAATCAATGCAATGAGTTAAGAATAATGTCCATTACCAGCTTATCCATATACTTATTTTCTTGAAGCTATTTGATGTTTAAAAAAAAATACACCAAATTACATTTTAGTTTGCTTAGATGTTCTTTTGGCATAGCAAATATCCAGGTGATATATTTTAATTTTTAAACATACTTAATTCATGGGCAGTCTTTTAATTTTTTCCACTTTTAATCAGTCATTTTAATATTCTCTCCTGATTGAATTTTTAAATGCATAATTATCAAGGAATAAACTCTCCCTAACTAAACAGAATTTCAATGACAATAAAGATTTCCTTCCGTGGGAGAGATTTCAAGAGTGAGCAGTGAATTCAGATGTTTGGTGTTACATTATTTTTGATAGTATCCTGCACTAAACCTAGAACACTGCCACAGGTGAACAAGGTTCACCTAATTCTGGAATTAAGCAGAGGCGGGAAAGGAGCAAGAAGAGATGTGACAACCCAAAAGCTGACAAATTCTTCATAATAGCAAAATTTTGGCCAACGACGGTTTTTTACTATCTTCCATTAAGATGACTTTGATGCCTTACTGCTGAGTATTCACACTCAATAAAATCAATAAAAAGTAAACCAGTGGTGGACAAGCTACATATTTTCTACTTTCTTTTTCCCAGAAAGAGCAGCCATTTCAAAATACTAAGCAGCACCCGTGTGTCACAACAAGGTCAGTGTGTTACTAACTCTACAATTCTTTGGGTAATAGATCAGACATGTTGAAGCAGCTTTTGGTTCATTTGATATTGTCCCCATTATGGCTTTGGATGGCACAGGGGATCAATATTTCTGAACATTACACTACTCCTTAACAGACAGAAGGACATATTTTTTATTTGGCTGCCTACTGATTCCTGACACAGAAGCCTATCAATTACATCGTGGTATGAAAACCAGTGCCAGCTATAATGACTGCTAGCAGAACACCACGATATGGTTACTTCAAGATCCGATTATTCAGAAGCAATAAAAATATTAAACTAGCAAATAATATTTAATCTGAGGCTGGGTCTATAGCAATCACAGGACTAGTTGTCGCTGACTTTAAATATCCATTTTGAGGTGGTGCAGAATTCCCCAGAATCTACTTGATTTCAGTTGCCAACAGTTAAAGCCTTTGGCAAAAAAATATCAATTTAAGCAAATACAACAGCTAGGCAGGAGAGGAAATTACATTACTTTCCTACAGCTAGTTATGTTCTTGCCCAGTGTGTCCATTATTGTCCAGAAGCTTTTACAAGCACCATTACCCTAGACCCTTTAACAAATGTCTGTAATGCAAGGTTAAATTTCTCAAGCACATTAAATCTCAATTCACACAACCTCATTGTTATTATGTCTCCATCACTACTACAGACATTCATTTGTGCATCTACAGTTAAAACTAAGTTGTGGTTTTATAGAAAGTATCAGCTGTGGAAATTTGGTCCAAGTCCAAAATGTCCACTGGGATCATCCAGATTACTCTGTCCAGTCTGGAGCAGCGAAAACAATTTATTAAAATGAAAGGATATTTTGAAAATACATGCTTTTCCCCTGTTGTGCCATCCCTTACAATCAAAACCACATTGACCCAACAGCTGAGATAGGGAGACTATTCTGAAGCCAACTAAAGAAAACTTAGATGTACAGAGTAAAAGAGAAGAGATGGGATGAAACATCCAAATCCATGTCATGTGCTTCTAGGATAGAGGCCATCTGTGTTTCAATACTTCACTTAATATCAAGGTTTTCCTCTGCATCTCTTATAACATTTGAAGACCTTTTAATATACGTATGATATCTAATGAGCTGCATCATGTGCATGCTAATAAATGTTACAAAGGCCAATTTCCTACATATGGAAAAAGTGCAAAAATCAATTAAGAAATTTATAAGTCTTTAGAGTATAGAAACACCAGTGAGGAATCAATAGAGTGGACAGCATCTGTTTTGTTTCTCAGCTGGAGACTAATATCCACTCTAAATGGGACTGACAGGATCACAGAGAATCCTCTGGAAGGAGGAATAGATTACTTCTGCTCTAAGGAGTACGCTGAGGGGTAAAAGCTTTTTAGTTCAGTATGAAACGTGCAGAGTTGGAGATGGGATTGGGCAGAGAATGAGTCTGAGGATGGAAAAAACCTTCAGCACAGTAAAAATACTAAGACATTTCTGAGAGGAACAGGAAAAAGACACAGAACCAGGTCCTTCCTGGTAGACATCAGAAGAACACAGACTTTGCTGCAACAGAAAAGTTAAACCTTTCAGGTAGGTCCAGGTACAGGAGACAGGACACAGGGATGTTATAAAACTTCTTGGTTTTCTTACCTATTTCTTTTTATTATTTTAAAGTTAACTATTAATTCTTTCCTTCTGATAAAGCCTTTTCTAGAAGGTATCTTAGAATCATACAAGTCATGTTGGAATGGCCACAAGTATTTTTTGAAATTCCTCACTCTAAGGAAATAGACACATCTCAGATCAATGACTAAATGTGGACTCTCAATCAGGAAAAAAAAAATAAAAATTAAACAATATGAGCATAAGATCCAGATGCTCTAACTTGGTGCTTGATTCAGATACACCAACTTGAACTCTCTAACTTAGTGTACCAGATGATTTCAAGGAAAACTTCTATTAAAGAAATATCACAATGATTAAATCTTGGACTTAATACAACAAAGTCAGTTTTCTTGTAAAAGCAATGAAGACAGGTATTGAGTAAGGTTTTTTATGCTAGGGATAGGTTTATTTTCCTTCTCTCATTGCACTATACCATAGATTTTATTACCTGTTTTGTCAGTCAGACATAATTTAACTCAAGCCTTCCCAGCTCTCTCTGAAAACTCTCCACTTGGCCATGAATTTTACTAAAATTGACTGGAAGAGTGGGCAAGGATCCATTCTGTTTTCACTATATTTTTACGATGTATAACCAGGTGCATAAATACACTTCACAACTGCTTTCTTTTGGAGCTTTTTTGTTTGAACACATTTAGAACTTTGGCCAAAACTATGATTTATTCTTTCAACAGTAAGAGCATTTTTTTAGAGAGGTTAACAGAAACTGGTCTAGGTGTTTTCAAATTAAAAGATCTGACTTTAAATTGTCTCAAGATTACTCTTTCCACCTGTACCTAAAAGTCAATTATTATAAAATTAAATGTTCAGCAAATGTTTGAACAGATCTTCAAGGTAGACATCAAGGCATTGCACAGCATTTTTAGATATAGGTCATTACTGCTCAATACACAGCAGCAGTCAGCATTGCATTTTAGAAAAAGAGAAGAACTTCAATAAATTCTGGGGGTAAGTTTTCCACAGATTTTTTTTATGCTAAAAATGCATATATGTTGATCTTCTATCAAGAAATAATATTTATTAGGGCTTTTTTGCCATTAGTCATTATGTGGTAAAATAGAAAAAATAAGCAGCAATAGAAATGCAGAGGAGCAGCCATCACTCCCACTCTTTTGTCAACACAGTGACAAATAACCAGGTGCACAAAACTCCTTGAAAATTATCGCATCTGCATGTTCTGGAATTGCAGCAATAGTTTTTATAAAGGTGACGGCCTTTCCAAACAAAGATTTCAGTAAAAAGGTCTCTCGTTACATACTTGAAACAGGCAAGTAACAGAGCTACCAAACAAGCTGGAATATGCAACCCTTGGGGGGGTCTGTTAGTTTCTAAATAGGGTTATTATTTCTGATTAGGGTTATTATTTTATAAAAAAACCTTAACACTTTCCAGTTTCTCAACAATTAATTAACTTGTGAACAACCAGGAGTACTCAAAACTACAGAGACAAATTTTGTTGCCTTCTGTTCCTGTTCAGTACTTCACTGAATAAATGGCCCTTTCTCTCCATTGAAATATTTATATATTAAGATAAAACACATGGTAGCAAAAGGTGCAAGGGTAGCAAAATAAGCTTGTTGGTGAAAAAAGTAAACAAGCTCTCTCCTGAGTGCAAGAATACCTTACTTGTTTGTGAAGGTATCAGCTAGGTTTTACAAATTAGTTAAATTGTTTCCACAAGGCCTTCAGTTTTTGATTCCAAAACCTTCTGCTCCTTTTCATTGCCAGGAAGCTCATCCTGTGGATTCATTCCTACAGTTCATTCCTCTTTTTCCTGTCACATATCTTAAAGATCACAGAAGCAGAGCAGCTGGGATTTTAATGGAGGGCTAAGTAGAACAGCAGGAAGCTAAACGGAGCAGCAGCCAGCAAACAACCAAAAGCTGAGGGCGAAACCTTGATTACCTCTTTCCCTCCTTAGCACTCAACTATATGAAAGTGATCTGCAGAAGTACTTATTTATTAAAACCTATGTGACATACTGGATGCGGGAGCTGAAGAAAAGCAGGGTTCTTAGATTTGTTAGAGATTTACTGTCTAGACCAAGGGAATCAATAAATTCTAACCTCACCATAAAATTTACTGTGAGATGCTCAGGAACCAGAAGAAAAAAAAGATAATCATCCATATCCTTATTTCAAAGTCTATCAGAATATGTAAAGTCTCTGATGTTTCCCAAAGATATGAACTAATAATTATTTCAAGGGACAAAAAAAGCACCAAACAGCAGAAAAAAGTAAATAAATTTCAATAAATAATGTATTCAGTTCTCCTGCCATGATGACTTTATGACCTACACATTTGAATTGTTAACAGAAAGAGCAGCAGCATGAAAATTTAGTTGCAAGTGAGTGCTTTCCATCATTTAACAGATTCTGGGATTTTAATATTACCATAATTTTTGAAACTGACAAGTTTTTTGGTATATTTTTATAATTGCCTGTGGACATAATGCAAAATTTGGGGTTTTCAAAAATAAACAAAAGACTCAGCTAAAACTTAAATTCTTACATGCAGCCCCTACTATATTCCTTTTCCACATTTTTACATATGAGCCTCTGCCAGCATTCCAGCAGCAGAGGTAACCACAGTCTGTCCAATAGATACCTTGATATGTAAATTTTTCCAAGTGTTGCTATTGTTAACTTTTGCTTTACCTATAAGTGTGCAGTGGATATCATTGAGATATGTAAAATTCAATTGACATATGACCATTCAGTGCATGACCATACACAATGTTTTGGTTTGAATATTTCACTCACACATTTTTTCATAGTCATGCTCACAAGAACAAAGCAGCGTGTATCCAAGATGACTTGTGGTCAACATTGAGATAAAGGAACATCAACAGCCACTGAATTCTTATTGTTTCTTCTGGGTCCCTCATAGGCCAGCAACACTGGCTTCTGGATGAAATATTTATACAGTTTGATGTTTGCAGAGTCTACAAACTTTTATTCCTGTGCCACCTCCATAACTCATCAAACAACACGCATTCACTTTCTGTATAATCCTTTGCTACACCTAGTCCGCTCTTTGATTAATGCTTTCTTTTGTTTGCTTAACCTGAATATTATTGAGAAAATTCATGCAGATGGGCTATGATTTTGTTAAAATACTGACCTAGGTGTCTAATATGTAATTATTTTCTCTTCTTTAACCACTTCCTCTGGTGCTTTCACATCCAAACGTTCCCATTCATACTTTATTTATACCAACAGTAGTACTTCTGTTGCATATTTCTATAATCCTTTCATCCAAACTTCAGTCTAATCACAACATGTAACTTCTGCTTCAATCTACTGAGAATCAATGTCATTCTTTCCAGATTGAAAATCTGATCCTTGAAGCAAGGATTAAAATATGTCATACCTAGAGCAAATACAAGATATTCAGAGGTTTTCACTTTCTCAGAATGATACTAAATCTAACTGTAGTTCTTCACAAAATCATCTCTTTCAAGATCAAGAAAGTGCTTTCAGCAAGCCTGTGAATGATAATAAATGGAGGGGAGGCATCATTCTGGATGGCAGGGCTGACTTTCCCTGAATGCTGGAAAAAAATGACCCTCCAGAAGTTCATGAAGTTCAACAACATCAAATGCAAATTCCTTTATCTGAAAGCAACAGAACAGGCCAAGGATGTCTGGCTGTGGAGCAGCTTTGCAGAAAGGAACCTAGGTGTCTTGAAGGAAACAAAGCTGAGCATGAGCCTATAGCATGACTTTGCAGCAGAGGACCAGCCATAGACTGAACTGCCTTAGCAGGAACATAGACAGCAGATCAAGGGAATTTCTCTCAAGACAGCAGCTCCGAGACTGCAGCTTCAGCAGTGTGTCCACTCTTGGGCTTCCTAGACAGGGAAGTCATTGTCATACTGCTGTAGGTCCAGCTGCAGAAGAAAGTCAACATAATTAGGAGGCTGGAGCATACTATTTGCAAGAAGGAGCTGACAGAGTGAGGTTGTTCATTCTGAAAGAGAGACTGACATGGGTATGCTGGTGAGTTGTCTGTATCTTTCCTCACTCTTCAAACACACCCTAATGGAAAGTATAGGTGAAGATGGATGGAGACAGACTCCTCTCAGAAGTGCATAGTGACAGAATTAGAAGCAACACATACAAGCAGAAGTGTGGAAGATTCCTACCTGGTTTCAGGTACAAACTCTTTTATTGTGAGTTATCCCGCTCCAGTGCTGAACAGGAGCCCAGAACAGTGGTATTATTCCCACACCTGGAGATAACCAGTATTCAGCTGGACAGAGTATCAAGCAATTTCATATAAATTGACCCTGTTTTGTCCTTTCTAAGAGAAATTACCTTGTGAGTACTAAATAAGTCTCTGCAACCAAATTGCTTTCTGTAGTCTTATTTATACGAATAAGAATTTGGCAGAAGAATACAGCTTTGGTTAGAAACCATAATCATTTGGCAATGAAAGTAAAACTAAAAACAAGTTACGTAATTCATGTCAAATACATCTGAATTCATGGCCATACTACTTTTGAACTTAAGTACTTTTCCAGATATTTTCCAAAGTCCGTGTTTCAATTTCTACTATCTTCCCAACAAGGTCCTTTTCTTCTAATGAAGAAGTTAGAGAAGGAAAAAAAACTGTCTTGCTTAATAAAGACTTCAAAGTTAAATTGACTTTCCAGAGGAAAAAAGGTTGACAGTTTTTCTCTTCTAATCTGTTCATTCTCAATTCCAGGAATGTATATGGTTGTCCTCATGCACCTGTAATAGGTTACAGGTTCTGTAAGTACAGAATTATTACACTATTACTTTAGTCTCAAATGTGACTTCTAAACTTCCTTTTATTCCTGGGTTGGCATTTTCTGTGAATGCTGACTCATTGCCTACTTGGCTAAAATGGCAAGAGCCTTCATTATAATAGTATAAATATGCATATTTTCCCAGTAGGGCAAGTTACTCATAGAAAAGACATTTCTAAGTCTAACAGTCTTGTTCTTAACACATAGTATTAGGAAACAACCAACAATAACATTCTCTGCTGTGTTTTGGAATTGTATTACCCTGAACTCTGCTCTAAGATAGTAGCTTCAGGAAATATTTTAATTTATGCAGCTCATACTTGTCCTAAGGGTAAAATTAGTTTTCCTTATTTTCAAGCAACCAAATAAAGGGGCTAAGTCAGTCAGTCAGTCATCTAGTACCTTCTTCTAGCCAGTGGGGAAGATTGGGATCCCAGAGGATGATTCATCAACTTCTACAGAGATATTATTTGAGAGATGCAGGACATTGTTATAGAGGAAACCTAGATGATGAGAACTCAGACTGGTAACATGAAATGATCACATGTTCTGAGTCTACACAGAGTGAGAACATGCAAGATACTATTTGCCTGAACTGGTGGTTGGGCAGGAACTGAACACAGTCTCCCTCATCAACAACAAGCTCTTTGTATATCACATACCACAGTCTCAGTAGTACACATTACTGAGAATGTTCCATCTAAGTCTTCATGTAGGTTTGCTTTCCCTTATGTTTTAAGGAGTTAAATCCCACTTCAAATGTCTGATAATCATATAAATCACTTTGTACCAATTCTAAAAGTAAAGTCATGATAGTCACATGCTACTCATCCTTCAAGTCACTGTTCCAAAAACAAAGAGTTAAAATCGCTATGTATTTTCTTAAGAAAGCATTTCACTCATAGATCAAAATCTTAAATGTAGTTTAAGTATTCATTTATGTCCAGCTATGTAACTACACTGATTTGTAAACAGGGGCTGCATATCAATTTAACAAATATATTTAACTTCTTAGTATTTATATTTATCTATACATCTGATATTTTCTGTATGCGTTCCTGAATCCAATTCTTCCAAAAAGACTACCCAGCATTTAGTGAACTTGACATCCACAGCAAGATAATACAGTGAGAAAGACAACTGATACCAATGAGAACAGTATTGGAAGTATTTTTCCTTTGCTTTTTAGTTTTGTGGTTGCAAATCCCAAAATATTAAGCAAATTCAATAAGTGTGATGCTTACTCAGCATCAGTTAACATATTTACTACTGCACCTGTTTTATTGATTCTATACAGGAAGATCTATTTGATATTAGATACTTACACTGGGACTAGTCAATTAGTTATGAAAAGTTTTGCTTGAATAACCTTAAAAAAAAAATAGGACAAAGTCTTCTAAAAATTAGAAGCAGGAAATGAAGTTAAAATTATCTTAGTTGAAGTCTTAAAGAAGACTTTGAAAAGAGTAAATAAGTGCCACTGAAATTAACTGAAGTTGGGAACCTCTTTCCCACTCAGAAAAAATATCAAATGAGAAGTGCCCTATAGAGACATTTCAGAAAAAGTTGAACAAGAGTCTTCACAGAACAGGAAAGAGCTGCTGCCTACTTTTGAAATCAAGGTTCTTAAGTTAAAAAAATTTACAAAGTCTAAGACCTAAATCAGGACAGTTTCTAATTTTAGGACTAATTCAAATGTCTATGCTGCCCATATGTATCTGGCACAGATTTACAGAATACTGGGAAAAGTCTATTTGAAAATAAACCAAGACCAGATTTAGTCTTAAACTTTGAATAATTTTTAAAATCGTATCCTGTTTAATATTTCAACACACCTAAAATCTCATTTTCAAGTTGACACCTGAAAGCAGACGAAAGAGAAGGACATAAAAGGAAACACCTGGATACTCTCACATCCTTCCCCTTCTTATTTTGCCTGATACATGGGTGATTTTTCAGCTGTCATCACTGTGTTCCAAATGTAAGGCTCTGTCAAGGGCTGCCATCCAACTCGCTAAGCAAAGGTCACTCAGTGGCAGGGATTGGGAAGTATTAGAGAGCTTACAAGGAGGAAGAGATAATGACAAAATCCAGTGTTTTAAGTCTCTTGCCATACCCCTCCCACAAAATCCTCATAATGAACTTTCTATGCTATGAGGTTTGAGGTTTTTTAATCAACACTGTATTGTAAGTTTCACTGAAAACAAATTATATATTTTGCTCTCTCTCTTGATAACCTGGTTCAACCTTTTGCATTTCAGCTACCAATGCACAGAGCAGATTAAAAACTAAGAAAATAACAGTCTCTAAAATAATCTCTGTACAGGCCACCTGGTTCACAAATATCTCCTATTCTCAGAATGCAAAATCAGGTCACTGGTGAATTATGTTTTAACCTATTGGCATCCTGACACACCTAATGACCAACAGAGTATCAAATAAGTGTTCAACCTTAGGGGTAGTTCACAAGTTAAAACAACCTCTCACAGTGCACTGCAACCACCATGCTTAATGGTTTCCCAATAGGAACAATGGTGAGGCAAAAGCAACCAAAGAGGCAAACATCAAATTATCAGTTTGAAACTTCCATTAGGAAACAAACCACAGCAATATTTTATAAGCTATTTAGATGAGTCAACAGATTAATTGTTGTGGAAAATACCCAAGCCATGTGCAGTTAATTTGACTTGCCTGCTACCTATAATGTTCTAGTTCTCTAAGGGTCTATGGTTATTGTACTAGTGACAAATAACAGTCATTATATTAATGACAAATAATTATAGCAGATGCCTCACTGTACAAGTATTAAATAGTTAAAAAAAGAGAACAACAAACATACAACAAAAAACCCACTGTATCTTGTGATTTTCCTGGGAAAACTGCTGAATTATTATTATTTGAATTATTATTTTTGCACCAAGTGCAGAGCTGGACACTCCAAAATTCCAGATGGGAGGATGCATCACCAGCTGCAATGATGCTTTAGAGCAGAAGCATGTGTCAGAAATACAGTCCACATCCCACACCCAGCCACTGACAAGAAAACACACTTTTAGAATATCAAAGTGTGAAAGAAAAATATGGACCTGGCTTGATTGCTTCTGGGATTTTCTTTAAAGACATTCTTAATCTCAGCTGTTTTCTCAGAATATGTGCCCGGTAGAATTAACAAGAAAGTGAAACACTTCTCGATCTGACTCACATCAAGTGTCATTAAAAAAAAAAAAAATTAATTTCAAAATTATTTCTAAAATAATTTCAGATTACTGATCTATAAAATGCCCTAATTGAAAGCATATTGTTATATAGAAAGATTAAATATATGGTAAAACATTTATGGAAAACTAAGACTGTTTTTACTTCCATCATTCTTTTGACATTTGAGAGTTCATGCTACATTTTCTGCACTTGTAATTGATTTCATTAAGGTAACCATAGAACCCGAATACCTTTTTTTTTACTTTCAAAATATTGAAAAGTGCTTTCATCTGTAGATACTCTGCTATTTGCCTGCAGTACAGGATCTCATGCCACGTTATGATCAGTGTCACGGTTTAAGCCCAGCCAGAATCAACCAGACCTCCATTCACTCACCCTCCTCCCCCACTACAGGGCAGGGAGGAGAAAATCCACCCAAAGGCTCATCAATCAAGGCAAGGATAGGGACGTTTTCATTCCTCACTTATGGTAACAGGCAAAAACAAACAAAAAAACCCAAACAAAAAAGGGTAGGTTCAACTTGGGATGGAAAAAAAAAAGTAAACAAACAATCTATGAGGAGAAAGAGAAAAGATGGGCAGATCTTAATGCCTTCCTCACCATGAACCCTCCCTTCCTGCCGGTCCCGGATCCCTTCCCTGCCACTTCCCCCCCCCAGGGCAAAGGGCAGGGGGGGTTTAGGGTCAGTTCCCCACACGGTGTTTCTGCCGCTCCTTCCTCCTCAGGGGGAGGACTCCTCACAGCCTTCCCCTGATCCAACGCGGGGTCCCTCTCATGGCAGAGAGTCCTTCACAACCCCTCCGACATGAGTCCCTCCCACAGGTGCAGTCCCTCAGGCACAGACTGCTCCAGCCTGGGCTGCACACAGAGGTAGGTTTAATGAAGTAGTAATAATGAATGAGAAACTCTTAAAAGTACATGAACATAGAACTCACCCTCTGCAGCTGGTAATTGCTTTCCAGACAGAAGAGTCCCACACTGGACTGGGCAACAGCCCAAGTCCAGGGTCACAGTAACAGTTCTAAATAGTCATAAAGTGACAGAGGTGATTCTACTAGGAAAGGGCAGAAGATGACCTGTCCTGGTGAGTGATATTCTTCTCCAGTGAAGAAACAAGCAGCAGTAACCCAAGCACTATCAGACACACATCAACCCAGACTCCACAAAAACCACCAAGAGAATGCTCTTAGGAGCCATTTTATACTAAGCACTATGGGAAAGAATACTGTGATTGTTCCATTTGGGTCACCTGGCCCATCCTCTCCTCCAAATAGGCTCAGCTGTCCTCCATTATAACTCCCCACATCAATGGGCTGGTAGTTGCTGGTGCTGTCCCACAAGGGTTTTTCTATCTTAGTCTTCTCAAACCAGGACAATCAGTTAGAAACAGAAAAGCAAAAGTCTGGCATCATTAAAGGTATAGATGTTAATACACACCTTATTAGGTAGAATCTGGCACAGGCAAATACTTCACAGACACCTTTTCCTCCTAATTTTCCATCTACGACCCTCTCTATAAAAGAGGCATCCCTGAACAAAACCAGAAGCATCACTGAAAACTTTTATCTTGGTCAGAATTTTCAGTTTCTTTTTAAGGTGTAATGCCATCACATCTGTGAACCCTAGAAAATAAAAACAGAGAGTTGGGCTTTTTTTAGATCAAGGCAATAAACAGTTTAATATTTTAATAACATGCAAAGTAAAATGTTTATGAAGAAACACCTCTGATTCAAAGAACGGATGCTGCTGTTCTAATCTAGTATTCTACCAGCTCTACCTCGTTACTTGAGCAATAATAACTACAGTAAAGGGGATTCAGGTTCTAGATACACCAGCTGCCACTTGTTTTCATACCCAGTGTGATTCAATACTCAGCTTTCTGCCAAAATTAACCCGCTCATATAGGCCCTTTTTTAATAAAACCAAGAGATACAGCATTTATCCAGCAGGTTCACCACTCTACATCTCAGAAGGTACAATCACAGTGTACTTCTCAAAGGAACACGAGGGACTATCCCATTATGCTGAAGGGAAACCTACTTTGTTTGTGAGACATTTCTTCCCTTCCACTGTGTTCTCACACTTACGTGGAGGTTTATAGTTTAAAATTAACACAGAATGTATTTTTTACATTGACCACCTCTTCTTGTCTCCAGACATAAAACTTATTTCCTGCTTTTAAGATCAATTACCTTTCATTATGCAGTCAGCTTTTCTATTTATTATTTATATATAATTCTCAGTCATTTTATTAGAAGGAAACAAACAAATTCATGCAAACTACTTAATTTTTATAGCTAACAGTTGAATACAGATTATGTTAGGCTAAAATTATTTACATAGATTTTTAAATTGACTGTTCAGGGAGTAAAGAACTTCAGGCAGATGATCTGATCTTGGATTCCAGACACTTGGTATACAGCAAGTTAATCTGCTTCTTTATGCTTCTTTAAGCTTCTCTGCTTATAAAATTAACAAAATATTTTAAATAAACTGGTACTGTCAAAACTGTGATTGCATTCTTAAGCATATTTCCAATTCCACAATGCTACTGTATGCTTATCAGCATGTCACAAACAGTTTGCATGTACAGAGTCAGACAGACGTTAACACCTAATTCTCAGTGCTTACAAAGGTAAAAATTTACTTTTTACTTTCTGTATCTAAATGCCTAAAAATTAAATCAAAGAACAAGTAATATGGGAATCATTTGAAATGCTCTAGACATCTGTCTGTTGCGGTGAGGGAGGTCTGCAACACTGATATCAATACCACATTGTGCTAAACATCCCACTCTCCCTTTGCATGTATTGGCACCGTGCAGAGACATCAAATAAGGCTCTCCACCAAAGCACCCATACATATATGAAAAGAAAAGTTAGTCGTGAATAATTTTGATTTAACTTGGTCATTTAGCACTTTGAGTATTGAAGGCTTTACATTAAACCATTACAGAACTAGTACATGGTTTACACTGAGTTTTTCACACACCTTTTAGAAATGTACTAAACAATGTTGGGAAAGACCAACATGCACTATGGGAAATATGTAACTAAACACATTTCCAAATTTTTAATAAAGGTAATTAAAACTGATGGATTAAATAACAATAAGGTGGGGTTTTTTAAGAATAATAATTATGTCTCATAAACAACAGCTAAGTTTGTTGGATTATGTTAGTTGTAAAAATGTGCTAATGTGCATATACACCATTATGTTATCTACCTTGAAATTCTCCATGGAAGAGTACTCTCTTCTTCTATCAAGGCCAATTCGTGAGAAAAATTTTTAAAGGATAGCATTTCCC
>JAAWXA010000005.1:32573128-32683036 GCA_038090715.1 Florisuga fusca
CCCCAGCCCCCCCCTGTATAAAAATAATCATCTGCAAATGAAGCTGAACAAAGACTTAGCGAGTTTAAAAGAGTTTCTGGTACTCCATTAAGATTGCTAGGAACTTAAAAATGGTCTGATAAATACTAATGCTCCAAGAGGGAGTGTGCTTAAATTGATTTCAAGTCAAAATAATAAATGGCTTTTCTTCTTTATTATAGGAAAGCTCCTTGCGCATCTAAGAGTGAATTATGTGATCCTGGGTAAGAAACAGTACATTCTTTGAATTTGAAGAAACTGATTCCTTTACAGATGGTTGGAGTACATTATCACAACACCATGGACAAAATTATTTTTGTTTTATGTGCTTTTCTCCTCTGGAGTACGGTAATACCAGGCTCTGTGTTGAAATTATAGAATTTATCTGGACATTAGAGAATTGGGAAAAAAATAAAAAACAAAAACAAAACAAAACAAAAGCAGAAGACAGGAAAGAAAGGATAAAATTCTGTAATTTTCCAATTTCTTTCCTCCAGAGAAGTTTTTGCTATTTGATTTTTACAATTCTTGTCACTGCAGTTTCTGAGTTTCTTCCATATATTAATGGACTTGTTCTGCCCAAATAGCTCTGAGACAGAAATAAAAACTGCCGCTTTGCAAAGAATACAAATATTGCTTTCTTCACCCAAAATCATACAAAAATACTTTAGGAAACACTAGAAACTGAACCCACCTTCAGATGTACAAGTCTCATTTATGAAGTCAGTTTTCCTTCCTGGTAAGAATGGATGTGACTGTAACTCATATAATAATGAACACTTTATATGCATTAAGTCTCAGTAACAGGAATGGTACAGTCCCAAAATGCATCTAATACACACTCAGTCACACACCTATCTCCAACAGAACTGCAAACACACTCCCTGAACTTTTATCTATGATATTGGAAAACCATCTACAAAAGTACTAAATTTATGCATTTTGCACCAAAATTTGACCACAAAAAAAAAAAAAAAAGGGGGGGGGGNGGGTGGGGAGGGATAAACACAGCAAAATTGATTTTTAATTAGAAACAAGATTAACCCAAAAGAAGTAAAGTCAATGGAAGTAGCATCCATGTTTGCATGTCCAACCAAATATAGCTTCCTGCTGTTGAAAACTCAAAAAATTAAGAGAAGATGAACCCAGAAGACAATATATGCTGCAGATATGCCACATTTTTTTTTCTGTTGGCCAGCACAATTTAAAGGCTTATCCTCCTGAACTTCAAAAGTTCGAACAGCAACAAAACTGTTCAAGAGTAAAAACCTCCGTGTATTATTGCCTTTGTGAACTGCAGCAATGCTTCCTTTTGAGAAATATCCTTTTAACCTTGAAAAGGATTGATGTCTTCATGCAGTGATATATGGGGATATCTGCTCAGTAGTTATAAGCTATCGCTTCACCTTGCAGACTATACCTATCAGCAGAGATCTATGCAGTTGCAGAAACTAGTTAATCACTGCATGGTATGGGCATTGACTGGATTTATAACCACATTTCTAATACTGCAGCTGAATCCAGTTTTAATGGTTTAGAAACAGTGTCACAACTGTTGAAAAAATAGAATTTTCAAGGGAAAAAAAATAAAGTTCAAAAAGGTTTATTTATGGAATTCTGATACCCTAAGAAATTTTGTTGCATGATTTTAATTCAAATAACACTAAAAAACATTTCTGCAAGGCTAAAAGATTAACATCTGAGAAAACTTTTTGTATCAGATGTAAAACATCAGACTAACTTTCCATCTAGCAGTGCCCAACTTCACTTAAGATGTTATTCCTCACTCCTTTAGAGAAGCTTCTTACTTCATATGCAACCTATTAATCAGATGTGCAGGGTAGCAAGGAATGAATGTAAGGGGTGGGTTGCAGTAAGAATACAGATGTCACTAGCAATGAAAAAAGCAATGGAGATTACATTAGTGCTCTAAGATGTCAGAGAGTAACATATATTTTAGCCTTTATTCAAAGTACCAAATGTCCTCAAGTCCTCAAGTTTTTCAGCTAATCTTCTTATAAAATTAAAATCACTAAGAACAACAAAAAGAAATACCCGATACAAAATAAACAAACAAACCACAAAATAACATTGCAACATCCACCTTATATTTTTCTGTAACATTGACAGGGTTAAGCCAAATCACATTCTACTCCTCAGATGCAAGTAACACCATCTACCTCTACCCATCAAATACAAAATGCAATCTATGGATTGTGCTGCTTTTGACACCTATTTTTTACTGAGTTATTCAGCAGACTTGAAGTCCCCTGTCACACTCCAGGAAGGGCTGTCACATATTTTGACATTTCTCCTTCACATACCACACACTCACAACAGATCTGGTGTATCTGAGACATGACTGCACATAAAAATATTTCTGACCAAGAAATCTTGATGAACAAGATGTCATTATAGAGCATTAGGAAAGGCACAAGTTTTTTCTTCCTAGAAAACACCATATTTACAAAGCAGTGTATTACGTTTGATCTCAAAATAACACGAGCAGAGATTTGAGCCACTCTTACCAAACACTTCTCCAACTGAGAGAGGTTGTGGATAGTGAAGACCTTTGCACAACCCTCAGTCTTGATGGACTTTGCAGGGAGCACAGGTATAGGTTGCACTGAATGTCAAGGTTCCAAGTTACAGGTACAACAGGGTAAGTAGAAGGGAGAGGATGGAAAGAATGGATGCAATAAAGCCAATTCAATAAAGCTCAAGAGTGGTCTGTGTTTATAGGAATGTATTTGTCTACATTATGTATGATCCTCTCTGTTGTGAAAGAAACAGTAACTGCAAAGCTAAGGAAAATCAGAGAAAGACAGTCGTGTTTCCCTACCATAGGTGGAACCATCAGATTTAAGGAAAGCAATATTTTTGCCATTACCTCTGCAGAATCCCAACTTTACTCTGAGTCAATGTATGGTCAGAAACCGCCTTAATGTCAGGGCTCAAAGAGCAGAAGAGAAGCTTTGGAGCTCTTGAAAATACATGAGCCACAGCCAGGAACCAAAAGAATGAGTCCTATGTATAACTCATGAGATTTGACAGATCTGTAGTAGCTGCTGCTAAATGATTCACAGCCCTAAGAGAACCATCCTGACAACTTCAGAAATCTTTCAGAAAAATAGTACTTTTGTCAGCCAAATCACAAGAATTTCTAAAGCCTTCCCCAAAAGAATGAGCAGAGTTCCTCAAGACTAAGTAACAGTACGAGCAATATGAGTGGCACTTCAGGATCAGAGAGGTAAAAAAAAAAAAAAAAAAAAAAAAAAAAAAAAAAAAAAAAAAAAAAAAAAAATTCCATTCTTATGGCTCTTAGGGTGCAGGCATAATGAAACTGATATGATAGCAGAACCTAAGATGTTGCCCTGAGCTGATGAGTAAAACTATGTACATTAAAACAAGTCAAAATATTGTCAATTAAAATGTGTCATAGACAAATTCCTCAGCAACTAGTTTTCTAGTCCATTCCACTGAAAGAAGCTTCTCTGAGAGCAGCAATGCAGAAGACATCTCTGTAATTCCTGGCTAACATGAGAGGTTTGTTATCAGAGGCAGGACTTGCTTGCACTTATGGGGAAGGGATACACACGTTGAAAGCACAGGGCTCTTCCAATATCTGCTCTGGAAGGGTTCTTGCAATTACTTGTCATCTCAAAAGAGTACTAGCAGATTTAAAAAAAATACTAATTAAGAAAGAAAATAAGAAAAAAAAAAAGTCTTTCACTCCAGATACGAATACTGCTCACTTGCCGTAAAATAGATTATAAACATCCAAGGGTCCCACCTAATCTTTTGTTGAGAGAGACACATGGAAACATGCATGCCTTTGAAATCCAGATCACATCTCCTCAAGCAGAAACCAAGGCTTAATTCAGCATTGGATTTGAAGTATTTATATGCATCATTTATATTCCCTGTTCCCAGCAATCAATATCTCACTGCTTCAGCCTGCCAAACATCCAAGCCATTCCTGGGTGTAAACTTCCTGCCACAATTCAACTGACAAGTACACAGCTGCATTTAAATTTGTCATAGAGTCAAAGAACTGTTTGTGTTGGAAGGGACCTGAAAGATCCTCTAGCTCCAACCTCCCTGCCATGGGCAGGGACACCTCCCACTACACCAGGTTGTTCAAAGCCCCATCCAACCTGGCCTTGAACACTTCCAGGGGGGGAATACCCACAACTTCCCTGGGCAACCTGTGCCAGGGTCCCACCACTCTCACACTAAAGAATTTCCTCCTAGTGTCTGACCTGAATCTACCCTCTTTCGACTTGAAACCATTTGCCCTCATCATATTGCTGCATACCCTGGTAAAAAGTCCCTCTCCAGGGACTTTTTCTTGTAGGCCCCCTTCACATACTGAAAGGCTGCTGTAAGGTCTTCCAGAAGCTTTCTCTGCTCCAGGCTGAACAACACCAACTCTTCCAAGACTGCCCTCATTGGAGAGGTGCTCCAGCCTTCTGATCATCTTCACAGCCCTCCTCTGGACTAGCTTCAAGATCTTCATGTCCTTCTTGTGTTAGGAGCTCCAGAACTCAACACAGTACTTTAGCTGGGGCCTCAGAAAAGTGGAGTAGAAGGGAAAAATCACCTTCCCTGACCTGCTGGCCATGCTTCTTTTGATGCATCCCAGGATACATTTGGCTTTCTGGGCTGCAAGCAAACATTGCTGGCTCATGTCACGAAGTTAGAAAGGTCCCACCTCTCAAGCCTACCAATGTCCCTCTGCATGGCACCCCTTCTCTCCAGCATATTGACCACACCACACAGCTTGATGTCACCAAACTTGCTGGGGGTGCATTCAGTTCCACTGGCCAGGTCTCCAACAAAGATGTTAAACAGCTCCACTACCAGTACCAACCCGTGAGGAACCTCGTTTGTCGCTGGTCTCCACTTGGACATTGACCTCAACCCTTTAAGTGCAACCATCTAGCCAATTCCTTATGCACTTTATCCTTACCTTTCCAGTTTAGAGACCAGGATGTTGTATGGGACAGTGTCAAATGCTTTACACAAATCCAGGTAGATGATGTCTATTGCTCTCCCCTTGTTCACCAACAATGTGATCCCACCATAAAAGGCCATCAAATTATTCAGGCAGGATTTGCCCTTGGTGAAACCATGCTGGTGGCCATGAACTACCTCGACATTTTCCATGTGCCTTAGCAGAGGCTTCAGGAAGATATGCACCATGACGTTGCCAGGCACAGAGGCGAGGCTGATTGGCCTGTAGTTCTCTGGGTCTTTTTTCCATTTTTTAAAATAAGGGTTATGTTTCCTTTTTTCCAGTCAGTGGGAACTTCCTCAGACTGCCATGACTTGTCAAATATGATGTAAAGTGCTTTGCAACTTGGCCCATCAGTTCCTTCAGAACTGCTGAAGGATCTTATCTACCGTGGAGAGAAGAGACTCTTCCTTGAAGACCTATGCAGAGACCTGGGGTATTTATACCAATTACACTCAAAACAATCACTTATGCTCATCTACAAATTTAAATAAAGCAGTTTATTAACATTTTCATTAAAAAGAAGAAAATTACGTAAGTAAACAGAATAAAAAGAAATAATTCTTAAACTATAACTAAAACCATAACATTTCAGCGTCTTTCCCTCTGGGGAAGCAACTGTTCAATCAGCTGGTTGTTTTCCCTTTGCTCTTGTAGCCACCATTCAGTTTGAGGATTAAATCCTAGACAGCAAAGCCTGATTTAGGCTGCACAGATCTGCTGATGCAAATCATCTCAGATGGGTGTTTGTCAGTCTGCAAGCCATGCCTCATGCTGCCGTTCCCATCAACAGCTTCCACAAGCTATGCCTGACATCCAAAAGACCTCTAATTTTTTTCTTTAATAACTATTACTTTGCTGTTCAGGACCTTAGAAACACGATCACTCTGTTGAGAAACAATCCATCAGCTCACCAGAAATCCCAGTGACAACCTGTGTCCCAAGCAGTGCAAAAGAGGCAAACGGTCTCCTATGCCTTTCTTCTCCCTTTTCTAGACTGTTCCCTTTCCATGTTTAGATAAGTGACCTACAATTTTTATTTTCCTTTTTGTTAGAAATGCATCTTAAGCACAACCATGTTTCAGGTCTGTTTGGTAATCCTTTCTTTGTGTCTCCTCCTCTCCAACAGATATATATCAACTGCACCTTCCAGCACCTGGGCTAGGGGGGGAGATGAGAATTTTGCTTTTTGCTTCACCAGCTTGACTCCAAGTCTTTCAGACATTGCTCTTAAAACATTTACCTTCCTCTCGTTGCCTGAGGTTTTCACAGAGAGGAGACCAACACACTGCAGAGCAAGCATCTGGTTCAACAACCCACATCCATTTGCATCACAACCAGATTCCCGAGTAAATTTTCTAAAACAAAATATTATTTTCATTACCTGGGGACAGACTAATCCCTGTCTAACACATGCAGCTTTTGGAATTCTCCTATTTCAGCCATTAAGTCTGTGTTTTTCAGATATGTCAAAATAAATTTTAAAAATCTATATGGAAGTGTCTTCAAGGCTTCAGATGACTAGTGTGGTATGATGACTCAATAAACACTAACATCTGTTTCTGTTACTATTATGCTCATCCCTGTTTTATGGAGGTGGAGGAAACAGGAATACATTTCTTTAGTGTCCTATTGCAAGAGGAAATCAAGTAAAGTTGTGAAAAATAAAGCAGCAGTACTGTCACAAAAAGTAGAAGTATTTTGGACTGGCATAAGGTGGTTTTTTTGTATGTACCATGCATCATGTGAGATTCTTACCAAGAAAATTATGTATTAATTAGCAACATGCTTGCAAGGCAAAATTTAATTATTTTACTTATTTTAACTTGCTGAATCAGGTCAATAGGATGGAGTAAAGAGCAAAGGAACAAAAGCTAAAAGTAAAAAGATAAGAAGGTTTTGATGGGATGGTGCAAAAAGAGTAAGAATTTTTACCTGTACCACTATAAAGTAAGCCTGATCTTGTAGTTGTTGAGACCATGATGATGTGGAACAGCTTCTTTGGTAAATAGTATTGAGTTTTTATCAGGAGATTCTCAAAAGGAAAATCTCCACAGGTATTTGAATCTCCTTTTACTTTTCTTAAAGTTCTGTGTCACAATTTTAGCCACCATCAGCACAAAAAAAAAAAAAAAAAAAAAAAAAAAAAAAAAGATAAAATTGTATTCATTAGGAATGAGTTATTAGTATTCAATTTGAGAACAAATGTTTACACATACATATATCCCCAATGACAGCAATACATAGCTACCTATGTAAAATATGTTTGTCTTACATTTAAATACACACAGAAATACTATTTAATTGTGTATATATACGTTTATCTTTGCATTTGGAAGTGTTTTCAGAGTTTTCTTTTTCTGTAACTCCTTTAACTATGTCACACGACTTTCAATCATACCATAATTGTATACTGCTGTAGAGTTCTAACTTGTACACTGAAATTATGACTAATACAGGATATCAATTTAATAAGGTATTTTTATTCCACAACAATTCAGTATTTCATAGACTCATAGAACGGTTTGGCTTTGAAGGGACCTGAAAGATCACCCAGTTCCAACCCCCCTGGCACGGGTAGGGGCACCTCCCACTAGATCAAGTTACTCAAAGCCCTATCCAACCTGGCCTTGAACACTTCCAGGGAGAGGGCAGCCACAACCTCCTCTGGAAAACCTGTGCCAGTATCTCAATACCCTCACAGTAAAAATTTATTGCTTAAATCTAGTCTAAATCTACTCTCTTAGTTTAAAACCATTACCCTTTTCCCTGTCAATATAGGCCTTTTTTAAAAGTCCCTGTCCAGGTTTCCTCTAAGGCCCTCTCAGGTACTGTAATGTTGCTATAACATATTCTCAGAGCCTTCTATGAAAGAACATCCTTGGCATATACATGCTGTCTGGTCTGAGATAATTTATCTTCCCGTTGAAGCTGTGCCATTTAGTGAACTGTGATTCATGATTTACTGGACCAGAAAGAGGACTGACTCATTGCATGTGTATGACCTTCTCTGGGGACACAAATGTTCTCTTGAGAGAACACCTCAACCCCTTCATCAAGATGATCTCCAGAATCTCATTCAATTGAATGAACATATGGTGTTCTGGTGTCAAAAATGACCTTATTTAGGCCCATGTGAGTCCAAGAACTAGCTAAGCTTGACCTTACCAGTCAAAATGTAAGGCAAATCTGTGATATTACAGCTAATAATATAATTACAAGAAAAAAATGCAGAACATGATTCATAAGATAATACTACCCACTCAGCAAGCATTAAATACAAAAGAATCCTCACTAGTCTCACTCTTATTCAAAAAAACACAGAGCTTGTGATTGACCCCAGCTGGCAAGTAAGCCCTGACCTAATCACTCACTCACCCCCCTGCAGCACTCATGGGGGGGCAAACAGTGATTAAATATGTGGCTCAAGATAAAGACAGTTTAATAAGTGATAAAGAAAAAAGTATACTACTCATCACCATTGGACCAATGCTGAGCCAGTCCCCAAGCAACAGCTACCTTGTAAAAAATTTACTTACCCACCCCCCACCCATTTTTATTGCTGATCATGTTATTATATGGTATGGAATACCCCTTTGGTCGGTTGCTGACAGCTGTTCCCACTGTGTCCTCTCCTAGTCTCTTCCCTACCACACAACCTACTTGCTGAGGGGCCAAAGTAAGTAGCAGAGAAAGCCTTGATGCTTTGCAAGCACTGGTCAGCTATAAGTAAAACATTACTGTGTTACCAACACTGTCTTGGTCACTAATCTAAAACACAGCACCATATGGGCTGCTATAAAGAAAAGCAGCTAAATTTTCCACTCCCAGCCAAAACCAGGTACACATTGAATCAGTTTGGACCTTCAACATATGGAACTGACTTTCTGTCCCACTTGTGAAAACTTGGATGTTCAGGCCCCAGCTTGAGATACTTCATCTAGCTTCTATGCATCAGGACTTCCTTTTAGTAAAACCAGTGTCATTCAGCCAGCAGCCATAGGAGGAGAGGGATGTTCTGAGATGAGAAATATAAATATATGGAATGGATGAGGGCTTACTAGCACATCTACTGCTATCACTGCAGGCAATGGGGGCCAAGTAAACTTACTTCCTTCTGCCTGCCTATAAATATTTTTTAAAAGATGCACTACATCTGAACAGTAGATGAATATGCTATAGGGAGACTAGATATCATGGTAAGAACAACGAGGAAAGATATCATTCTGAACCGAATCAACAACTACACCAAAAATTGCTCCTTTTCTCCAGCCTTTGAGAGAATTTACAGTTGAAGGCAAATACTACACTTTCCAAAATCTGACTTATTTGTAAAATGCACCATGACCTTGGTAACTGAAGCTCTACAGCTGCAAAACATTACATGGTCATTACGTGAACACAAAATGATCGACTACAGTTACAGCTTCAAAACAGCGATACCGAGCTGTCAGGGCAGGCTGCAGACCAAATGTTCACCCCGTTCTGCTTCTTTAGTGGCATTTTGGCACTGCAGCCAGACTGACATCTGCTCTGACTGGTGCTTTGCAGAACACAACAAAGCCTCAAGGGGAACCAGCCCAGCTTGAGCAGGGACAGACTTCATCCCTGGGGAAGGGAGGTGAGAGGGTTGTCACACTTCTGTACTTCAGCTGCTTGTTCTACCTGCTTTGTTTTACCACCTGAGAGAAAAGCACCCCTCAGCCCATGACACATAATTATTTATAGTGGTAGCTTACCATGGGCAAGCATGGCATAGATCTGTTGTTTGCTTGTCAGCCCTGGACGAGTTAAATTTGGGTTAGGCCTACAAGTGTTCTCTGACTCCATAAAGAAGCAGCTCATTTTCAGATCTTGCCAAACCAAAGAATCAGGTATACTGCTATACAAATTCTGGAACGCATCTGCAGAAGGGATTTGTCCTTTCAATTTAGAAATCCTGACTGCGTTCCAGTATCCTTTTATGGAAGGCATTACATAGCCTGTAACCTATGGGATGTTACTCTCCTACTCAAGAGAACTTGATTTGTTCAAGTAGGATTTCTTGCTCCATGCTACCTTGTATTTCAAGATGCATTGAGGATGTTCCCCCTGCTCATTGTGTAGTGTCATCAGTAAAACCAAACCTTTCTAGACAGCTGCTGTCTATATTACACAACATCTTGATTAAATACATGATTTAGAAAACTAAAAGGGCAATGAAACAATAGGTCCTTTATAGGAGATTTTCAATAGCAAAGATATTCTATCTTAATTTCACTTAACTATAAATCTCCTATACAAAAATTTGCAATCTTATTTGATATATTAGTATACCCTGTGATATGGTAATTAAGACTTTTCTTCTTCATTACTTATTTGATGCTACTATGGATATAATGTATGGAGCAAAAAAAGTCTCTGTGAGATGGTGGGCTCCTAGCTAAGTGACTTTTGATTAAAGAATATTGCTTTTTTCTGATTAGAGAAGCAAGCCTAAGATGGCTTTTCGAGCATGGGGAAGCTACATATTACTGTCTTAGATCTACAACCCTGACCCTCTTTGCTTTTATTTCCACACCAGGTGCCCAGTTTCTCCCGTGCTGTGTCCTTTACCACATGAATACCAGATGCCCTTATGTGGTATCCATCCATGACAGTGCCCATCTTACAGAGGTGTTTATGAGGAAGGCACATGGGTCCTCTTACCCTTCTTGCCCTGAAGCACAACAGAGATGACTGTGCAGCCATCACACCAAGGGCCTGATTCTCCATTCCATTTCTTGTGTCATGGTTGTGCAGTGGAAATCAATGAAGTTACACAGCCAGAAAAGTGGTGAAACAGAGGCTGGGCCTCAGTCCCTGAAGGGGCTTCAGGTCACTGGTGAGAGAAACAATCCCTGTAATATATATTTGTCAATCTGTCTGTTTATGTCAATTAAAATTATTACTTTTGACTTCAAGAGAGTCTAGACACATTTGTTTACTGTTGGAAATGTGTTCTGGAGACTCTTCAAAAGAAAGGCTTTCTTATGAGGTAGAGGTTAAACACTGTTGATGCACGATATTCAAACAAAAGTAGCAATATTCTTTAAATTTGAAGACAAAAGGTTTTAGAATGTTTTAATGCAAAAGAGCAGGTTTCTCAATAATAATTAAAAAAACATATAATAGCTATAATTTGTCCTCTACCTTTGACAGAAAGAAGTGATTGACAATTTACACCAGGAAAACTTAAAGCTGTGTGCAAATTTACACACTCTCTTTTAGAAATTTTCCTTAATTCGTATGAAACAGATTATGCCGTACAATGAACTGCAGTTTCTGAGCACAGAGTGGGACACAAGCAAAGCATGGCAAGTGACTCACAGTGAACTTTGCTTACAGTCTCAAACAATCACTACTGACGCCTGATAAATAAAGGGCGAATATGATATGCTCTAAGCAAGATTGTACCCTCTTCCTCCAGTTAATTATTTTCAA
This sequence comes from Florisuga fusca, assembly GCA_038090715.1. Lineage (NCBI taxonomy): Eukaryota > Metazoa > Chordata > Aves > Apodiformes > Trochilidae > Florisuga > Florisuga fusca. Next base: position 32,584,626 of record JAAWXA010000005.1, read on the forward strand.
GTATTTCACAATGATACAACCAAAAAATTAAACTGTGGAGTAATTTTTTCATATCAAATAGGAAATATCATAGAACATGAATAAAAAAATATAAATACTGGGTTTTGGCCCCTTGCCTTAAAATATAGATGATCACGTGATATTATTGGTCATGTAAACTCAACCTAAGAGCTCGGTTAACTGAGGAACACAGTATACAACTAGCATTAAAATACATAGTGTTTCTTCCCTACCCCACGCCCCCCCCAAAAAAAAAGTAGATTTAAATTATTTTGCAACAAAAATATTAAAGTGAGAGGCAGATGTAGAAGGAGAGAAAGCTTTGGATCATGAAAGGGTATGAGAAATTAGACAATAGGTAGAGCACACATTGCTTTTTTTATCAGGAATAAAGGCAAGAATGAAGAACCAAACCATAATGTTTTTCATTATGTCATTATTTCAGCTCCTTCCTAAAAGAAGAACTGTTCCTACTTAAAGAAAGATACGGTGTTATAATACTATCATACCTCTTCTAAGTAAGGAAATATTTTAATTAGGGTGTGTGCATACTACAGCATTCACATTTTTAACTAAGAGGACTCCTTCTATGTCAAAGCATAAAACTTTAATTCTACCTTTACAAAGTATTAGCATACACTTTTTCTGTGTATTACACAAGACTTTAATATTCTAAGTGTTCAGAGAGCATCGTGTGGCTTTTTTACACTCACCTCATTTGAAGATCTTATCTAAAAAGAGTTCTCCTGGTTGAAATTGTCAGAATACCATTTTTCAAAGGTGCCTACAGTTGGGAAGATTACTTCAATAGCAAATGGCTGTTCAGATGCTTCCTGACAGAGCTTTATCTCCTAGTAGCTATGTCCAGTCTGAAGCAAAGTTAGATTTAATATTAAAATCGCAACAAATTAAAATGGCTTTGCATGGGAAGTGAATAATTTATTTTTTTTTTTAGTGGTGTATATACTTTTCAAGAGCCCAACATATTGCAGAAATTATTAGAAAAAAATATTGAACAGCCATAATCGTCAACCACAGCAACTTTTCAGGAGCTCAGAGCATCTGATGAGCAGTACAAATAGTTTACAACAAGCACACATGAAATACACCAGAATGCAATAAACGTGGAGAAGTCACATCCACTCACACAAATTAAGATGTATTACTGCTATGTGTGTATATATATATTTTGTTTGTTTGTTTGTTTGTTTGTTTTGTAGGACGCTGGTCTTCATAGCAGCATACATTCACTGAGGTTCCAAATGCCCTCTGCTTCCCCTGACTGGAGTATCAGCATCACACACAGGATCCTGAAGGAAAGTTCATTGCAGGTCTGAGTGCTTGGTGTATTACTGGCTTCATCTAGCAACGTACAGCTGCTTCACATTCTGTCTACAGGCATCGTGGTGATGCATAGACCTTGCCAGAAGGAGAATTGTATAGCAACACTCTTTGCAGTTAAAGAAACTTCGGTGAAAACATAAGTCATACCAAATTGGGCTCTTATTTCCTTATGATTCTTCCACTAACTGAATGAAAAATAATGAAGTTTTACTTAAAATTTGGTTTTATTAAATTACATATCATTTAATTCCTTAAATACATCTTTATGCATCTGTCTCTATTCAGCTTTAAAAAGAATAGCTTTTGATCAGTTTTCAGAAATATGGCTACATGAAATAGCTTTTCACCTCTGTCACACAGAAAGCATGGCAAATCGGCTGTGGCTGTGTTTGCTCTGTAACCTCTCACTCATCCTCGGACACCACTCCAGCTTCAGTACACCATGGAGTATTTTGTACACCCTAAGTCTCATTTAAGCCCTCTGCACACAAATGAATGCTACCTAACAATAATGAGTGAGAATCCTTCACTCACAGAGTGGGGGGACTTTGTTCAACTCCTTTTATAAGAGGTGCTGGTGCCTAGTTTCAAGGATGGCCTTCACCAAAGGGAGTTAGGAGCTGTGAAGAACATCAGTGGACTACGATCACATTGCAGCTTGTGTTCTCCACAGCACTTCAGTCAATCCATTTCAGATCCTAAATGTTTTGATCCACAACCTACTGCCAGTCAGCTCAACACTTACCAGGGTCTGCCAAAGAAAGCTACTGGCTCTGCTTCTGCTGGCCCATCCAGGCACAGCTGGGCCACAAAGCTGAACTACAGCTGGCCCTGGAAAGCCCACACTGCATCATCCTGTGATTGAAGTGCCATCTAACTCCCTGCCAAGAAAAATCCAGTTGATGACAGCTAAATGCCTTCTGCTATTTCTGGCACGTGGGAAGACTGCAAGGCATTGTTTCATCCATCTGCATTTTCAGCACTGAAAAGTCTGTTGTTTATTCTGTGTCAAACATCAGATTTCCCCATGCAAAAGGCAGAAATCCACGTGTGGCCACAGAGACCACTTTAGATTAGGGAAAGTAAAACAAAATCACAATAAGAAATCTAAAAGAAATCATGCTGGGTGGTATCTCTTACAGTTGTCTACAATGAGCTGATTGTGGCTTCATATCTGCTGACAGCAGGATAGTTACCATGGAAAATTTTATAAAAATAAAGACATAAAGCAACAATTACAGTAACAATGATAAATCAATTTCCCCCTTACCAATACATTACACTTGTGGAACACTGAGGTACTTGATGAAGGTGCTTCCACATCCAGAAAGATTTTCTATCCAAAATAAAGCATGAATTAATAGAATTTGGGAGGTTTGTTGCAAACATCAAGGTGTGTCTAGCACTGATGTTGCTTTTTCTGACTTGCCTACCTTCATCAAACTTATGACTGCATTTCAGCTTCCAGTAATTTCTGAGTGACTGGGTGGGTATCTGCCTCTCAGTTTTATAGCATAAACATATATTTGGCAAGATTTTCCAGAATCCTGAACTTCTGACCAAGGAATTGATATAGGGGTACTTATATTAAATTACTCTTCCTAGTCTCCAGTTAGTAGATTCTACTCCACAAGTTCAAAATTAAACATTTGATCCCTGCCTAGGAAACAATAGAAAAAAGTTCTTAGAGACTTAAAGTACCTAACATTCTACTTGAATTTGCAGGAGCTGGTATCTAACATCTCTGCACATCTAGATACCATACACATGCAAAACGTATTTTGTGAATATGTGTGTGTGCATATACACACAGAACATATGTATGCAGTAAATAAAGGAAAGGAGTCAGCTCAGTGAACAAACTACTGATACACAGAGGTATCATTTATTGCTACTTTCCATTCATTAAGCCACATTCATGAAACTCTAGACTTTAAAAAGTGCTGGTCTGTCTCTCATGTAGAGATAGCTGAGCCAAAATCCAACCACTTCACCCCTCAGTCACTTTTCCCTTGGTTAGCATTCATTGACATGTAAACAGGGAAGATGTATCCAAGCAAAGTCACTTACTGCTAATTGCACCATCTTCATTAAAATTGCATTATGTGTCTCTCAGCTATAGAGACATGACAATGCAAAAGATGCAAAGCTTATCAGAATGGGCATGTAAATACTTTGTTTGATATTGAACATAAATACACTATCAGCCTCTGCTTCAACAGCCCAAACTAGAGAAAGTATTGTTTATCAGCTGCTAACCAGAAGCAAAAGGCAAATAGCCTTAATTTCCCAAACACTCAGAGCTATTAACATCATCCCTCTGCCCTTTAAGTAATTAGGCATAACTTCAGAATGAGAAATCTTCACTATGGTAAAAAGGTACCTGGCTGTAAAGAGAGTCATCTATGGCACTTCCATTTGTAGAAGAGTCCTAACAACAAAAAAGACAAATAGGAAGTCTTTATCAGAGGCATCCAGAGCTCAAGGAAAACATCCCATAAGAGCCACAGGTACTTCAAACCCACAGAAAAAATTCTAGACAAAAATAAGAAAGGCTTCTTTTTGAGGAGGACTGCATCTTACATTTGCTTCGCTTGCAACAGTTTACAAACATTTAAATAAAAATATGACCTCAGTCAGAATGACTTAGTGGAGGAATGACATTAAAGCATGATCATATTCCAGCGTGGCTTTAAATGAATCCAACACTTGTGCATTGTTTACACAAGGACAACAGATAAGGATAAAGCAAGGTTTATTCTAGCCACCACCTGGGCACGACACCTCTGAGACCTGCTCCCATCCAGCCACTGATACGCAACGAGAGCTCTTACAGATTCTGCAAAGGATCCTTTTTGGAGTGTGCTGCTGGCTGTGAGGCAGAACATTTTAGTATTTTAGAAAGTACAATCTGGCAAGCTCCTTGCCCTTGTGCTCATCAAGGGACTAATGCTTTCCATCTTTGAGCAAGGCCTTATGTTTTAGCAGTGTATCCCCACAAACACAACGGAGAACATGCTGTATCTCTTTAGTGCTTTCTACCTTTCTCTGTTCCTTCAGGAGACCAGAGAAGTCAGAGTGCTGCAGCTCTGGCAGAACATGCACTATTACAAGTAGCACATACAATTGTGACTAGCCATGATTAGCCAGATGAGTAAATACTCAACTAAATGTAGTAGTCTTCATCGACACTCAATTCTACAACTGTGTCAAAAGAGAATCAGCTGCTCCCAAAACACAAATTAAAAGCTTCCCCAGAACAGACATTTCTGCCACATTTTCTTTATTAAATATTTTAAAGGCATTGAGTGAAAAGCTTCACTGAGTGTTTCTCAAACAGAACTGAGATTCCAGATGATATCCTACAGTACTCTGGGCAACACTTTTGTCAGAGCTACAGCTAGTAATAACCAGAAAACAATAGCTCAAATCATATATTATCCTGAGAGACTTATTAATGTATTTTTTTTAATCTTGCAGTTAAAGTTAAAAACTTTCCATCATGCAGAAGAGTCTGTGCATTCTAGGAAATACTTCAGTCATTGATGTAACATTTCATTTACTTATGGCCAGCAGTATACTAATTAAAGTCAGCATGAAATTTGAGATGACCTAGTTGATTTCTTTCTGCTTTTTCACTTATTTAATCTCAGCTGGTTATCTTTTATACTGTTAAGATGCAAACACAGATACATGAAATTAAAAAAAAAAAACAATTTTTCTTAAAATCTGTTCGGTTTTAGTGACACTGCCTGGGATGGAGTTAACTTTCTTTACAGCATCCTGTATAGTTCTGTGCTTTGCATTTCTGGCTAAAGCTGTCTTGGTGCCACACCAGCACTTTGGCTCTTGCTGAACAGTGTTCACAAAGCCCCAAGGCTTTCTCCCCAGCCTCCCACATACACAGAGGCCCCAGTAGGCCGTGGGTGGGTAAGAGTCTGGGAGGTGACAGAGCAGGGACAGGTGACCCCAGCTGACCAAAGGGCTATTCCATACCATACAACACTGTGTTTCAGATTTGAAAGCTCAGAGAAATGAGCAGGAACATTCATTGTGGCATTTATGTTCCAAAAGAACTGTTATGCATATTTGAGAGGGGAGTGAGAGAGAGGTAGGTGGGTGTTCTGCTGCTAGCTGGGGTCAACCCAACCACATTGCTCATTCTGAATATTTTCTGTAGTTGATCATTTCCTTTGCCTCCTGCACATTTCATTCACAGCATCCAAATCATCGCTTAAATGATCTAGTGAGAGCAATTCCTTGCATCTCCACCCCTGATTTCAAGCTGATTTTTGTAACAAAACAAAGTCATCTAAATCTCAGAATGGAAACTAAGCAAATAATCTGAAACAAAGAGTGAATTTGTTCTGGTACATACACACATAAAATGCTTTCCGAATACTGAGCTGTGAGGGGTTTTGGTTTTTTTTAAACAAATAATACATGAGAAAAAAAATGCATTTCTACTGAAAGTATCAATATTTCCCTCCAAATTTGGTGCAAGCTGATCAGCTTCCCCAGCTGATCACCAAACTGATCAATATAAACTAGAATAGGATGAAGAACTACTGAAAAATTGCAGGAAACTGTTCTTTAACACAGACAAGAATTTCACAGTATAAATATTGAATATTTCAGAAATACCCATGCAGTGATAATTCTATTTAAACATTTATGTAAGTGAGGCACCAGCTCCATCAGATCCCGCTACACTGGAAAACAAAGCTTCTCAGATTATAGCAGTCTGTTTCTGCCAAATATCCCTGTGGCACAGGGACATCACCTTTCTTTTATGACAAGGCACTAGGCAAGACCTTGAGTCCCAGTGCCTAGCTTACTCTTCTGACCTTGCAAATTTGACAGGCAGCAACCAATTTCCATGTATATACAAGCAAACAAAGGGGGAAAGGGTGTCCTCGTTCAGGCCAGGGTAGAAACAATTTTCTTTCTTGTAATTTTATTTTTTGTTAAGTCTCTTCTAAGTAGCCGCACTTGCTGAAATTAATGGCAGGTTTTTCAGTCAGTGTCTGCTTCTAGGACTGATAACACTCGATGTTTATAGTTACAGCTGGAGGCTGGTGCAGAACCAAGGCTGCTGCTCAGTTCTGAAAAGCATCTTATGCTCTGAAAAGAGAAAGTGAGTAAAGGGAGTCACACCTGCATCCCTCCTTTAGGCAGAAGTGGACAAGACAGGTGACCAAAAGTGTCCAAGTGGAGTATTCCATCCCATACATGTCATACTGGGTATAAATTTGAGGGATCACAAGGGTCAAGCTCTCTTCATTCCTGGTCAGCGTCCTGGGAAGATTCCATTCATTCATCTGCCTATGATCCTGATATGAGCCCTCTTGAACCAACATGTTACTGCCTCCGGCTGACTCCAGAAGCCCTGCCTGGGACTTTTCCAGGGCTGCCCTGAAGCCTCAGGGGTGACATGAGTATTACTGGGGGCAGTAACATGCCATCTCTTCTCTATATATTTATTAATTTTCCTTTTCATTATTACTGTTTCCTTAAGGCTTTCTAGTTTAGTTTCCAACATGTAAGTCTCTCTCCTTTATTCTCTCTCCTTTCTCTATTGGGGAAGGGAAAGGGATTAATAGAGACCATCTGTCGTTCATTTAATTGCCGGCCCAGCATTAAACCTTAACAATGGGAACAGTCTGCCCACAACTAAGCAGAATGCACCAAACAGTTAACAGCCATTGAAGGAAGGTCTTTAAATGCTTTGAAAACCCAATCCTTCCACCTGCAAGTAACCTGTTATCTCCCAGTTCCACATTAACCCGAACACCAGTGAAAAATCAATACCCGTGTTTCAATAGCCAAAGTTACAAATCATCCCAGAAAGAGGTGGCCTTTTCTAAGAAGTTCTAAAGGAAAGGGAATAAAGTAATTTGAAACTATTTAAACAGCAAACACACAACAATTATTGAGGAAAACAGACAGCATCAGAAATGCTCCTTCAAAAGTGAGGTATCAGAAAAAGAGTTGTGCAAGCCAAATGAAGGCAAGACCATCCTGATTTGGTCAGTCTTTTTCACTGTCTGTTTTCCTGCTTTATACTTTAAATCTCAAGGCATAAAAAAGATCAAGGAAATCTAATGTATCCCCAACAAAGACTGTGGAACAGCTACAGAGTAGCATTCCACTTTACTGTCGCCCATCATGTACATGTCACCCATGTACATGTACCATGCCATGCTAAATCAGTGTGAACAATAAAGTGAATTCAATTTTCATGTTAAAAAAGAAATTCATTATACTGAGAATATACTGCACAGGGGGGCAGGGAGAGTGAGATTTAGAGAAAAGCATGTTTATTTGATTATATGCAAATTTAACTGCTGACACAAGTGTAGCCTTCGAAGTCAAGAGTACAAAAATCTTCCATGAATCCTCTGAATTGCTTCTTTTAGTGGCTAATAATGATGAAAGCAACACTAGCTTCCTGGCCATATATACAATATAAAGTAACAACCTACAAACATTAAAATTTCAAGAGCAAAAAAATGTTTTCAGTATCTATTTACTAGCAAAGAACACTGAAAATTAAAATTACAAGCATCTTCGCATAACTGGACTGTATTATATTTGATGGCAACAGCTTTCACCTTTACAATATTTTCAACAGCTCTCAGAAGCAAAAATGAGAGTGGTAGCCTAACATATTATATATGGAACAAATAACCCACGTTTGTCATCTACATCCATTTATTGATGCAATAATGTAAGAGAGATCACCACATACAAAAAATGTTGCAAGATCTCCTCCATGAAAAAAAAATTCTTAATGCCACAGGAAAGCTCATCCACAGTACATCACTCACAGCACTGTTCTTCTAAGAAACTCCAAACACCACTCATTCGGGCATTGCATAAATACTTAGCTGAACTCTGATTCAGCTGGTGAATGGCAGAAAGAGAATATTAACCCCTACATGGCCTTTTCCCAGTGGAAAATACTCTTTATCCTAAAATCATAGAATCATAGAATCATAGAATGGGCTGGGTTGGAAGGGACCTCAGAGATCATCGAGTCCAACCCTTGATCAACTACCACTGCAGTCACTAGACCATGGCACTGAGTGCCACATCCAGTCTCTTTTTAAATGTCTCCAGGGACGAAGAGTCCACTACCTCCCCTGGCAGCCTGTTCCAATGTCTGATCACCCTCTCCGTGAAAAAATTCTTTCTAATATCCAATCTGAACTTCCCCCGGCACAACTTAAGACCATGCCCTCTTGTCTTACTGAGAGTTGCCTGGGAAAAGAGACCAACCCCCCCCTGGCTCCAACCTCCTTTCAGGGAGTTGTAGAGAGCAATGAGGTCTCCCCTGAGCCTCCTCTTCTCCAGGCTGAACAGCCCCAGCTCCCTCAGCCTCTCCTCATAGGATCTGTGCTCGAGTCCCTTCACCAGCTTGGTTGCCCTCCTTTGGACCTGTTCGAGGGCAAAATAATTCACTCTCTTCCAACAGGAGTCTGTTTCTGCTTAGAGAAAAGAGTTTTCAACTGAAATGTTTGCAGTCAAAATCAAATCTTGTCATCTCAGTCTTACAAGAACAACCGCAGCAGAGAGATGAAGACAACATACCAGGAGAATGTAGACAAAAAAAACCCTAAACTGTGCTTTTATCAAGTATCATATCTCTTCCCTCATCTTTCAAGTGGAGAATACTTGAAAGCTCACACTAAAAAAATAAGCATTTACTTGAAAATAAGGCACTGAGGGAGCAAATATAGCTTCACTTTCTTCCTAACATCTTCCTTCAGAACAGCGATAGTAAGGCACAGTCATCACTTTGCAAGCACAGACAATCAAAGACACTGAAAAGCTTCCTTTCAAGGCTGGTCCCTTTTGGAGGAACAAAATTATTATCTGACATGAAAACTAAGTGTTCCCTTATGCTTTGTACCTAATTCTGAAACAACTTTTCTCACATTAAAGTTGGAATAAAACCATATTAAGCTGTGGAAATATTTTCGCACGGGCTCCAGGTCAGCAGAAAAACTTCAAAAGTGAATCCATGCAGAACACCAGTATACAGAGCAGTATCTGTTAATAAATAACACTGCAGTGTTTGAAGTTTGTGGGGTTGGGGGTGTTCCTAGACAAGCAAATAAGAAGAAATGACAAATGCCTTGATCAAACCAACAGGCTTTCTAAGCTAAGATGGCTCTGGTCTGAAACTCCAACTATGCTCTTTTTTCTGAGGGTTCTTAGGTTTTCTTTGCACACTGCGCTTTTATTGGCTCAGATTTGCTGACAGTTTGCTGCTTTGTTCTGGTTTTAAAAGACTGCAGTTGGAACAAGAAATAATTAGAACAGTTCCAGCGAAACAGGTCAATGTTTTCACCTGGAAGACATCCAAGACGCAGTGGAATCAGGTTCCAGCTAAAAAACATAAAAATTAAAATCTTGCCCTTTCAAAACGGAAAATGGGGAACTTCTGTGCAATATTGCTGTGCAGGATCATCAAAACAATGCAATTGTGGGGGTTTTTTTTCCCCTACATAAAGACTGAAATCTCAAAAAACTGATGAGAAACAGAACTTTTTGCTATGGTCAGTTTGAGTAAAATATTCAAGATACTCAACACCCTGCAGTATATGACATTGAACTGCTTTGTTATCATTATTTTGAGGAAAAATGAAGGAATTACTAAATCATTACTTTGCCACTGTTTTTCACCATAAGTATACATATTAAAGTAATTTTCAATAGCTCAACTTCTCAGAGCTTAGGCAGTATTTTTAAGTAGAACCTCCAGGCCTGCATTACATGATCATTACATGGTCTCATTTGAGAGTGTAACACCAACAAGTTCTGAGAATGTACAAGTAGAGATGGGTTTACAGTAGCACAGATACACTCTTATACCAGACACATCACTGGTCTCATGTGCTGTAACAAAGGATGAAGGGAAGTTTCTTCTTTCATCCTGCTTTACCAAGGTATCTTCTTTTGTAACTTGTATAATATTCACAATGAACTTTTTGAAGTTAAAAGTTTTGAGCGAGATCTTATGGGCTTTGCCATATATCTATTTCCTTAGACTCTTAGCCTACCTCCATCTTAGGTCACCATTTAAACATAATTACCTAATGATCTAGAACATTATCAGCTATACACAGTAAAAGCACAATCATAAGAAATGTCATTTCGACCACAAATCAAATGCCAGCAAAAAATTCCCATAGTGCTGGAAGTGTATGTTTAAGAGAAGAATGATGTATTTCTTTAAAAATTACTGTCCCAATCCATTAAATCCTCCATCTGTATTTCACAGACCTTGTTCATCCCTAATTACCTTTTTTATGTTTCTTAATACAACCTTGCCAGAGAGTCAAAGCCTCCTTCACAGTGTACAGTGAAGACACTGGAGTGCTTTTGTACCTACCATAAAAAAATCCCATTCCCAGGGGTTTGCAAATCCTATGGAGGCACATTTGAAAACCAAACTCAGAGTCTGGAGATCAAAATAAGCAATGAGCACATATGAAAGTCTCTTTGCCACATTCACATTTTACCATGTTCTGTGATTAAAAAAGATTTTAATCTGAGTACTGAAGGTACTTTACAGCACCTCACACACAGCAAATGTTTTAGAGTTGCACTTAGAAGAACCCTACTGATTTTGCAACTTTTTAAAATTAATGCTACTTCTGAAATTCCTTTATAATCTACACATATAGTTAGTATCATACACATATATGGGAACAGATCATGACATCTAGCCCCTCTATGCAGACAATAGAGTGCAAAAATCACTCAGTCCAGCAGATTGCTTTGATGACTACACATCCTGGTAGTGAACAGCCACAAACAACTTGGTCAAAACTTGCACCACACTCAGAACTTGAAATAAAAGGAACAATGACAAAATGTCAATTTGACACAGAAAGGAAAAAAAAAAATCCTTAGCATTGCCAGTGCTTGGTCCTGCAGTAGTGCAAATAACTTACAACTCAAGATGCTCAGGTGCTCCCAAGCAGGTAACCATGCTCTCCATTCCAATACAAACTACAACTTGTCCATGGTATCTGCCAGACTTGGCAAATAGAATTGGGAAGGAAAAAGGATTTTCCTCCTGATTTGCAGATCTGGTACAACAGGTTTACACACCAGCATGCACCAGTCCGACCTCTAAACAAACCCTTCTCAACTAATAGACGAGTTTGAACCCTCACAAAAAAAGAGATAAACACTATCATCCTTACCATCACTAAGTCTGAAGGCAGGGGATCCTCTCTCTGAATGGATACAGGTATTACCAGCCATACCTTGACACCTTTATTCCTTTACTGCTCTGTTACATGATTAACACACAAAGAGATCAGAGTTGAGGTGATGATTTTCCTGCTTCTCATCTCTCATCTCCCTTTAATCTTTCACCTTCTCAGAATTTTGTCACTGCTGGCAGAACCCTCATTTTGCAGTTTCTACAACTCATACGTATTTCATTAAATGCTTGTGCATTCTAAGATGTGTTCCTGTATTCTCAGACCTGTTTGCACTTACTGATTTGAATCCCCCTCCACTATTACTGTGTTACTGTGCTCTCACTCTGAGTTATTTGTCTGAAGTTTTTTAAACTCATCCATGTGAAAGGATAGCCAGGGACAAAACATACTGCATCACTTTAAAGGTTTCTTTTAATACTTCAGTGTAGTTACAAACTGATTTTCTGAAAATTCAAATAAGGAAAGCCTCCATAATAAATGAAATTCCCTGAAAAGCCACTTTATTCCACTGAAAATATAATATTTAAAAGTTAAAAATAAAGTATTTCATGAAAAATAGTCTAAATAGGGATAAAACCTTCCCCTCTCTTTTATTTGCAAAGTTTAAACTTTCATGTAGCCTTAAATTTCTTTCCACCTCCTCTTTCCTTTTTCAGCCAGAAAACCAACACCATTGGGGTCCCAGTGATGAGGAATGACTCAACTGCAAGTGCTGAGTCACAATCACACTGAACACGCTCTTACATCTTGCTGGAGCACCAAATTAAATAGCTTTGCTTAGTCATTTGAGTTTGCTTTAACTCCTGTGATTCATTCAATTCCAGAACTTTGATTTCTTATTTGTGCTCTTAGTATATATTCAGTTCTATAACTCTTAGTGCTCAATTTTTTCAAGCCACCTCTAGTCTAAGTTTGATCTCAAGTTGCAGATGCAAGGTATGTCACTTATCAAATACGAGAGGCAATATGCCACAGTGCACATCAGTTTCATTTGGAAGTGAGCTCACACTCCTTGGACACCTATAAAGAATGCCAGCTGACATCTGAAGACACATGGATTAGGACTTCATCCCACCCTGAACCATGTCAGCAACAATTTACCAACGGCTTAAAAGCCTGACCTTTCTCTAGGAGGGTTCCTCAGCCTAACAAGGTCAGACATAAGGAGTGGTCAGCACTTTGTGCAGAGGACAAGGTATTTTACCATGATTAAACAAGTCAATGTTGGAGTGATAGATTTCCAATTCCTTAGTCATGCCAGTTTGCTACCTTTTGTCCTCTCTGTAGAGAGGTAGATAGAGCAAAATTTACCCAACTGCTTATCCCTTCTTCCAATTATTTATATATGGAAGAAGCCAGGTTTGGCCAGAACTAAATAAGGTAATTAATGAATGCATTTCTTTCCACAGCAATTTATAGCAATGCTTTGTTACTCCTCACATTTCAGCCGTAGTCCCAAGAACTTCTCTGAAAGGTTGCAGACAGGCTGGCATGGGGGAAGGAAGGAAACTCATCACTGACAGAAGAAAAGGCAGACACAGTAAATAAGTTTCTGATTACTACAACAATGCAGTACTTGCAGAAGGTAATTATCACCATACTGTTATTTATTCTTCTGTCTTCAGGCACAGATTTTTTTTCCTTACTGTCCACTTCTGCAGCAGCTGCACTTACAATTTTTATGCTGGCTTAGTGGTTAGTAAGCCTGTTGTGCTGAAAGCATCCAGTCAGTTAAGCATCTGGAAAATTTTCCCTTATGAAGAGATATTGTGAGACAGGGGTCAGCTCTGCATATTTCTAGGCACAAAGAACACTGCACACACTCAGATATAGTTCACAGAAATCCTACCCTAAAGGTTGGATGTCTTTATCCTAGCTCAGGGATAACTACAGTTATGATGCTTCTTTGGCCAACTATTCTGGACCTATCAATATTCAGAATTTGCATGGATGCGAGGGGGAAGTAATCTGAAAAAGGAAATATTTGTCCTTTGGTTATAAGGAATTAAGTTATCGACCAAACATTTTCAATGGGCTTCAGGTTCCCAAATTCTCCTCCAGAAATTTACACAATGTTACCTTTTTTTTTTAAATCCTAGCCAACCTTAGTTACAAATAATTTCCCAAAGCTTTATCCTTCCCCATCATGTACATGTAGTGTAAGTAAAATAAAAACACGCTACGGTGGAGAGAGTACTATGGCGGGCATAGTAAAAGTCACTTTGGCAATCACACCTCCTTTTTAAACCAGAAATTCCAGGTTACTCAAGAGCTGAAAAAGCTCAGAGCAACACATAACTATCACAAAGCTTTAGACAGGAGAAGAGTCAATTTTTGACATGATTCTTTTGTTTCTGGTGAGAACTATACTTCACCAAGAAAATATCAGGGAGTCTCCTACTGATATCCCCCAGCCAGGCCCTGGGAAGGCAGCAGACCTCCCTGTGGGATGGCTCTGGTTGGCATATAGAACCTTCAGTTCCCCTCAGAAGGGAGTCACCAGCTACACCCTCCCTTCTTTTTTTCTTTATAGCTGTGGCTGTAATCTGTCTGGTAGATGGGGTGTAACCAGGGAGACTGTCCTGACAGATCTTCTTCTTGACTGTCTTCTATCCAATTCTTTGGGTTCAGGGCCCCATACTTGTTCTTTAAGGGCACCAAGGTGGGGATGATGGGAATCAGGAATGGATTCTTTTACATCTCTGGTCAGGGACCCATTTCCGTTCCCCCTCCCAGCTTCAGATGATTTGCTCCATCTGCCTGATGGCAGGAGGGGCAGGGGGGCTTCTTGTCTTTATAAGTTATTAAGTCATTTCTGTCATCACATATTTCCTCTCTGAGTTTTCATGAGCTTCTAGGAAAAAGACATCTCTCAAACAGAGACAGAGCTATGCCTAACCATGTCAACAGATTGGCAGAAATCTGACAGACATCACATGCAGATAAGCAGGTATGAGATCAAAATTATGAAAAAAAAAAAAAAACAAACCAAAAACAAAACCAGAAAACCAAAGATGTTCTTGTTTAAGTAATTACCAAGCACAAACTAACATATCTTTACCTGTCAGTGTGTCACCACCCTTAAGCTTCCTGTCAAGAGAGACTTTGCTGCACATTGTACACATCTGCAGTTTGTCCTGCTTTAATGTATGTGGCAGCAAGTGCCACATGAGGGATACCACAAAAAAACAGTTAGACAAGAGGTCTCTACTGTCTTATTCTTGAAGCTGTGTCTTGTTTCACTCTTCACTTGACTTGCTGAAATTAGATAGAGACGTGCAATCAGCAAAGGAAGTAAGATTTGCTCAAAAAAATCAGGTCTTCTCAGAAAAAAAAAATCTTTTGTAATGGAAAATGTCCCAGCAATAATTGTCCTAGTACTGAACTTCTGAAGGCTGAAGACAGAAGAGAAAAAGAAAAAGAGAAAGAAGAGAAAAAGAAAATAGAAACCTACTGATTTACAGGGCTTCTAAAATTCTGTCAAGAGGCAGAAGACTTCATATTTCCATCCAAACTGTAAGTAAGAAACACAAGAAAGAATCTGAGGTAGTTTTTTTGCATGGAACACCCACTTCAGTTTTGTACACCCTAAGGAACTAGGTATTTATGTATGTAACAAAATATGTTTTCAAATCTATGAGCTAATTTCAGTTTTCCCAAAAGACGACCTTTATGTTTATGTCAGCATAGTACTGTTCACAACACAAACAAGCAACTCTTCCAGTCACCTCCTAATGCTGTGGTGGATAAATTTTGTAAACAAGCAGGACAAAACCTGATGTATAGTTTAAAAGCACTAGCATGTCACAGAATGCTGTTGTACAACCTCATTATCAGAACCTTCACAATATGCAGTCTTTGCCATCAGAAATCTTCAGCTGAGCAATATCGTACCACCAGGACAATGGGGCCAATCAGCTGTTCTCACAGCTGCTTTGCAGCCTGAAAAAAAGAGGATTAATGATGACAATTCTGCTGACAAGGAGACATCACCAGCAGGAAGAAATGTGCCATCATGTTACTTTCCAGCTGGGCTGTGCAGACAGTGATGCTCCTGCACTGTGTAGTGTGTACAAGGTGCCATTGATTTCTCTGATCCTATTGCTCAGCCACAGTAAAAAAAAAAAAATGACAGAGGATTTCAGTTTTTCTGTTTTCCAGTTTGATATTGAAGCATCATTTATGCTACTATTGTTTCTTGTTTCTCCCCAGAATACAACTGTTAGTCTTATAGATCTGTGCTGTAATTATTAGCAAATAAAGCTCCTACCTTACTGTAGCCATGGGGGAAAAATATGTCATCTTTCTATAGATACTGCTGTAAACACAGCAGTAATCCGTATAGGAAATCTGTATATATTTGAGACCTTTTAGATAAAGGTATACATTGCCCTCACATTACTTTCACCTCCATGTTTCCCACTGGATATTTGCTTTTTCTGCACATCATCCCTCAGCCAGTTACAGCAGGCAGCAAAAGTCTTTCATCTTTGATAGACAAGGTAAGGCAGCAGGAGCAAGGAAGTTTGGGGCAGAGGGGACTGCTGACAAAAACAAGCTTTCATTTTTTTTCAAAGGGAAAACCTATCAGCCACATTCGTTAAACAAAAAACTGTCACCACCTCATCATGCCCATAACAGAGTCAAAGAGGCAAAATAGTTTCCAGAGATCATCTAGTCTGTCCTCAAAGTGGATTATATGCATCTAAATAAGCAGTATGTGCTGCATGGTTGGTTCAACCCACTTATTATAAGTAACCACCTCATACAACTCAGAATTCACTTATAAAGTAGAAGTGATACAGAGGAGAAGGAAGGAAAACCCCAACAGTAATAGGGGCTTGATATTCTAACCCTGGGACAGGATAAACACCTGCATTTCTAAGGAAAAAAGCAGAGAGAGCTGAGAGAGAAAGCTGAGCTCTGAGAGAACTGATAGAAATGAGGTATTTTTCATTCCAAAACAGATCACAGTTGTTTTTTTCCTTCCAGTGCTGCTGTTTTCCACTCTAACCTGCTCCTTTAAAGATAGAGCTTGCCTTTCTGAGGTGATGAACTCTGTGGTCAGGCACTCTGACCACTAAGGGCACTTCTGGCAGTCCAGCCCCATCTTAGGTTTTGTCTGGAGTGGGAGGATCAGCTTGAAAAAGTGATAAGACAATCAGGGGTAGCTATTTGGGAATAAATAAATTAGAAGATAGAGAAGTCTATGCATAAATCTTACTTTATTTTAGTAGAAATGAAAATCCTCAAGGAAAAACTGAAAAACTCTTTACCCTAGGCTGACCCTGAATTCCTTTTTTAAATTTTAATTTACAAACAATATACCATATATGGAATGTATTAATTATTTTTATATACATTTAGACTAGAATGCTACAAGTTTTCTCTTGTTAAGCCAGTAGGGAAAGAGACAGAAAGAGGCAGAAGGAAAAGGATTTTCCATCCTCACAAGATTTCCCCTTATTTTCCCAAAAACCCTAAACCCAGTGAAACCACCTGGATTTAGATCATCTCTAACACTGCTACATGGAACCATGGAAGAGGTTCAGTTCACACTAGAGATAGACACTAAGCCACCATAGCTTTCCTCAGCAGCATACAGCTATCATACCATTCAGCAAAACACAAACAGAAACCAAGAGTGGCTTTGGAGAAGAACCAAACCGGTGGAAACATTCCTATACAGGTGGGATCCTGCAGCTGAACCCAACTTTGTCAGCCCCACCAAAGAGGTGTTGTTGTAGCTACCAAAGAAGATGGAACCCTCCCCATTTTGTGTCACAGAAGAATCAGCTGTTGAAACTCAGCCTATGTTTGTCCAGCCCATCTGCTCAAAAGTCACAGCAGAAGGACATATACAGACAAACACAAAGAGGGAAAAGGAGGCATCCACACAGGAGATGCTTTGAAGAGCAGAAGATAAGACAAAGATTTTTGTATGTCCCTAGGCCACAAAGCAAGTCAGAATTTGCCTCTGATCCCTTACTTACCTCTGTTGTCAGCCAGGTCACTATGTTCTTTGAGAGATTTTGCTGTCTGTGCATCCCCAGACCATAGCAAATCCTCAACAAATGGCACTTGTTATCCGAGGTCCAGACAGCTTTTAAACTTTGAAGAGAGCACAGCAAAAGCAAACAGGGCTGTCTGCATTTGCTTTTCCAAGCCTATCCATACCTCTCACCAGGATCAACAGGGTTCTTCAGTCACAGTAAGTACTATTTGTGGAAATCTATGCAGGGCCCAAGGTCCTGAGCAGCCTCTCCCCCAGCTCCACCTCTGGGCTCTGGCCACCTTCCAGCCCCAGCCCTGATGTGTGCAGTGAATGTCCCCACAGAGGTGACCATATTCTCAGGGGATTCAGAGGAGCAAGCTGGATTCACAGGATGACAGTCCAGCCTTTTCCCTAGAAAGAGGACATTGAGTACACGCCCCCAAACCCAGATAGCTTTCCCTGGAGATGATGTTCCTGCAGATATCACCTCAACTACATTAAATGACTTTGCACAGGGTGTCCTGAAGGGGATGCAGAGGTTTAGTTTATAGATGAAAGCACTATTATAAAACCATAATTAGGTATCATGTATACACACTCTGCATTAACTCTTCCTGGTATCTCAGTCTAATAGATCCAAAACTATCCTGTTCCTGGGTCAGAACAATCTGTACTAGCAGAACAGGCTGGGAATGAGGTTTTAGTAAAGCTGCCCTGCAGAAAAGGACTTGGGGGTGATGGTGGATGAAATCTGTACATGAGCCAACAGTGTGCACTTGCAGCCCAGAAAGCCAATTGCATCCTGGGCTGCATCAAAAGAAGGATGGCCAGCAGATCAAGAGAGATGATTCTACCACTTCACTCTGCTCTGGTAAGACCCCACCTGGAGTACTATGTCCAGTTCTGGAGCCCTCAATACACAGCAAGGACATGGACCTGATGGAGCAGGTCCAGAGGAGGGCTATGATAATGATCAGGGGGCTGGAACACCTCCCCTAGAGAGAAAGGCTGAGGGAGCTGAGGTTGCCTGGAGAGGAGAAGGCTCTGGGGAGACCTAATAGTGCCCTTCCAAGTACCTGAAAGGGGCCTACAGAAAAGCTGGGGAGGGGCTGTTTGCATGGGCCAGTAGTGATAGGATGAGGGGCAATGGTTTTAAATTAGAGAAGAGCAGATTTAGACTAAGTGTTTGGAAAAAGTTCCTTACCATGAAGGTAGTGGAAAAATGGAACAGGCTGCCCAGGGAAGTTGTTGAGGCCTCATCCCTTAAGATACTCAAGGTGAGGCTTGACAAGGCTCTGAGCAACCTGATCTAGTTGAGGGTGTCCCTGCTTACTGCTGGGGTGTTGGACTAGATGACCTTTAGAAGTCTCTTCCAACCCAAAGTATTCTATTCTATGGCTCTACACAGAGTACCAGTACCAGAGGTTCTTTCCTTATTCTTTCACATCCCTCAGAAATGCTGGTGTTTTTTAAACTTTACTTCTAAAATATAAAAACCATTTTGTAAGCCAAAACCAATATATTTTCCTCTCCCCACCCCCAATGAATCTAGCCTCTATCAGATAAATAAGGCTTTCTGAAAAGAGCCCTATCTTCTAGCCTGAGCAATTAATCATCTTAGTAAAAGAAGGCTGTGGAAAAAGTCAAAGAATGCACTTCATAAAAGAAAACCATATATTTTACTGTTTCTCCCATCAGAAAGTATAGAAAAAAGCTTAAAAAGAAAACCCAAACTGATGAACTCTGAAACGATGCCTCTTCAAGGCTTTTCCCAGCTGGTAAACCATACTGGATGATTTATAAATATGTACTGGAAGCAGAAGGATGAAGTGCTTCTGGCAAGTCACAGTTTATGTACCAATTTCTTCAAAAGCCATTTTGAGCAAGGGCATATTTTTGACCTAATGCACTTGATGCAGATATCACTACTGCCCGAATTGATACTGAATACCGAAAAGCACTTTTGAAAAATAATCAAGAATTCCAACCAGCAACCAAAAAACCCTCAGCCTGTGGCATTACAGTTGCACTGTGCAAGTTAACTCTAATAAGCTGTTTGCTGAAAGGCCATTCAGAGAAGGCTATCACCAGTACTTAATAGCTGACACGGGCCATTGAGTAGGCAAAGTGTCTATGTTCTGCAGAGTGAAAACTGCTTACCTGGGACAGATGTATTAGGCTGTGCAGCCTCATTGATAGGAACAGAATCATAGCCATGGCAGTATCACCAAGGATATTAGATCATAAAGGAATGAGACTAAAAGATTACTGTAGTAACTGATCGACTGTTAAAGCCTGGCAAGCATTATTTTTTCCACTCCTGATTTCTTAGCATTGTCATTCCACCACTAATTATTTAACAAAAGGAAGTGTGATATTAACTGCACATTTACTTCTTGTGGAGATCTGAGAAGACTGAAGATTGAGAATGAATGGTTTCTTGCCACCCTCGGCACAATGACAGAAGTAACACTAGCAAATAGCATGCTTTTTTTGAAAAGTCCCTCAATTCTCCAAGAACATCAAGTTCATAACCTGCTGACAAACAGGACACCTGCGAGTTACCCCAAGCCTCAGGCCACCAAACAAATGTCTCTTACACTTAAATGCAAAATTTATACTGCCAGTGTAAGATGAGAGGAGCTAACACTCCATGGGGAAAGAGAAAACCCATCTGTTATTTAAGGTATTGCATACTGTGGTTTGCAGCATTAGCACATGGATGCAAGCTTTTACTTAGCAAACAACTGTGAGGAAATCGTGGGGTGACTTGGTTTGCTGATAGGCTTGGGATGCTGGCAGCATTGCCAATGAGTAGCAGGGACCAAGAATCCTGGAAGTGAGTTAGGTTCATAAATAAAAAATGGCTGCAGAACTTGGACCACTGCTTGGAGTTTAAACACGGAGTTTATTTATTTGGAGAGCTATGTAAGACAATGCAATGCAGAGGAATACCTTGTTTTAAACTTGTCTCTAGAAGAGCAAGTTGGTCAAAAAGGAGCATGACTGTAGGTCCACTTTACAAAAAATCACACATAGATCAGTAGTTTTACAAGTACTTTTTTTTTATCCACTTTATGATAAAATGATCAGTAACATCTTATTCCTGAAGCTTGGCCTATTTCACCATATTCTACTAGTGATAATGAATGGCTCAATTTTTAGATGTTCAATTTAGAGCTATTAAAATAATAGATCTCCTTTTGAAATGCAAAGCAGTAATCCAGCGTTTCCAGAGAGCAAAGGGCACAACACAGGTGCCTATCTTGGTGCATAAAATTGATTCATACAGCTGCTCTGTTTTTGAAAATACTGGCCTTAGTGTTGAGTAAGTCCATGAGGATAGTTGCATATGGTCTTTGAATCAAACTTACAAAAAAATCCCCTTGTTTCACCTCCAACTCTTCCCTTAAATTCTCAATTTCTTCTCTTGCCTCCTCTGCAGCCATTCCAAAACATGTAGTCAACACTACTCACAGAACTATTCAAACAAACAAAACCACAATAGTGAGACTATTGATAGCTATTGATATAGCTATTGATCCCATCTTTATAAGTTTTAGATTGTGCTCAAGAACTGAAAAAAGTGGTTTTCTCTGTGCTTCACAGCCAATAGAATGCTTCACAGGCTAAAAGACTGATGCAGGTCATCAGAAAACATTTCTTTAAATACCATGATATTTTTCATTGTGTTATCACAAAGTCATTAATTTGAGTTCAAATCAGTTTGAACAAATGGCCAATTCATACTTGAGAACTATACTTTCAGTTTTATAGACTCAGAGGTATACATTCTACCTTTACTTGTGCCAGCTTAAAACTTTCAAGAAAATCCTTCCAAAAACTTCAACTGTGTTCATCATTATCATCAGTAATAAGACCCAATTCTGGAATACTGACAAAGTTTTATCTACTCATTGTGTCCCCTAATATTTTCAAAATATATTGCAGAAACTGTTCCTTCATACCAAATGTTTCCAAGCATAGCCTCTGGAAGCTGCATTAGAAATCTGCAGGTTTATCAATTCATTCCATGCTGGAGAATGTTTTTACAACAACTTTTCACAGTAACAAAAGAAACAAACTATTTCTCAGAAAATGCTCAAATTTAACCACAGTCTGTTGGTTTTTAAAGTATGGGATCCTTCAATTTAAAAGACAATGTTACCTAGGAAAGCACCATAATGTTTTGTCCAAGAATGAAAGACTAGGTTGGTCATAGTATTGGTCTGTACCACATTAGGTAGAGAGGACTTAACAGGATATTCAAGCACTGAGCAGAATAGCTGCAAACTTAATTCCAAACTCATCGTTTTAGGCACTATAGCAGCTATAGTTTCCTCTAAACTTTATAGTCAAGATAAGCTGGTTGCAATATTTACTGTAACAGAAGAAAATATTAAATCAAACCAACCCATTAATTTGTCTCAGGAGACAAAGACCTTGTTAGAAGTCACAAATCCAGGGGTTTTTTGCTCTTGCTGAGCTCTCTGAAGTATATTTTTACTAACTGCACCATCTACTGGCAGAATCTTGGAACTGTTTTCCATCGATTTCCCCGGACATACAAATTTTGATACTTCAGTGGTCTCAATCACCTAACAGCCCTTGAAGGATCACAGGCAATTTCTGTGAAGTTCATAAACGGCAATAATAAAGGACAACCTATTTTCAGATTTTATATATCTAACAATGTTCTTTCACCTCAACTGGAAAAGCATTCCTAAATCAAAGAAAAGTGAAATAAGTTTCTTAGTTGAACTACTAAAACAGGAGTGCTCCCTACCCTTTCCCCTTGCCTCCCTGTAAACAAAAAAAAAAAAAAAAAAAAAACACAAACAAAAGACATCCTAAGACACCTAAATATTTCTACAGATCTGGTTATTGTAACATCTTGGGTGGACACAGGGCACAGGACAAAAAGAAACAGGACCACAGTAACTAAGCTTTGAATAAAAACCTGCATAACAAAGAAAATCTAGACGGTGTGCATGGTAACTGGGATAGCCAAGGAAAATTTTAATGTCCTTATTTTTACTTTCCATTCATTTCAAGCTTACAGTTCATACTCATAGCAAAGAAGGAAAAGTGAAAACAAGCAAATAATTTATCTGTGAACCATCGAGGTTATAAACATCAACTGGTACATAAAGAACATCCATAACACCAGTGACTGATTACTGGAGCAGTAACAGATCACTGATAGGCTTTCCCCAAACAAAATATTATTAATTCACCAGTATTTTGCTGTTTTTAGAAAAGTTTGTTAATGCAGACTGGATCTGTCTTTAATAGCAACAGGAACATCAGAAAATATATAGTTCATGTTCAGAAACAGTCATGGAACACAGTAAGTCTCTTCCATTTTTACCAGGTTATTTGCACCTACTTCTGTCCTTGGATACATTTTGCTGGTGCTCAAGGTCTTCCCTTATTCTTGACTGAAGTTCCCTTGTCATTCTTCAGTGGGAAGAAAGAAACCAAAACACTGGAACAGTTCTCTGCCTGCGTTTCTGACACAAAATGTTATCACTTCTACTTGTAAGAGACATTTTTCCAAAAGGGACACCTTTGGAAACACGAAGTGAAGCCTCTCAAAATAAAAAAACCTCAGCACACCATTTAAGATTTGTTATTAGAAAGCAATCATGCATCTCCTGCACATATTGAAGAGCTTGTTTTCTAATTTCAAGAGAGAAAAAGACATGGTTCAACTGGATAGTGTCATAAGAAATATTAAATTTTCTGGTATTAGAAGAAACATACAGATTTGTTTATCAGTGAAACACATGGTCATATCCAACACCTTTGTCAGCCTTCACTAACTCCCTAACTAGAAGCACCTTTGGGCAGTGTAAGTTAACACAAAAGGGCTCTATCTAGTACACAAAGATGCTTTCCTCCATCTAAAGTGAGGGACTTAGAAACACGTCAGAACTTGCAGTAAAGATCCACACCATAACTGTGGAGCTGCTACAGAACAAGACTTGACAGGGTTCAGTGCTCCCTCAACTTTGAGCCTCATTTTTCTTATGACAAGAGGAAAGAATAGAATCATAGAATCATAGAATTAGCCGGGTTGGAAGGGACCTCAGAGATCATCTAGTCCAACCCTTGACCCACCGGAGCAGTTGCTAGACCATGGCACTGAGTGCCACATCCAGTCTTTTTTTAAATGTCTCCAGNCAGTCTACCAGCTATTTTGATGCCTTGAGAATAAATACCCCAGTAGCAGAAAGAAGTTAATTCTTAAATGCAGATGAGCTTTCACATATGCCAGCTGCTGCCCCCGTAAAAAAACAGAGTGAACTGTCATGGGCCATTCTCTATGAACTTGACTTTGTGTGGAAGTTAGTGTGTGCTATTTTACATATCACATTGAAATGAGAAAATGAAATGAAAGGACTGAGATTGGTCTATGCAGGAGCTACCTGAAATGCCAAATGCACAACCTGGTTAGTAAATGGTGGTGAGTGCTTCCAAAGGGATAGAAAGTAAAAAAAAAAAAAATTAAAACAAGTAAAATGAAAAAGTGCGGTGTCTGAAATTGGCTGCAGTGATAGGACTGTAGAGGGGGGAAAAAAAAAGAAAAAAAGGAGGAAAAAAAAGGGAAAAAAGGGGGAAAAAAACCCAAGAAAACCCCACCAAAAACAGAGAGACATCCAGTTACCTTAAAATCATCTTTGAGTTTCAAAAATCAGTCCTTGGAAAAAGATTCCAATTGCACATTTAATGGAGACAGCAAAGTATTAGTGGCTAGAAAATGTATTACGATTACCTGGAATTATAAATAAATTTTCATTCATAGATAGGTATGTTCTCTCTACTTAGGTATGTCTATGCTATGACAACAGAAATTTAATGAAAACTCAGCAAAAATAATTACTGAAGGACACAAGAGATAAATCAACTTCTCTTATTCTTTTATAAATAAGAAAAAATTACTTTCTCAGAGAGGAATCTCAGAGGAATAAGTAGATGCTACACCAGTCAAGCAGTGTGCATTATTTTCAGTTAGATCAAGCTGTTGCCCGAAGTAGAGACACAAACGTGTCGGTTTGATCCGGTGCTTTATTAGGGGCCCCGGGAAACCTGGGGACTAAAAGTCCCAAATCAGGATTCCGAAAATCCCCCGTTTGGTTTCAGCTTTTATACCCTTTTACAATGAGACCTTCGTGCAGAATTCCAGCTACAAAACGGTAGACAAAACAGTTACATGCTTTATACAAACAATGGTAGACAGGCATCCACTAACTACAAATCTCTCATGCTAGTTTAACTTAAGATATTATTTAACCGACAACCCCTCCCCCCCCCTTTTATGTGCGTAACATTTCNAAAAAGACATGGTTCAACTGGATAGTGTCATAAGAAATATTAAATTTTCTGGTATTAGAAGAAACATACAGATTTGTTTATCAGTGAAACACATGGTCATATCCAACACCTTTGTCAGCCTTCACTAACTCCCTAACTAGAAGCACCTTTGGGCAGTGTAAGTTAACACAAAAGGGCTCTATCAAGTACACAAAGATGCTTTCCTCCATCTAAAGTGAGGGACTTAGAAACACGTCAGAACTTGCAGTAAAGATCCACACCATAACTGTGGAGCTGCTACAGAACAAGACTTGACAGGGTTCAGTGCTCCCTCAACTTTGAGCCTCATTTTTCTTATGACAAGAGGAAAGAATAAGTAGTACCACATGCTCTGGCCAAGCCATGGGTCTGAAGGAGTCTGGATCAGAGACGCCAGAGCACACTGCAGGACCAGGCTGTGCAGCTGCATTGTAGCATGAGGGTCCACGGCGGGGGGAGAATGGAGAACAGAGTCATGGCACCTAGATAGATCCCCCAGCTATTTGCTGACATTCAAAACATGCTGAAGGTTAGTGTGCTGCATCTCATCCTTGTTAGTACCCAGAGCAAGCTCTGTCAATACCTTCCTCACTCTCTCACACAGCACCTGCGCTGGCAGTCGATCACAGGCCTCACACCATTGCTGATGTTAAAGAACCAAAACATTACCACGATCTGCAGATGCAAAGCAAAGCTAGTTGAGGCCATTTGTAAAGGTCCACATGAAAAACTGGTTGCAGCTTTCTCTCAAGTTTTGAGTGTTGATCAAAGCAAAATACAAGGTTAGATAAATTACTGGCTCTACTCAGGGAGGTAACATCTATATTCCTCAAGATTTACATTACCAATGGACTGTTTTTACCTCAGAACAAAGGACTAAATAATCTTCCTACACACACCAATTGCCACTAAATTACCATGAGATCTACTCCAACCCACACAAGTATCTATTTGTATCCTCACTGCAGTTTTGGCAGTACATCAATTACTTTGACAACCCTCACAACTGTAAGAATACATATAAATCTTGATCCAAAGATGAAATACTGCTTTCATTAGCTTAAAATAGCACTAGATAAAAAATCCTACCAGCTATATTAGAACACTTTGCTGTTCTATTCTCTTCCAGGGGAACTATCTCCTCCCTTTTACCTCTATCTGATAGTTTGCAGCAACACACTCAGGAATACAAAGAGCTCAAAAGCTGCAGCAGACTCCCCATGTCAACCATGCTAACTATTTACTCTAACAGACTTGTATTTAAATTAGGAGCTTCAAAACATTCACTGTTAATTTGTTAGGTGAAGGTAAAGCAGTGATATTCCATTCTGCACAGTTTTAAAAGACAGATAATTGCAGTCAGATAATGATGGGTACAGCCTGCAGCCTACCATCACTTCAGAAGAACAACCTGCTGATCCATAAAGAGACAGGAATCAGCGTCAGAAAAATGCTGCCTTATGAACGTAAAAGACTCCAGGGGAAAAGAAAAGAAGGCACTACAAACCTCTCTGCTTTCACTTCTTTCTACTACACATTGTTTCTGATTATTCTCTGGTTTGAAAGACTCAGTGCCTGAATAATTGTATGTGCTAGGTGTCCTTGCCCCTCCTATCTGTATAACTCAGTTATCTGTCACCCTGCAAAATGTAATGTTGATGCCCCAACAACGCAGCTTAGAATTTGCCTCCTTAGCTTCTGCCCACTGCCGTCTTTCCCAAACATTGCAATGTATCTGTATTAGGATTAAGGAGGCTGCTCTACCCTTGGTCACAGCCCTACAGTTCCTACTGCACTGAAAAAGTTCTCCATGTGGTAAGAAGTAGCAAACCTACTACTGATTTAGGAACCACTACTTTAAAGGCTGAAGGATGAGACTCTTTCTGTCTCCAGCTCCACCACACCTGCACCACCACCAAATGGTCTTCTTTTTGCACAGAGTCTTCAACTCAGACCCTGTTCCCCCATCCTCTTTTATTGCCAGAGCTCTTTTCCCCACCCTCCAAAGCTAGTCTGCCTAAAGAACATAAAAGATAACTGGAATATGAAAAAGAAAATCAGACAGTAAACCAGAAGTCCAGGACAACAGCAAGTGGAAATTTTCTTTCTCTGATACATTCAAACAGTCTAATTTGGAAAGAAGGTGAATACAGCATCTGCAAAATTGCATTTGAAAAACAAATCTTCTTGCTTTTGGGGGAATTGTGCAGGATTTTGACAACTACCAACTACAACTTAAAAGGTCTTTTAACACTCTTTCTACTATATCACTCCATCACTTTGGATACTTTTACAGTCATTCATATGACTGATATTGCAGTAAGATTGTTTAAAAAAATATACTACCCAGCAAACAAAGAGCTGCAGGTAAATAATCACAGATTGTTTACAAATAAAAGATAAATAGAATGGAAGAGGGGATGGGAGAAGAGAAGGAAATAAACATTTATGGCAGGAATAAATATACCTGTAATACTGGAATATTTCATCTTAGTCTTAAAAATAGTATAGCATTTTCACAACGTAATTATGCCACAGAATAGTAATGATTTCAATAGATATTCAGAGGCTTCTCTTGCTAGGCTTGAGCAGGCTGAAAGACCTTTTAACTCAATGGTCCCTGCCACAATATTGCTACACAGAGATAACACCTTCTAACTTTTTTAATTAGTTCCACATTCAACTCTGTACACATTAGAAAATTAGGAACCATGGAAAATTTATTTTTCCATAAAGTTCTGAAAGAAGACAACACTGGTTTGTAAAGTTCATCATCAAATACAAGTGACACTGATGTCTGCATGGTCTCACCTAACCTCCACTGCTCCCAGAAAGCACATATGCAATCTTCCTTCACATAAAAGAAACAGGGGAAATGTAGAAAAAAAATAGTAAGCTTATCTAGACTTAAGTTATGGTAAAGAATTAGCAGCCACTCATTATTTCTTGCAGATACAGAGATTATTACAGCATAACGAGCCTTTTGCCCATTTCTCTGCCCTTGCAGTTTCATTAGGACGGAACATTCATCCTTGATGTGTTCCTATTCCTCCTGTGCCTAAAAGGGCTTCAAAAGCTCTTGTTATAAGTGCCAGTTATTTTAGCTGGGATAGCTGCTCTCCCATATGTATCATCAGCAAGTTCCCTGATGATACAAAACTGGGAGGGGTGGCTGAGATGCCAGAAGGCTGTGCTGCTATCCAGTGTGACCTGGAGAGGTTGGAGAGCTGGGCGGGGAGAAACCAAAAAAAGTTCAATAAGGGCAGGACTAGGGTACTCCTGGGGAGGAACAACACCATGCACCAGTATAGGTTAGGTGCTGACCTGCTGGAAAATAGCTCTAGAAAAAAAGACCTGGGAGTCATGGTGGACAAGAGGCTCAGCATGAACCAGCCTTGTGCCCTCACAGCCAAGGGGGCCAGTGCCATCCTGGGTGCATTAACAAAAGTGTGGCCAGCAGGTCGAGGGAAGATGTTCTCCCCCTCTACTCTGCCCTGGGGAAGCCTCACCTGGACTAATGTGTGCAGTTCTGGGCTTC
The DNA here is from genome assembly GCA_038090715.1 of Florisuga fusca. Classification (NCBI taxonomy): domain Eukaryota; kingdom Metazoa; phylum Chordata; class Aves; order Apodiformes; family Trochilidae; genus Florisuga; species Florisuga fusca. The sequence goes on from JAAWXA010000005.1 coordinate 32,613,103, forward strand.
TAAGTTCAAGAGGGACAAAGAACCTTTGGAGAGAGTCCAGCACAAAGCTCAAGAGGGACAAAGAACCTTTGGAGAGAGTCCAGCACAGAGCCACCAAGGTGATTAAGGGACTGAAGCATCTGCCCTGTGAGGAAAGGCTGAGAGAGCTTGGGCTGTTTGGCTTAGAGAAAAGGAGGCTGAGGGAGGAACTCCTTAGTGTTTATAAGTACCTAAAGGGCAAGTGTCACGAGGATGGGGACAGACCCCCCTCTGGGTGTTCAGTGATATAACAAGGGGTAAAGGTATCAAACTGGCACAGAGGGGATTTAAATTAAATATGAGAAAATAATTCTTCACTCTGAAGTTAACACAACACTGGAATAGATTGCCTGGAAAGGTTGTGGATTCTCCGTCCCTGGAGACATTCAAGACCCACCTGGATGTATTCCTCTCAAACCAGCTCTAGGGGATCCTTCTCTAGTAGTGGGGTTGGACTAGATGATCCCTCAGAGGTCCCTTCCATCCCCTTACCATTCTATGATTCTGTGATATTGCAGAAAGGCAGCCCTGAAATTGCCTTGAATCTAACCAACAGCAGAATAATACAATATATATTCTGCAGTACAGGTATAGCAGAAGGAAGATATGTTTTTTCTTAAAATCCACACTTAGACACATTTAGAGAAAGAAATAACGTTTGCTTCAGAACACCTAACACCAAATTGTATACAAATAATGTCATATATATTGAATAAAGAAACATAAAGAATAAATAAGAGACACTAGGAAAGGAAACACATCTTCCAGCGGGGCACTTAAAAACACCTTAAGTTCTATTTGTTGTTTGCCTTCTCTTTTCTAAAACAAAAACAAAAACACAAAAAAAAAAACAACCTTCACCTATCTGACACAATGGCAATATCAAAAAGTACTTTTTGAAGGCAGAGTGATGCACTGCTATTCTACTAGGCACAATCACTTTCCATGTGTAAAATTGGAATTCATTGGTGATAAAAGTGAGCAGAAGTCTTTGCAGATGCTTCAGATACTTTCCAGGTCAACTGAGGAGTTCTTAAATGAGAAAACCCAGTAAGCAAGTCCTGTGAAATCCCATGAACTCGTGAATGCATATGCATATGCTTTGTATACAAAATGCCAGCACAGTCTGGCAAATACAGCAAAACATTGTAAACATACCAGAAGAGGGAATAAAGGAGTAAAGGAGTTTTTTGCATTTTGAACTGATATTTGAGTTCCTGATGCCCAAGAAATTTGAATAAATACCTGTTTAAACAGGCATTAAACCACACCTACCCAATAGTCATCTCGTTCACCAAGTGGGAGACCAAGTAGTGTAAGGATCTAAAAACAGAAGTTAGCTGTAAATTCAAGAGCACAAAGATCAACTTCTTTAAGTACATATGATTTAGCTTGCTGAATTCAAACCCACAGTCACCATTTGGACCAAGCGCCTTCTAATAAATATGTGGAAACAAGACTGCCTAGAATTATTATTTCACAATACTAAAAAGTATTCTAATAACTCTTATTTCGTGGTATGGAATAATTAGTTGGTACATTTCAAAATGAGCTGATGTTCAGGCAGATTAGCCCAGCCCTGCCAACTGTAACAGCCGTGTAAATCTGGAATAAATCCAGAAAAGTTAATGAACACAATTTAGTTTTTTACCAGTTTGAGAGTAGTTTGGGCATTCAGTAGAAAAATGTACCACAGGCTGTGAAACAAGCATATTGACAATGAGAAAGTCCATTCATTTAAGGACAAGGATGAAAATAAACATGAACATCTGCCTCCATCACTTGCCAGCCCATCTAAATCAGGCAAGATTCCAAATGGAAGGAGTTGCACTCATGTATTACTGAGCATATGAAAGCACTAAGGGCTGCAGAGATGGCTTTACTTTAGATATATCTTGAAGTGTAGGGTGTACATTGCAAAACTGGAGCCTGTACCCAAAATAAAATCCAAAACTTTAAAGCTATTTAAGTAATTAAGTTTTGAAAACCTCGTCTTTGGCTCTCTTTCCTCGCCTTAATTAAATCAAAAGAAATTAACTTAAACAAGGAACACCTTGGGGAGCTGGGCAGGAGAGCAGCAGGGAATTCTACTAGATTGTCATTTGTATTCAGTTCCAACTTTCTCTGAAAACATATCTATATATTTATATGTGTGTGTTATCTCATACAGATGTAAAGATCCATTTTGGTGAGTACTTGAGAGAAGACTCAATTTTATTTAATACCTACCACTCACAGAGATCCTGGTACCCAATCTAGAGTTCCCAAGAAGGGTAGTAGAATTATGTAAAAATGCTTCTGTACAATAAATTGTTCCTATCCTATTCAGAGTTGTCCATATATTTCTACCATCCTCTTCAGTTAGGTAAATACACTAGCTGAAAAGCATTTTCCAGTGGGATTATTATAGTAAGAGCTGCTTCAATTTTCATTTTGTACAGAAATTTCAAACAGCTATAGCTGATATATGTTTTCAGCGATAACCAGTGAAAAGCCTTAAGCTCAAAAATCTCCAAAGAAAAAAAAAATCTCCTGTGCCCTGATAAGTGATTTTACAGCAGAAACAGAATTACTCACATGAAATTCAAGCACTGACACTTCTAACAAGTAGTCTTATGTCCTCATCCTCCTGTCCCTAAGCCTGCTTGCTCTGTGCCATCTTAGTGCATTTTAAGTCCAGAGAAATAAAGCACTTACTCACTTCAGTTTTGATCCAGAAATTCTGTAACACAAGTGATCCATATCCAGCTTCTAAAATCAGACTGGAACAGCAGTTAGCAGTAATTTTTACAGTCTCTCAGAAATTCACATTACAGGCTGGGAAGCTTATTTATCACAGTGGTTTTTCTTTGAGGCTGAAGTATTCTGTCTGCAGAAAGCAACTGTGCTGTCTGGACACCTCAGCAACTCAACACACCCTGAATCTGTGTCTGTACATGGACCCTAAAAAAGAAGAAAATTTCTGGGAACATTCTACTACTTGTGTAGAGGTAATAGCAAGTGTCAAGCCTTTGTTAAAAGAGTCCACAGCTCTATTTGCAGTAAAGTAATGCCAAAACTGGATATAGCTTTGAGAGGGAAATGACCCACTAACCAGCATCCACCTTGGGTGCCAATACAAACCATTAGCAGCCAATACAGCAGTAAATGAAATTTTGGAACAATCTCAGGACATTCATGCCAGGGCACAGTACAAAAGTGTGGAAGTCTATCACAGGGGCTCTGATTGTAGATTATGCTTTGGGACCATATCATTTTCCTGCAAATGCCTTTTCACATAATGCCAGAGAAGAAGGAAGAATATCCAAACATGATTACAGGCTGAGCTGAGAATGGATTGAGAACAGCCCTGAGGAGAAGGACTTGGGGGTGTTTATTGATAAGAAGCTCAACATAAGCTGGCAACATACACTTTTAGCTCAGAAAGCCAACTGTATCCTGGGCTGCATCAAAAGAAGCATGGCCAGCAGGTCAAAAGAGTTGATTCTTCCCCTCCACTCCACTCTTGTGAGACTCCACCTGGAGTCCTAAGTCCAGTTCTGGAGTCCCCAGCATGGACTACCTGTCCCTGAAAGTGTTGAAGGCCAGGTTGGATGGGGCTTTGAGCAACCTTGTCTAGTGGAAGGTGTCCCTGCCCAAGGCAGGGGGCTTGGAACTACATGATCTCTCAGGTTCTTTCAAATCCAAACCATTCTATGATTCTATGATCTTCAGTCAGCTGCAGGCAAACTATAACCCACACACCCATATTAAGCCAGACACAGAAATTATGCAACACTACACACTCATACACTACATATGCACACTCACACACTCCCTTTCGTTCAATTACAGCTGTTGAAACTGTCACTATTACAGCAAGTGCTTAATGACATTCTCTTTTTGTATATTGAATCCACTGACTTTAACAGCTGACAGACTCATCCCACATTCACTCAGCAGGACATGAATCTTGATCTTTAAATGGCTTTGAGTGAGAAAAGAATCTGTTCAGTAACAGTTCTGCTTCGAAATAGCACCCCATTCTCATTCCCAAACATTTCAGCAAGAGATGGGCCAGGTATCTTCAAAGTCTTAGCCAAAAAATTACATGCATCAAGAAGAGGTACTAATTAGTGTGTACATATGGCAATCCATTCCAGCTGCAGGGAGATAAGAGACCAAATCGAAGAGGAGGTTGTTCCGCTAAGAAGCACCATTCTCTCTGACTCCAGGAGGGCCCTTGTATCTTCATAGTCACAGCTGGTTATGAAATTCAGCAAAGTGAAGCACGTACTTACTGTATTAGTTCAAGTCTGAAGGTCTAATTTAACCTTACCTGCCTAGAACATGGGTACTTCAAGTCTTCTCAGTTCTTTCTACTAAATTAGATAAGGTTCCTTTCTTTCCCCATTAGAGTGTCACAAATGGAGTGGTTTAATACTTCAAAAGTCACTCACATGGCTTTGAACAAGTTGGATATGGTCAAGTTTTATTGTACTTAATTTTTTTTCCCTAAATTATTTAAGTCAATCTTCAAAAGCTTGTGAGTATATTTAGATATTTGGCCAAGAGCTTCTGACATTTGAAAACTGGACCTACAAGAGGAAACACTGAAAAGGAAGTCAGTGTACCTATCATTAAAAAAACCACAAAATATATTCAAACTCATTTTAATATAAGTCAGCATTAATGGATGAAATAATTTAGAAATTTTATTAAAAAAATAAGTTCTCCCTTGAGCAAGTCCACATTAAGAAGTGTGATTGCATATCAGGAGGAAGGAAAATTTTTGAAAGCAATCTTATCATTCCATGGCTGCTATTTTTCTGTTTTCTATAATAGAAAGACAGATTGGAAACATTTATCAAGTGTAGGACAACTAATCAAAGATCTGTTGTCAAACCTCTGCTCCCTGAGCAGTCTGAATAAAGCGAAAGTAACAACTAAAATGTTCTTTTGAACTCAGTTAACTCCAGTTATGATGTTCTCTTTCTTTCATGACAGGCTAATACTGGATGAAACATTTAAGTTTTTCAAGGAAAATCTTAAAAAAGGATTAGCTGAGAAAAATAAAAACCTTTCTTGCTGTAAATAAATACAGAAAATTAATTGAAACCCAAATTCAAGGTGTACAGAAGTCTCAATCTGTGCACTTATAATGACCTAAGACACACAAAAGTAGATAGAGTGTTAGCTTAGACACAAAAGCAGACAGTTTTATATTCAAATAAGCAAAACCATGAAATTTAGTGAGGTGAGATCAAATACAAGGGGAAAAAAAACATTTTGAGCTCTAAAAAGAAAAATAATAATAAAACATGTTCTTGAAATACAAATAAGATACTCTTTCCTAAAAAGCTGAGTATCCTTATTAAGTGTTGGACAAAACTAAGAGGTTAATGCTAAAAAAGTCAAATTATGCATCTACACATGCTAGGAACTGGATGATGTAATGTGACAGTTTGCCCCACACTGTGCAGCAGGTCAACAATTTTGCTTTCTCTGTAGTATTCACTCAATATTACATATAAAAAACACAAAACCCTCACTGAAGAGGATGGCTGATGCCTGTTCTAAATGAGAAAACTGAGCTGTAGAGACAATCTCAAGCAGAACTGAGCTGAATTCAAGAATGATTCTATTGAAGTTAAGTGACAGGTTTTTTCTTCTTTGAAGTAACAATGAGATTAGATTCCAGGTCCATACAATGAGTGGCACTTGTAATCAACACTCAGCTAACCCAAAAGTAAAAGTAAACTTCATATTCATCCAACATCCTCCATCCAATTTATCAGCACAACTAAAATGAAGCAAGTGTCCCTTGTTTGCCCAGGGACAAAGAGCATATATATTCCATAAATATGCCAGACAGTCAAGCTGGTGGCATGCCAGCTCCACCAGAAAAGCATTTTTTTTGTTGGAGTCACACTAGTCTTGAAACAGAAGCTGTGAAAACAAATTTTGCCACACAAAAACATAAAACCCAGCCCTCACAACCTTTTGTTTTCTTTTGTTTTGTTTTTTGACCATAGATGCACTTTGAGAAGAGAACCTCATTTTTGCTTTAGGGCTTTGAAGTGAAGTTTAAGGTCCAACAGTGACCATCTCCATCTGGTTCTAGACTGAACACAGTGAGACTTTTACAGGTTTGTTGGAATTTAGCACTGGTTAGGGGAGAATTTCACTGTGGCAGCTACTATTGATTCTGAAAGACTGCTGGATAGCATGATCCTGCTCACCAATGGAAGACACATGCCTTGGAATCTCCAGATCTGTCCAAGACTACATGACCTCTCCTTTGACTTCAAGTTACTTCTGTATCTGGAGAGCAATAGGTGACAGCATTCCCTTGCATAAAGTCTAGTGAATGACTTGCCCAAAATGAACCATCATTGAATCTTGGGTGATTTGCTACACCACATCCTGACCTCCACCAGAATGCTGGGAAAATAAAACAGAGTTTTGATAGAAAAAGTACCAGCATGCTCTCATCAGCTAACCATCTGAGCTCTTCGTAGGCCTTTCAGCTTTTCATTTTCAATGCCTTTCCAACAGCAGAGGTAGTGAGGAAAGAACAATTTAATAAGAAGCCTCTCTCAGAGAAAGACAAATGAACCTCAGTCTCCACGATTCATGCCAGCACTTTCTAGCCACTGAGGCATCCTTTATGTTCCCCTCTGCTGAAAACTCACCCACACTGAATGGCTTTCACTAGCAGCTAATGTACTTGCTTTAAATTATGCTATTTCAAAGTGTTACATTCACACAAAGGAAAACCACTCATGGAAAAATTTATATATATATATATATATATATATATACACACACACATTTGCTTCTGTACTTACTCTGAAACTCTGTCTGTCTCACTGTCATGTTGCCATAGGGCCATACTATGCTATAACACTGAAGCCAACGCTGAATGTCACTTACTCCCTTGGCAATGACACCTGCAAATGCGAAAAAGGGCAACTGTATGTTGACATTTTGCATCCAATGCACACATTTATACACCTCATTTGCTGGACTCATTATTTATATCCCTTCAAAATGAGACTGAAAAAGAGGTTGTTTCATTTGAGGAGAATTGAATTAAAACAAAAATGAGTGCAGCTGACCCAAAGGAAAAAAGTAGAAAAGGAGCTCAATCTCAAATAATCAAGATTATTTATGTGATTTCAACAATCTTGGCTTATGATTTTCATTTTTAAAAAAAACAAAAAAAGAACAAAAAAAAAAAAAATCAAAACTCACATCAATATTACTGTCAATTCATACATTTTATGGAACCAAGTAGTTATTTAATATCATGCTTATTAGCATTGTTCATGAAAATTGTTTAAAAGTAATTTGGTTTCATGACATTACTTGAAGTCAGTTTCTGTCCAATACTGGCAACAGAGAGATTTTATAAACTTGCATAAGTACTGAAATCCTGGCCTGACCCATGAGAAACTAAAGTTCAAAAATTGTCTTTGCCAGAGGCAAGAAAACCTGTGCTAAAAACCTTTGACTGAAGCTGAGCAAGAGCTTGAGTCTGTGTATCCCATGTCTCAGCAGCCAGCCACTAGACTTGTGTTTCCATTTCTATTTATTGAAATCTCTACTTTTCATGCCTGCCCAATGTTGCCCATGTGCCAAGAAAAAACTTAGAATGGAGTAGAATAATAATTTTCAACTATCTGAGGAACAGAACTTCTTTATTTTCTCTAATAAGTGTAGATCTGCATTTGATAGACTATCAATTTTTTATTGCAGTTGGACTCTGTTGTTTGTTTTTTAATAAAGACGCTCCATTTAAAAAATGAACATTTTAAAGAAATCTCAAAACATTATCTCTTTCTCAACACAATTAAGATCATTAATATTTTCTCTTGCCTACCATGAAAGCACTGAGGTTTAGCCCTCTGATGTTTTTATCCATTTTAGCCATTCTTTTTGTGTCCAAATATCTTCAAACTATTATACTGGGGAAAAAAATATATTCAGGTGCTCTTTGTATCATCCACAGCTTGACTAATTGCCTTTAACATCATCTCCCTGGTTTCAAAAAAGAGGTAATTAACAAAAATAATAAGAAGGGAAGGAGCAGATGCAGCCTGAGAAGGACTGCAAACCTTTCACTTTGATGAAGTGGCTTGCTGAAAACTGAGAATACAGCTGAGAGACAGCCACTGGCATATTAAACTGGTAATGATCAGTCTGGACTGGGTAACAAGGAGAGAATGGGGTGTGTTTATTGTCTGTCTCAAATTGAACAGTAACCGAAGCATATGCATTAAAAATTAACATATTTTTAATTGTATTTGCATCCTACTTATATTCTCTGAGAAAAAGAAAGAACATCTGAGAGCTAGATCACAGCCCACAGTAAGTTCTTTATAGCTGGTCACAGTGAATTGTCACCAAAACCACACTGACTTTAAGTGCTAAATGACCAAGCACGGACCATAAAAATCCCAAGCAACAGAGAACCAAATTAAAGTATCCAAAGCAAGAGGAGAAGAAAATTCTGTGTATATTTCTTATTGCAGAAAAGGACCAGAAGACAAGATGAATACAAGGCCATGACAAGGGCTAGCCCAGTAGTGGGTGTATAGTTAGTGTTTACTTCCCCCTTTGCAGCCACAATTTTCTCATATGAGCACAGTGGAAGGTCAAGAGCTACAGTCAATAGCTGCAACATATCAGATTACTGCTACATACAAAATGGAAAAAAAGGTTCACAGTGAATATAGAAAAGCACTGGAAAAGATTGCTCTGAGAGGTCTGGAGTTCTGCGTTCTTGAAGCTATTCTTGAAGCAGAACAAGCCCATGAGCATTCTGCCTTAACCTTGAAGCTGGTTCAGCCTGTTTCAAGCAGGGCTGGATGATCTTCATTGGTTCTTTCCAACCTTATTATTCTGTAATTCAAGGATACCAGGTCTTTATTTTTAAATATGAGTGCCCAATATTATACTCTAAATAAAGCTAGACAAGTTATTCTTACATGATGTCAAGTGCTAACAATGATTCTACACAGGTAAAGCATCCAGCAAGTATAAAGAAAGTCTAAGCACTTCACTCCCCACAAGTCACATTCTGGTGTGCTCATGAACTAGAGCAATGTAAATGACAGTATTGATAGCTGTCACACAAACAGGTGGAAGAAATGGAGTGATGTCTCATGTCAGAAAAAAAACTTTTATGTAAACAGTTCTTGAAAAACACATCCAGTCATTGTAGCCTCAGCTCTATAGCTGAATTGTAAAGGATTTTTTCTTTAACTTTGGATTTGTTATCTATAGCCAGACTGTCCTCTGATATCAGCCACACACTAGTAGTACACATTCCCATGATGAGCTGTCACACAGAATGTGGAGAGCAGCCTGCACTACCAACTCAGCCTCTCTGTTGGTTTCTGATGACTGCACCTACCAAGCTGTTCTAAAAGAGAAGTTCAGCTTCCCCAGTGCCCCTTAGATTTGTGTGACAAAACATCAAAAAAGAACTTCTGTTTGAAAGCCAGTTAGAGAGAATGGTGGTTTCTTTTTGGTAAATAAGAATTTAATTATTTCAAGAGCCAATAAAGGGCTCAGAAGAGGAGGGAGGGCACAGAAGAACTTGAAGGAATTCCCTTTTGCAGCAGAGATCTTCTGTACCTTCTGAATTCAGTCTATTTCTTCTACTCCTCTGGTAGGATACTTAATACTTCATATCCCCAAAGAGTATAATCTAATTCCTTCAAACAAAAGACTTAACTTTTTATGAATGGAAAATAAGCCAAAATAAATATATTGTCTAATGGCAGAGGTACCATATCTTAAAAATAGCTACTGGGATACTGTGTCATCATTTAATAACAGCAATACTTAGTCAAGTGGAAACCATGCCCTGAGGGAACAAGATTGCCTGAAAAGCTCATTTATTTAAGATAGTAAGAAATATATCTATTAAAGGACTTATTAATCAGGATTAAACATGAATCCAGTGATTCAGAGGAGCATTTAAAAACTCCTTGAGTTTGCATTTGTGTTCAACTAACATTTATCCTATTTAATATAGTATTGGTTTCTGCTTCCTCTTCACTTCTATGAAGAAAAATGTATTTGCTGTTAGAAATTTATTTATGAAAATGTAGCCCTCTCTTTTCCTGCCCACTAGGTCAATTTATTTCTTGTGAAAACCTACACCTTCCAATGTATTTCTCATTTCATTTCAGGGTAATGCACACCTAGTAATGTCCTAGTAATGCCTCTTCTCCCCCAAGAACCCTTGGGTTTGCTTCACAGATTTCTTTGTGTCCTTCAACTGATTAGGGAAGTGTTCTGACAGCACTCTGCTTGGAAAAAATCATTCACCAGCCCTCAGTAGTAAGAAATGTCATTATCTGGAAAGTAATAAACAAGCAGCAGACCAGCTCTTTAGCCTTCAGATCAAGTGACCTTAAAAAGGAAAGGCAGAGCAACAGTCCATGTTCTCAAGATATTATTGTTCTAATTATTCCACTCCCTGGAACATGTACTACTCCCTGGCCCTTGCTACATAACAAATGGCTTACCAAAAATCAGGCAATATTTATCCTGCTCCTTGTCCACATTCACAACAACACACAAAAGGCCCAAGGGAAGAAGAAACAAGTGTCCCTCCCTCACCTCTGCAGTAATTCAGTATTTACTGATCTAAACAGATGAAGACTGATGTTCAAATCCCTCTGCAGCTGACAGGAAGTATGCCTTCTGCCATCTGAGGCAAACAAAGAATGGTGTTACAAACTGTATTTTTCCAAATATTTTTGATATACCAAATCAAATCTGTCCAGGTATGACAGGTATCATATGACACTGAGCTTTTGTGGAAATATGCTGTTATGAGCAACTCCCAGAGGAACTAGAGAGAGACAAGGTCTTCAGTTTCTGGCAGATGCTGGCATGAAGAATTACAAAATGAAGGTAAACTTCTTAAAAATAGGAAGTTCAAGTAAGAGAACATCAAGATGCAGTTAAAAGCAACAGGTCCAGAATTATTTGGGTTCAATACTTGTGGGGTGATTGAGGAAAGGATTGTTCTGTTCCTAATTAAGCATCAAAGAGACACATAATTTGGATGCCTGATTCCTTTTTCATGTATACAGCTGCAGAACCACTAATAATACAGACCAATCTGGCCATTTCATAGTAGACAAAGGCTCCTCAAGAGAAAGTTTCTTGTAGTAAGACTGATGTTCCTCATCCAGGACTGAGAGACTTCATCATTCAAGTTCGTAAGTGTCCTCCACAGATAAAAAAAATATGAAAAAAGAAAGAGACAAACAAGTGCCAGAGCACTGAGCACAGCACTGTTTCCCACACCTAGAGGCCTTCTGTCTTGGGAAGGCTCATCCAACAGGGTATCTCACCAGGCTCCTGACAGACTGAGGTATTTGTGTCAGTACATCCACTACCAACTTCCATTAGCCAAAAAGGTAATAAACAACAAGTAGCACATGATTCCCTAAGAAGGAAAACTAAATCAATACTTATTTCTGTGAAAGTGTCATCATTATGATATGGAATCAGCTGCTGTTGGCTATCAGGTGCTCACAATGCAGATCAGCAAACACCCTGTTACCCAGTAGGAGGTCAGAGGACAGAGGTGTTCCTCCTAATGACTTCCAATCCCCATTTTTCAAACACACATACACTAAATGATGCACTTCCAAAATGAATTGTCTCTCTACAATTCATTAATGTTCATTCTCTTAAATCAAGTAAGGAATTCTTCAATCAGGCAAAAAATTTTAAAATAGAGAGCAGAAGTCATGAGCATCATGCCCTTTTTTCTTTTGGTTTTTTTTTCTGTTGTTGTTTGTTACAGAAAATTACAGAAAATAATTATCTTTTGTCCCATAGTACTTTTCCTTTAACATCAAAGTAAGTGTTATTTCTTAAACAGATTTGTTTTGGCTGTGCTCAGGGATAGAACTTTGAAATAAATGCGAGTACAGTCAGTAGCTCAAGCAGACAATAGGTGAAATGCTCTGCACAACACTTTTCACTACTGAGGGAAGAAACCTCCAGACAAGGAAGACCACATTCCTATTTGCATAATTGCCCATTTGTAACAAAGCCCTGTCTGCAACTTGTACTTGTTTTGAATAATTTCCCGTATCTATAGCCTCATCAGAAACATGACCTTCTAAATATGCTCTAACTCTTCTAAAATTAGACAGAAACAGCTTCATTTAAATCAACAGAGCTGCTTGCAGACCAACATGCTGCTGAGCTGAATGAAAGAAGTAGGCCACTCTGTCTCTAATTGTTTACTACCTTATATCTTAGAATGAAAACAGGACAGAGGCTCACATATGAATTATTGATCCCAACAGGAAAAACAATACTGTGGTTACAAAATGTTTAAATCAGTTTTTTAAAACCAGCAAGTAATAAAACACCACATTTTTTTTCCCCTAAGGACACTACTATTTTAAGGAATGTACAATTTCTTCACATTTATTGCCTACATATAGGAAGATTCAGGACTGATGGACTCAATACCACAAAGCTTGAGCCACTGACTTCAAGCAACCTATAAATTCTTCTGGAATCATTAAAGTCGTTAATTACACAGAAGACTTCTTCTTCCTTCCACCCCTTCATACTACAGATTGATAAGAATAGCATAGAGCTTGCTCTCATAAATGACATCTAAAGAACAACTGCTCAGAAGATATCCCAAACCTCTCATTCAGTTTACAATTTAAAAAGTAACCAACCAAAACAACACGAAGCAAGAAACTGTCCAGTGAACCAGTGTAGCCTAGGTGATAAAGCAGAGAGAAGAACAATTTTCCTGCTATTTGCTCTGGCTGCTCCCCCTCTCCCTATCTAAACACCATTGCAAGTAGACCTATATAATCCGTGTCATTCACTGAGATAAAAATCAAGAACAGCTCTTCACCAAATGCTCTGTACAACAAGAAAAAAAGAAACCTCTGAAAGAACTGGTGTGCAGGGCAAGACAATCACTATAAAACATATGAAAATAGCTAAAATTTTGGCACCTAAGAGTTTGGTTTCACTGCATAGGAGTGCAAGGTCATCAGAGTATTGGGTTATCCTCTTATTGGCTACTACTTCATAACCAAGCAGAATTACACACAAAGCTTTTAAACAAGAAATGCATTACATGAGGATGGTGACAATCATTTCATCCAATACTGTACCTTTCCTAAAGTGCAGAATTGAAAAAAAGTGCTAATTTCCTAGTTCCGTTTTATCTTAAATAGACTGTAATTAGTAATCAGAAAGGTATAGTTTTTATGATTTCTTCTCTCAAAGCTATTCTGAATAATCAGTAGACATTGTCAGCTGTCAAATGCTCCTGGAGGCATAACTGAGGACAGGAAAAATGATGCTGATTAACATCATGGTTGCATCTGTGTGTCCCAGACATCCCAAGCAGACAGTTCTGTCATGCAATGTGATAAGCAGCATCTTGCAGAAGAAAACAAAAGGAAAGAAAAAAAAAAAAAAAAAAACCCACCACACAAACAGAATATTAACTAACTGGACACATGTTTTCATCCATCAGACATGGAGATAGCTGATTCAGAAAGAGTCAAAACTTCCAGTTACTTTGTCATTTCCTTTTGTAGTGTGAGCGACCTCCACCAGCCTCCTGCAACATCACTATAAAATATGAAGTCTGATTCAGACAACAGTTTATTGGGCTAGGATCCATTAAAATAAATAATAGTAGCAAATAAATTTCTAGTTCCACAGTTACCATTGCCCTTATTTTCCCTTTTGTTTTTCAACATGTGTATTTTCTCCCAGCTCTCATGAGTTCTAGAAACTGCTTCATTTAGAAAGAAGCAAAAAAAAAAAAAAAAAGGAAAGAAGCACAGCCACTATATTGGCATCTGCCAACTTTCTCCAGGCTGCTTCAGGTAGATGAGATTAAAAGCAAACACTGGCACAAAGGTTTCTCAGCAAGCACTTCTTAAAGAACAATGAATTAAAATGAATTAAAATTGCTTGGTGAGTGAGATAGCAGCCTTAAAACCCAGAAATACAAATCTGAGACATCGCACAGTTATGAAATATTTATCCCTTTTACACCTTACTGAAGTTACACATCACTGCAAATGGTGGTAGCTACTAATCAGCCCAGTTCTTGCACTTCTAAAGCAACTTGCTGATCATCAAACGATTATTTGTCAGGCAGACCCTAGAACATCCCACACAGTAACAGACTTTCTTCCTTTTGCAGCAGAGGTGTCCCTGAAGCGTCTACCCAGTGATGGACAACCTGCAGGCAACCTGAAGGCACAAATTCTGTCTCCTTGCATATCCAAAAGCATTGTGCTTCACCAGATGGGGGCCAGGTGGATGGAGCAGCCATGCAGTACACAGCTGATCAGAAGTGCAACCTTCCACTAAGAAGGGAACTGTGAAGTTGCTAAACTATTCTAAATTTTGCCAGCCAAGCAAAGCTTGTGACACCAACTGCACTGCTTCCTGGAGTGTGTCTGCACAGCAAGAACCAGGCCAACAGCAAGTGACACTTAATCAGAGTTAACAGAAACATAGGCTGAAATATTATTTGTGTCACTACCTCTCTACCAGTTAGGGATTTAGTCTCCATTAGAAAGAAAAAAAAAAAAAATTAGTCAGTAGTGAAAGAGCTGACAAAGAGGCATATAATTCTGCAAGTGTTACTTGCCAAGAACATTAAATCAGTAGCTAAACAACTCAATCACAAATCAATACAACTAACTCAGTTGTCCTTAATCATACATAAACATTCCAGGTGATCTATGTCTTGGCACTAGATTCACCTTGTCAGGGCAGAGTTTGGGAGCAGATGAAGCGTGCTTGGTGCTGACACACTGAGAGCTCCACCGGCAAATCTGGAAAATTAAGTGTTAGATGACCTCCACCAAAACCATCACACCCTTCCCACTTAAGACATATTGCATTTAACTATCCAAAGCTGGTTATCTAGAGGTCTTGATATGCCCCAGAATAACATATTTTGTTTTCCTCACTTTCCTTATTAGGCAATCTGCTATCGTCTTAGAAACCAAAGATGATCTTTGTTCTTTCCAACTGTGCAGATAAAAAACCATTAAAATTATCAAGGACCAAAAGTTGGTTCACATTTTACACAACTGCAGAAGTTAATAGAAAACATGCTTAACCTGTTAGCAGTCTCAATAAAATGAAGACACTTGTATGCCCACCCAGTTCAGCAAGCAACACATCCATGTTTATGATCAGACTGAAAATATTGTCAGCCCACCAACTGAAATATCAAGATGGCTGAGCAACCAAAATGCGATGGAAAACTCCTGCAAAACACTGATTTTAGACCTTGATTCAAATATTTAAACTCTATTTGCATCAAACTTTAGCTAAGTAAAAAAAGAAAAAATCTATTCTGCGTAACACTCATAAGTGATAGCACATTCAAATACAAACACTATTCACATGTAAACACATGAAGCCCAAATATGCTCACAGAGCTTCAGATTCAGATTGATGACAAAATGACTGGGTTTACTTTTCATTGAGCCTTCTAACATCCTCATTACCCTATCAGCCCTTTTGGCCTCCAAAGCCTTTATATCTATCGTATTTACCAGATAACAAACTTGAAACCTTGAAGCCAGAACTGACAAAACTCTTCCATCTTCAGAGAAGTCTGCACAGGGTAGAATAAAGAGGCTCTGAAATCCCTTTTGCCCACCCCGTTCACTGGAGCTTCAGCTCTTCAGCCTTCTGTATACTCCAGTTTTTAAATCCTTAACCATGTGTTGTAGCTTAATGAAGATACAATCTCACAGATAAATTAGTAACCCTACTGTGTGTGACACTTATTAAGTCCCAGCATGGTAAAAATCTGAGTATAATAATCTGGTTCCTAGTGCCCATTTACCTAAATTAAATGTATTATTTATGTAAATGGCCTATACATGGATAGGCAGCTTTCATGCAAAAAATAAAAATTTAAACCCAGTCTAAACTCTAAATATATTTACAAAAAGATATCACCTATGAACCACTATGTGAATCACTCTAAAAACCATGTTCACATATATTTGTAAATCTAGACAGCGTACATCAACAGTTACCACATATAAGATATGATATAAAGACAGCCACAAGCAGTGGAAAAATACAGTGCACATTTTTCTGACAAACCAGGAAAAATATACAGCTAATAGAAGCTATATATATATATATTAAAAAAAAAAAAATCTGAAATATTCTAAATTCTTCAGATTTTTCCACAGAAGCAAATACCTAGCTCTATTGTCAAGCAGGCAATTAGCAACTAAATCTCTGCAAGAAGTGATAGAGAAAAAGTAATTCAGCCCAAGAAAACATCCCAAGACAGGTCCAAACTGCTGTAGATTTCAACGGATGTTTTACTGTGGAGAAATACATTTGAATATATTAAAAAATTATTCACCGGTGAAATGATGTACCATCTTTTGGAGATGAATTGAACCAGCATTCTGTTACACTAAATTTCCTACAAGGAAACAGATGAACCTTGATTGCATCCTTGGCTCACTGACTGGTATAGACTGAAACATCCCAGGTGTATTCATCAGTATGTGCAGAGCAGCAGCAAATTTTCTTATTTATAAGCTAGGTAGAAGCTTTTTCTGAAGTCTCTATTCCTCTGAAAGGAGGAAATGAATTTGAACGTATACTTGAGCAAAAAGTGCTGTTGGTGGGCTGCATATGGTTGGAGTAGTCTGTGATGTACATCCTATAATCTCTTATTTTGAATGCCCTATGGAGCTTCTACAAATTGATCCGAAACATCACAAGCTCTTAAACTTGACCTTTAGGCAGAGACCTAAAGTCAGACTGAGAGTCCATCTGCATTGAAGCCTTCTTTTAGTTAGAACTCTCACATCTCTAATGTTAAAATGGAACTGTTTAAATAATTTATGATATGCTAAGTGTCTGAGCTGTGTGATCAAGGAACTGTTTCCAGAGCAGGAGTATAGGTATCACCTACTGAAAAATCAAAATATTTTATTTTGAAAGGGAAAATCTCTGCATATGTAGATTCAGATATTATTTTAGCCAAATGAATGCCTTTTTTCTGCAGTTACAGTTAACATCCAAGAATAACTTCAGTAACCAAATCAAAATTGCAGGGAGCCTTGGGCTGAAACAGCTTCCATGGACTTGTACAAGCATTCACACACCTATAGTCTTTCATCTTAAGTAAAACACTAGAATACTTCTGAGATATCAACAGAGGCCAGCATGTCCCCTGGATTTATGAACAGAAATGACATGGCCTCAGAAAGATCAGCATTACATTCCCTGTCAGTTCCACACATGAATCAGAAAATAACAGCAAGGGTAAAGCATTTGTGATGTTATCCTTCAAAGTCCACTGCACGTTCAATAGGATAGGGTCTGCTACATACATACCAACCACTCCTTTCTCTCCTTAGATTGCTAGTGATAAATATGATAAATTGCTGATTCTCCAGTTTTTCCAAGTAGAATGTACCAAAGGAAAAGCAGCATGCCCCACTGCTGGACTGTCCTCATGGGGAGATTTCAACTTTTTCAAGTTACCTTTTATTTCCTGTCCACACATGGATGGTTATTCTCCTCAAAAACCTCCCTGCATGTATACAGGGCTGATGCCAGGTGCCCCCAAAAGTGTCCCTGTGCCAGGCTGAAGGAGCCCTGGTACCTCCACCCTCAGAGAAAGGGCTTACATCCCCAGGGCCTTTGCTGAATGTCTTTCTTGCACTGGGGAGGGGGATTGTCCAAAGATCTATGCAGCAGTCTAGATATGGTCAAAGAAGGGATGAATAATAATAATAAATAATAATAAATAATAAATATAATAATAATAAACATTCCCCTTATTCTGCAATTAATGCAACTTGACTGTACATTTTGTGACCACAAGCAGAGTTGCTGTTCTACCAGTCTGTTTCCCTGGCTGCATGCATTCTTGTACATACATGCTCTACAGGTGTCTTTGGCTCTGATTTATCATTCCTGAGGCTTCTTTTGTCCCTGTCACTCTGCTTCCTCATCTGCAGTATCCTTACTTCCCATGTTGTTACTTATTTAAGCTCTATTCACCAGGCTGGCCAGCCTGCTGGCAAGGGACTCCTTCCCAGTTTGTTTAGGGAAATTCTCTCTCTCCTCAGCAATCCTTGATTTTCAAAGAGGGTCCTGTAGCTGTCAAAGACAGTTTTCTGTCTACAACATCAGCTTTAGCTGAGCGTCTACACAGACACATCAAACTGTTTTCCATCTTTCCTGGTGCTATGCAGACTGCAAGCAGGCCACCACTTACCCTATCCCTGCCCCATCCCCAGCCCAACCTCCAAGGCTCTGCTGAAGGCCCTGCTGAAGGCCCATGCTGTACTAAAGGAGCTGATGGAGCAGAGACCTTGCCCTGCAGAGGAGCACCACCCAACTGAGCAGACCATTGCCACCTCCAGCAGAGTAACTGGCTTATGCCTAGTTACTTAAAGATTTACACAATTTCCTTAAAACAAATTAGATTCTTCCTCCAAACATGACCCATACCTGTGGCCTCATAGAAATAGCCCCTGGAAGAGATGGGACCCATCCTGATCTGGATGCAACCAACCCCAAGAGTACTTCTGGGTATAGGAAGGCCAATGACTAAAGTGGGAAGGTCTTGTTCCTTTATACAGTTGCTTCTTCAAGAAAGTGTCACTATTCAGTTTGCATTCTGGCCCTTGTAACACAGGCCCTCTCCATTTCACAGCTTTTTCAGTCTAATAATAACTAATGAAAAGGGAAGCCCAAACAACTTCCAGGAGGCTCAGAACAGCATCACAAACAGAGAGCTTTCCTATAAAGTGCAATTTTTCACTCCCAGTGGTGACAGTCAGTGCTGTTATGGGAGTTGTAATAGCCCTCAACAGAGAGAAAATACATAAAGGCACTTTTAATCACTGCAAAATGCTGACACTTGGTTCTGTCCCAAAGCCTAATGAGAGGTCTTTTTCAGATACTGAATCTAACAATGACTCTCACATACATATTTACAACACAAGCCGTTATTATGTATCAGTGCTAATATTATGACTGTTAGCGATCAACAGACTTTTTTCAACAAAGCATCCTTCAAAGTATTTCAAAATGAACCTGAAAAGACACTTCTCTGCAGAGAAGTGCTCTACTGAGACTTTAAAAGCACCTCTGAATTAAATTTCTCTCATAACAGATCTGATGTTCTCTGCTTCCCAATTCTGCTCAGCTCACTTATAGACATTTTGATTATCCTCATTCCTGCACCTGAGGATGCACCTGCACTTGAGAAGTATGGATTGGACAATAGGGTAGTGAGATGGATTAGGAACTGGCTGAAGGACAGATCCCAGAGAGTTGTAGCCAGGGGGGCTGAGTGCATCTGGAAGCCTGTGACTTGTGCTGCTCCTCAGGGGTCAGCACTAGGTCCAGGCCTGTTCAACATCTTAATTAATGTCCTGCACAAAGGGATAGAGTGTATCATTAGCAAATTCCCTGATGATACAAAACTGGGAGGGGTGGCTGATACGCCAGAAGGCTGTGCTGCTATCCAGTGTGACTTGGAGAGGTTGGAGAGCTGGGCAGGGAGAAAACCAAATGAAGTTCAATAAAGGAATGTGTAGAGTACTCCATTTGGGGAAAAACAACCCCATGCATCAATACAGGCTAGGAGTTGACCTGGTGGAAAACAGCTCTGGAAAAAAAGACCTTGGAGTCATGGTGGACAAGAGGCTCAGCATTAACCAGCCTTGTGCCCTCACAGCCAAGAGGGCCAGTGCCATCCTGGGTGCATTAACAAAAGTGTGGCCAGCAGGTCGAGGGAAGATGTTCTCCCCCTCTACTCTGCCCTGGGGAGGCCTCACCTGTACTACTGTGTGCAGTTCTGGGCTTCTAAGTTCAAGAGGGACAAAGAACCTCTGGAGAGAGTCCAGCACAGAGCCACCAAGGTGATTAAGGGACTGAAGCATCTGCCCTGTGAGGAAAGGCTGAGAGAGCTTGGGCTGTTTGGCTTAGAGAAAAGGAGGCTGAGGGAGGAACTCCGGGATTTATCTGAAATTTGAGGAAACACTTCTTTACCCTGAGAGTAACAGAGCGCTGGAAAAAATTGCCCAGAACAGTTTTGGAGTCTCCATCTCTGGAGACATTCAAAACCTGGATGTATTCCTCTCAAACCAGCTCTAGGGGATCCTACTCCAAGGGGAGGGATGGACTACATGATCTCCAGAGGTGTCTTCCAACCTCTAACATTATGATTTTGTGAACTCGTAACAGAAAACCCATTGGCATTTTGGAGTCATCAATGCAAACAAAAACATGCTGCAGCCTTACTCCAAAGGTGTTTATTTTCCAGCTAAATCTTTTGGTTGATAAAGCTTGTTGTAGAGTCTCTCCATGACACAAAGTAGAAGGTCTCTCTAAGGTGCCCTCTGTATTTCCCAGGAATTTAAAAAGTCAGTCTAGAAGATAGTACATGTGTGACCACAGGGACTTGCATGCTGGAATTCCTCCTTGAGTTTTCCTGCTTTGAGTACTCCAAGGTAAAAATGTGTTTATATTGTTTTGATACAAAATCAGAACCTAGAATTCCCCAAAGGCAGAACTGTGAATCAAAGAACATTGCTATGTGTGGCTTAAGATGTTATGAGAGACAGGGCCTTCTGCAGTAAGGGAGTAAAATTTTAAAAGGTCTTTGAAGAGTCCTGCCAACAGGATGAGGCAGGTGATCCTTCCCTTCTGCCCAGCACTTGTGAAGTTACACCTGGAGTGCTGGGTGCAGTTGTTGGCTCCCCAGCACAAGAGAAACATAGACATGCTGGAAAGAGTCTATCAAAGGGCCACAGAGATGATGGAAGGGACAGCAGCATCTCTGCTGTGAGGAAAGTCTGAGAGACCTGGGACTGTTCAGACTGGAAAGGAGAAGGCTCAGGGGGATCGAATCAATGTGCACAGATACCTGAAGAGAGGGTGCAAAGCAGATGGAGCCAGGCCCTTCTCACTCAATGATCAAGGGAGGGACTGATTATTGATTCTTCCTAGAAAGTGAGAATTGGTATTTCCAGAAATCATATTAGACTTCTCCCACTCATAAATCTGTATGCACACCTGATTCCACTGACAGACATACACATATATATGCAAAAATGCAATCAAAGGAAAATATCAATCCATTTTATTAGGCATGAAAAGCATTTAATTTTATGCTGGGTGCAAGGGCATACATAAACATTTTGAAAGAGTGGGTTTTAAAATATTTACACTGAACAAAGAATAGTAGCAAGCTATGAATACATAATTAAATCTGTGTAAAAGTATTCTACTCTGCTAATCTGGAAATAAATTTCACTCTGATCAAACATCATCACTCATTTAAACATACTTCCATTACATAATATTTTCCTTGCACCTGTTTCAGTAGGCCAAAGCCCTGAAAAATGAAGTGAGGATGTATTCAGGCATGGTAGCATTTTGACAAAGAAAAAAAAAAAAAAAAAAAAAAAAAGAAACAACCCACAAGTATTCTGAAGCTAATACCTCAATCTAAAAATTCTGAACGGAACTACCATAGCACAAGACTATTGAGAAAAGCAAACAATAACACAACAGCTGCTTATAAAACAACCAACCAAAAAACATTCAAGTCTGTAACATGATGCATATTCTCACAAGAAACCTGAGACTGCTATTGGTAGTAGAGTACTTTGACCGAGAAGGATCAGTAGGATTATACAATTTAGGAAATTAATCCTCCATAAGGCTCCAGGAAGGGGTTGTGTTTTCTCACACATTTTGTGAAGAAATACACTCCTGATTTAAGTGAGTTTATAATCACAGAGTAACTAAATTATAAGGTGTAAATTAAACCTTACTGCAATAGATTACAAATTTAAAACACACGGCTCAGGTCACTGCTGCCTTAAATCCAAGGCTGATGAAAAATCCAAAACCTATTACAACAGCAGTAATACTTACTTTCCTCTCAGAGAATCCACTGGGTAAGTCCAAGGATAAATACTCACAGTGCTGCTGTAGCCACAATTCAATTGGAACAGACTTGGTGTTACCAGTCAAGGATATGAGAGCAGGAGTAGACCCACTTTCTCCATTGCATGCATTCCACCAGCTCTAAGGTTATTTCTACAGAAGGCACAAACACCATTGTGTTAATCCTGGAAGCCAGGCAAAGACAACTTGGACAGACACAAGGCCTAATGCAATCTGCAGAAGATGTCAACAGGTTATCCAGTGCATTAAACTCCATGTAAACAGCCCAGGTACCAAAAGCTGTTTTACGTTTCCTCAAATTCTCTGCACAATTGATCCACAATCATCCCAGTGCTCACTGAAGCTTAGTATCCTACTTTTCCCATTGACTGAAAATTGCCTGTTCGGCTCCTTGTGTTTTCAGCCAACATTGTGCTCAGTGTTGCTATTCCAGAAAAAGTATTGCAGTCACACATGGTATGCTGGTTGTGTTTAATTCCTTTGAGAGGTACCCTTGATGATTTCTTTTACCCCTTGGGGGATATATAAATGGAAAGTTTAAAGTGAGCCCATGTCATAGGTTTCCAAATATCTGTGCAAGACAGCAGGAGAGCTTGAAAATGTATTTGAAGCAAGACCGATGGACTCACTATAATTAAATCCCCATATACAAGTGCTAACACAAAAAAAATCATTATCAAACTTGGAAATAATAGGCAAATCAGCTGACAAACATGCTTTAGAAGCCATGAATGGGAAGGCCAAAGAGACAACTACTTTTTCTTCCAGACAGTGGCAAGGCCAAAGACAGAGGTGTGTCATTGTGGAGAAAGATATGACTGTCACCAACGCCAATGTCTGTGCTTCATTAATTAATTTCTAAGACTAATGAATTAATTCAGTTTCTAGTGCTGCTAAATAATTTTCTTTACAGGGCAAGAAAAATAGCATATGCAAGTCCACAATTCAGGTTCTGATGGAGAGCGCACTCAGGTAGAAAATAATAAAAGTCCTTATAATTCATGATTAACTTGCACAGAAAAAATCAGGGCTCTGTGATCCTATTAATAAGGATCAGGGAAAGAAACAACTTAGGTAAATATCAGATCTGTCCAAACAAAAACAGTTGTGTGAAACCTTTAAAACAACTGTGTTCTAAAGAGAAAAAAATAGTTCAAAAATATTTCTGTAAAAAACAGTAACAGTTTCAAGAAGTATATTAATACAAATTGACATATCTTCCCTCACATCAGTAAGCAAGTAAACAGCTGTATAGTCTTTGAGGCAGGATTTTTACTTGTTTAAAAAAAAAACACCTAGTAACCATAAATTCTTCTCAAATGAGGGGTTTCAGGACACAGGGGTGGATGCTATTTTTTGTAGATGGCCCAAAAGAAAGGCTGTCCAGAATTCACTACGATGAATGCCATTCTTTGAATGATTTGAACTCAAACTACTTAAGTAAAATTTGCACATAAATTTAAAAAAATAAACACAGCCGTCTAGCATGCCACTGATAATGAGAAAATCAACAAAACTAGTCTAAAAATTTAATCAATTCAGAGGACTTGTTTGTCAGTTAGAAAAGGCACTGGTGCCTTGTATCCTCCCTATCAGTTGCAGAGATCTGCAGGATAATGAATCCAAGTGAAAGACAGTTCATTCACTACTTGACTAGTAAATACACAGTTGTCTTGAGTTCACACAGAGTAGCTTTCAAAGGAAACCTCGTTAAATGGAAACACATGTTAATTGTTCTTATTTTGTTTCTAGCAGAACAGTGACATGAGCAACATGAAGTTCTGAATTTAATTAAGCTTAAAGCCACAAAACTGTCTTTAAAACGATGTACCTGTACTTGTCATGCTTCCTTCCTCTATCTCTCACAGCTTGTTCTTTAAGGTTCAGAAAATCCTATCTGCAGAGAAACCAGAAAAGTTGTCATTTATTCCTGATTTGTAATGTTAACTACAACTGCTTTCAAAAAAATAACTACTTTTAAACTTCTCTCTCTTTCTCCTTTAAACTTCTTGCAAGGGAGACTTTTCTTTCTTTGTGCTTATGGCTGGTGTTACACAGACGCCAGATTGAAGCTGTGCCTCTCAGCCCACAACACTTTTCTGGTTCCACTGACCAGGAAGATTTAGGCTCCTCTCCAACCATCCAGCAAAGAGCATATATGTAACTTCAGAAAATGAGCAGTGCCATTAACTTTGAACAGACAGCCTGTGTTTGTACTTAGGCATGAGCACACACACACTGTAAAATGAGATCACTAGTTTACTACTATCATTTAGGTTTATATGCACCCTTATTATAGAAGAATAAAATAATGAAAACCCACTGCAGTAGTTAACATATTAATGGCACTTATTACTTAGAAAAAAATTTGTTGTTGTTACCTCAGTAACAAAGAAATTCCATGTTTCTGAGAAGAAAGCATTTTTTGTCAGTATTTTTCCTCCAGAAACCATATTAAGTTCAGTAAGCCACAACAGGTTTCCATTGTCTTTGAAAAGGCACCCACAAGGTACACCTAGTATTTCAGCCTTGCTCTGCTTGCACATGAACACAATTATCTACCACAATGAAGAATGACATAACATAAATGGGATACTCTACTGTGCTGCACACACTATAGAATTTATTGTTTCACTGTTCATTCACTGAAAAGATGCTTTTCAGCATGTTTATTGTTATATCTTTCTTTTCATACATTTATTGGTGTGTGTACTGATACATCAGAGGACTTATAAGAAAGGCTTTAAACAAGAGAAGAAATCAGGTCAGTGTCTTTTTCCTCAGAGAAGCCTTGAAACCAAAGGTTGTGGGAAGCATGATGGAGTCATAGAATGGGTTGGAAGAGACCTTAAAGATCATCTAATTACAATTCCCCTGCATGGGCAGGGACACCTTCTGCTAGACCAGGTTGCTCAAGGCCCCATACAACATGGCCTTGAACACTTCCTAATGTCTAACCTAAATCTCCACTCTTCAAGTTTAAACCATTGCCCCTTGTCCTCTCCCTACATAACTGTGCAAAAAGCCCTACCCCAGCTTTCTTGTAGGGCCCTTTCAGATACTGGAAAGCTGCTATGGGGTCACCATGGAGCCTCCTCTTCTCCAGGCTGAACCCCAACTTCCTCAGCCTGTCTTCACCTCCCCCCTTCATAGGGGAGGTGCTTCAGGCCCCTGATCAGTTTAGTGGATCTCCTGTGGAAATATTCAAGGACCTTTATGAACTTCTTATGCTGTGGACTCCAGGGGTCTCACAAGAGCAGAGCAGACGAGGAGAATCAGTTCCCTTGACCAGCTGCCTATGCTTCTTTTGATGCAGCCCAGGACATGGTAATGTAAATCTTGTGGTACACCATCACCCCCAAGTCCTTCTCCTCGGGGCTGCCCACAATCCATTCTCCTCCCAAGCTGTATTCATGCATGGGATTGCCTCAAACCAGGTACAAGAACCTTGCACTTGGCCTTATTGAACTTCATGAAGTTTGCATGAGCCCACTTCTCAAGCCTGTCAAGGTCCCTCTGTATGTCGTCCCTTCCCTCCAGTGTGTTGAACTTCACCACAGAGTTTGGTGTCATCAGCAAACTTGCTGGGGGTGCATTCAATTCCACTGCCCATGTCGCTGACAAAAGATTTTAAATAGCACTGGTCCAAGAACCAACCTCTGAGGAACACCACTTGTCACGTATCTCCATTTGTGTGATCCATGTGTGAGTCTGCATCGAAGCTGCTTCACTCAATGACTAAGGGCTGAAGTCCTTTAAAATTCCCACCTTTGCTCTGGCAAGGCCCAGATCCCATGTGAGTCACTCGCCAGAGCCACCATCTCCTCCTCTGTCACTCCTCGTTCCTTGTGTCCCCCCACAAGAGAGAAACTTTTAGAAAGAGAGAGCAAAAAATAGAAAAGGAACTCTAGTTAGCCAAGAAGTATTGCAGTACTACTGCAACAGATCCTCCACAGACACTTCTCTGACAAGATAGTAAGTTAATAGAAACCAAATGCAGATTTAGAAGTTCTACTCTGAAAACAGCTGGAGGGTGGGGGAAACGTTCTGTCAAATAAACACTACAGCCTTGTTCTAGCACTCTGCTCCCCTCAAAGCTTGCTCTTTAGCCCCTGTTGAGGTGGGGGGGGGGAGGGGGGAAAGGACTCCTAAAAGACAGTCTGCTGAAAAAGATTTGGAATGTAGTCAAACAATTACCCCATGAACACCACCTTAAAGTCTTTAAATTCCCATCAAATTTTTTTCATTTTTTTATTACCAGAAATTATTACTTTTTCTGGAATAAAAATGCTGTGCAGAAATAAAAATTCTGCCTTTTGCTGTTACCTTCTAGGACAAGTTTATAAAGAGAAAGAGCAGTAAGTTAGCTCAGTTTACTACAACAATTTATCAGGTACCATATTAAAAGCTGAAAAAATAAGTTACACTAGCACAGGGTACACAGGTACTCTATCATATGGCACTGTAATGCATGAACAAGACATTAATTATAAGATTAGAAATTCAACACACTGGATAAAGGAATCTTGCTTTAAACTATTTAAAAAATACCAAATCCACACTAGACTCTTTTTACATGAACTGATGGAAAAAACCCAAACTGAATAGGAAAGGACTAAAGCAAGAAGCTGCAATGCAGTTTATGTACCTCTAACAGAAACCAGCAGAAAATAAGTATATATGGGCTCAAAATATTATGGGCTCTAAAAGTACTTACGGGCTCTAAGGTCAGGTAAGACTTGGACTAAAATTCAGTGCAAAGCAAGGTTTTGCAGACAAGTTCTAGAGTTCCAAAGTTGGCTTTAATTAGTGAAAGTGGCTGACAGAGTCTCACCTACAACTCCATAAATGGCACTTCTGCAGTCCTCTTCCACTTCTGAAGGAAGTTCTACCGTACTGTAAAACAAACTGGAGTTTAGTCTGTGTCTGATTACACATCCCTTTCACATTGACAGTTCTCTTGCATTTGAGCAGTGCTTGAGGACTGCTTAAAGGCAGCAAAAATTCTGCCTCTCACAGAGTGTGCTTCAGAAAAGCTGCAGGAGGTAATGATTCAGGATATGCAAGGTCATTAATTGATTATTTTACATTTAGCTCCAGTAGGGAATTGTAGCTGCATGCTGAGCTATGGCAGTTACTTTCCAAAAGAACACTTTCCAAAGTGAATGCTCCCATACTTTCAAAAAAAAACGGCCTTGATTTTTTGTTTTTTGGGTTTTTTTTAACAACCTTTAAAGGATTAAAAAAACCCCAACCATATAACCAACCAAATAAAAAAACCCACAAAACAAACAAACGAACAAAAACAGAAACCCCGAAATCCAAAACAAAAACAAAACATGAATAATGAAGCACTCTTCATCAGTATAACCTACATTGCCCTATGTAATGATATACCAATGCCAACTTACATCTTTCATGTGGAAATTAGTCTATTCTCTTAATTAGCATCATCTAAGAATTATTGGTGGGAAAAGTCATGTTGCATTAAATAACAAACCTGCTCAGAAATCACAACTACTAGAATCAGGACGGCAGTTTTTGAGACTAAAATTCTGCTCCGCACTGAAAAAATTTGAGTCCTGAACTATAATAATTGTATTTTAATTTTTTCGCCTTGTTAAAGAGGTAGCTTCAAGCAGACTTTCACTTCTTCCTGATACTTAGCAAGAAGTTCAAAATTTCTACACCTGCAGGAAGATTATCTTGAAATAATAACATCTGACAGAAAAGGTCAGACAGTTAATGGAATAATAAGGCCTCGAGATGAGAATAATAAATAATACACAGTTTTATACCTTATGCAGTTTGGTACAATAAGGTACTTTGTAGTGTCATAATCAATCCTCCTACACGATAAAGTGATAAGCCATCAATCTGGCATCAAAAATGACAGATTGTGATTTATTTTGAGAATATTCAGATGTCAGCTACATAAACATTCTGGAAAAGGTAGTATAAAACATCCTTCTGCTAAAGTATTAATGCACAGGTGAAAGTAATGAAAGTCATTCTGAAAAATGTGAGTAATGGCCATAAAGAAGAAGAGGATTTGCACAACAATCTTTGCAGTTACTTCTGATATATTTCCATTCTAAAGGGTTTCACACACACAAAAAAAACCCCTGGACTTAAACAAGTAACTCTTGTCAATGAGCATTTCCACAATTTCATTCTTTCTCCTCAACTATTTTAACATGAGAACAGGAGAATACATCTGCAGCCTGCCTCCTGAAATAAGGTTCGAATCTCACAAAGTATTCATCATTAAAAAGAATCTATCTCAATAGAAAGACTTCATTCACTGCCTCTGCTAAAGGGGTCATTTTAGTATTGGCACTGCAAATAGAGGGTAAGAAATACAAGAAGTTAGAAAAGATTAGTTGCATTCGTGTAAAATACACTGTACTAGATGTAAATGATGTCATAGATTTCTTTTTTCCCCCTGGAAGCTGGACTCAGAATCACTTCATCTCACTGGGACAGATTTTAACAGCTGAACTGTCTGAAAGCCATGATTAAGTTGATCTACTTATATCATACTATTTTTCTGTTCCAGCTACCCACATTTTGCAGCTCTATATGTTACAGATTTTCAAAATGTCAAGAAGTACCTGCTTTGACAATGGCTTTCTTGTTTTGGATGAGTGAGGGAACAATTATTTTAGTCATTTTATTGTAAAGCAGCTTACAAAACCAAAAAATCAGCACTGAAAAATGTTAAATGGAACTTTGCAATATAAACCTCTGTCTTGACATTTCAGAAAATGGTAAATTTGCAAAAGTGGCAACAACCACCAGCAACGGCTCTTTAAAAAGCAACTCATTTGAAAGATTCATGATAACTCTGTGTTTGATGTGATAATACCAGAACATCTTGAAGGGATCAGCATCAGAAGCAGTGTAATGCAGGAAGAGTCAGCCTACAACGTACCCTGACACAGTGATCTGAGCACTGCAGTTCCCAGAGCTTTGAACCAGGTGCTTTTCATAACCATGGATGAGAACTACTTCTGAGAACTACCTTCTCAGAAGTTTACTGCAGGTAAGCTTTTACAAAATAATTTCCAGTCATCTCTGCTATCATCCTTTCTCTCAAAATGATCCTTTCCTCTCATAGGTCCCAGAACAGAGGTGGATCGTAAGCAAGGGGTAAAAAGAGGTATTACCCCTATTCACTCTATGACAGGAGAGCACATCCATTATTCTCTTAGATTTAAACATTACTAAGCACATCTACTTACAGAAATGAAGCATTCAAAGAAAAGAAAACGGGATATTATTAGACTAAAACCAGAAGGAAGTTTCTTTTCCTCTCTTTAGTTTTTGCCAGGTGGGAAAAAGACTACAAAGGACACTGAGGAAGACACAATATGCATTCACATTCTGAAGAAACACAAAGATTGCATAAGAGATTTTTAGATTAGATTACTTCCTTTGTAGCAGTCATTTTGATCGACAGATTATTATATTTCCATAGAGTCAACCCCCTGTGTCTGATGTAAATTTTTCTTTTCACCAAGTACATCTTTTCGCTGTTGGCCAAAGACTGCAGTTTGTACTGCAGTTTTATCTTTATTCCCATGTGCTACAGTGCCTGACAAGGGGGTTCTGAGACAATATTATTTATGTTCTCATGTAGTGCCAATAATTCTGAATTTGCATAAGTCTGTGTTGGCCACAGCTATCAATTTATTCAAATATATACCAAAACCAGTAGGGTGCACTAAAGATATCCAACTGAGTCCACAATAAGAATGTTATTCTACCTCTCCTAGAAGGAACATCTACTGCTGAGAACAATTTAAAGCCTTTAAATACAATCAGCATGCAAGAAAACAGAAAATTACATATCAATGTATACCACAGACTCAAGTGCATTTTCCAGCTGCTAAAAGAAATTACTCTCACATGTACAACAGAGCATTTGAAAGAAATTGTGTCATGAAAATGCCCAATTAAAACTATCTCCGCTGAGTGTAGTATAAAACACATAATGAGTCCCTAACACTAGAACATAGAGTGTGCCATTCTTTGGCAAGCATTGCTGCCAAAGAATTACCATAATTCCTAATAATAAAGTTTAGAAGCTGTTCAGCGATCAAAACATTTTCCGTAGCACTGTAATGAAGTATTCTCAGTTTCCATCTTGTTAGAAACTTGCTGCTCCAACGCACATCTTGCTTCTTGTCTCAGAGAAGTCTGTATTTCTTGCTACCTGCTAGAATAATCTTTCAGCTGTCACTGAATATGTCATGGCATACTACTTAAGATGAATCCCTTTACTGCAGTCAGCATCCACTATTATTGGGCTTCAACACAATAAAAACTATCCTTGTCCTTCAGATATGAGAAATATTGTACAGTTGTGTCACATTACAGTTGTGTCTCATTTAACTTCATCATATACATAATAGACTGGCTCTTGGCTGCCTTCAGATGCTGCACACACCTTTCAGAAGCTGTTGTCAGAAGCAATTCAGAAGCAATCAGAGAGTTGGTAGGTTTAATTTTTTAATTTTTATTTTACTTTTTTAAATCAGAAGGGGGACTGTCTAATAAGTGAGAATACTCACAGTTTTTCAGCCTTTGGTCTCCTTTTTTAAAAAAATCAAATCATTTAACATTTTGTTGCATATTGTGCAGAAAAATTAGAAAAATTCTCAAGCTAACACTATGCTTCCTCTTCCAGAACTGTATCAACATAGTCCTATATGAACACATTAACCCTCTGTTGCCATAGTGAAATTCATTGAACCCACACACAGATCGATTGATATCTTTGAGCAGTGGAGTTTCATTATCTATCTCAGTTATTTTTGCATCCTACAAGCAGCAGTGCATCACCTGGTCCTACACACATTTTAAGTCAGCTGTCTTCCTCCACTGCACTGTTACAACACAGAAATGGTGAATAAAGAGTATGTGTATGGTGAATGATGTGTATCAGAGTTATTCACAATATATTCAACTCTGTGTATCAGAGTTTCCCAATGTTTTCCACCTCAAACTTTCCCAATGTTTTTATATTTTTGCACAAGCAGAAAACAGAACCACTGCATGGATGGAAGCACTTACCTTGGACTTTGGCATTTCTTAGAATACCATTTCATCTTGCAAAGACCTTCATGGGGTGTTTCAGTTTCTTTTAGTGATGACAGTTAAACAAATGCTGTCAAGTAAGAACACATTGTTTTTTCACTTTCTAAAACTTGGAACAACAGTAGCTTCTACCCATTACTTCATCAAAATTAATAAGAAATTATCGTAGATTTTTCTAAGATCTGCCATTTGTATTAGCAACCTTCTGGCTCACAATATGGAACAGAAATTACAGGTCAGTATTTAGGCATAAAAGAAATAATAAAATCGCCTCCAACATCAAGAACACAAAACCACTCTTTAACAGTGATGACACAGCATCTCAATAAAGCTCAATAGAGTTTGGAAATTAACCAGGCAAAATGCAAAACAACAAAACTGCAATAGCCACTTTTAAATAGGATCATACTTCTGTATTAACAGCACTGACAGTAGTAGGATTTATGACTTTATGTTCTTCACACTTAACAAAAGACAAACAGCACCAACTCTCCTCAGGTATGCACTGTTGATTTTTTCCATATGAGAGCTTAGGATATTGGGGGGATGTTGCTTGTCTGGTGGGTGCTAGCTGGTGACCACCCATGTCCTGCTTTATTTCCAAATAAAATTTTACCACCCAGAAATGGGCAATTCAGTATAAAACACCAGCTCAGTATAATGGTCTTTAATAATGTATTACTTCACACACTTTGTGATTTTTCTGTAATTCGTAAGTCTTTAAGATTCATTTAAGTCATACTCTCATGCCTACTCTCACCAGCATGCAGTCAGACTCCTGGGTGGGAGTATAGTAAGGAACAATGTTGCCAAAGGTTGTGCTGCCAAAGGCATTAACAGAAATAATCAGATCTTCCAAACCCCATAATAAAAATAATATTTAGGATTACGCCTTAAAATTATCACACTTTGAGGTTTTTAGGTAAAATGGAATACCTTCTGAACATATCCAACTTTATGCTGTGCAGGAAACTAAGTAGTTCTAAGGGAAAGTTTTCTAAACAAAAGCCACTTATGATAGCAAAGACAAATATAGAAATCACGTGGAGAGCATGGGCAGTGGTGAATTTTAAAATCTATACAAGTTGTTGACTGTTGATTCTTGCTTCCTTGATCTAAAATATGCTAGCATACAAAATATTTCAAAGCAATCTAGTGCACTGGCTTAGATGAACAACTATGGTTATACAAATTAACTAAGACAAACGTGAACTATAATGCATTTTTATGCAAACATTGATTGCATAAGTCCAACTCTGACCCCTCTTGCACATTTCACAGTGGAACCATCCTGAGGCTTCCACCCAAAGAAAGCAGCTTCATATATGTTACAGAAATTCATGCAGCAGGACATAGAAACACTAGGATTGACCCAGGAATAATGAAAACAAGGAACAGAATTGACTAAGGGGATGGCAAATGCTAGATGGTAGCTAGAATGCTACTGAAAAATCATGCAAAACAAATTGGGCAGAAGCCCAAAGGTCACAATGAGTAAAAATGAGAACTGCACACTCAGTAACCAGCTCTTCAATGACTGACTCTAGGGCAGTGATAAACATATAATCAAATTAATCCTGACCTACAAACTGAAGATTGCTCATCAGTGCAACCCCACAGGGAGAGCAGCTACTTGGAAAGGATATTTGCGAGACCACCCCTAGATTTACTGCCACAGATTCAAAGCATGTTGGCAAGAGGGGGGGAAAGGTAAAGGACATGAACTTAACTTTGTTCAGACAGCCCAGCAAAACTGGCCTCAGCTATTTTTTAAATTCTTTTCAAGCATCCCTTTCCAATCATCAGCTTTCACTTCTCAGGAAAAAAAAGGAGGATTTTGACAGAGACCTTACAAAATTATCTTTCTCACAGTAGCGTGATTAGGAACCATTATAAGGAGATGAGTTTTACCATTTAATTACATAACTGCAGGTGCTGCAACACAAGAACAGTGTATTCAGTATCATTCTGGAAAGGCAGAGGAAAAAAAAAATCCAATGAGCACAGGAATAAATCTTCTCATAAAGGCAATGAGGAAAATATGAATACAAAAAGCAAGTTATATATTGACAGAACCTTAGACTTTTCAAATGTATGCTCTCGTGTTTAACTATGCTTATCACACAAGAGCTGCTGGGATCAAACCCTTTCCTATACATACGCTTCTGACAATATGCTCACTGACAAAAATCTGGCTCTATGAGAGAAAGAGGTGGTGATTTTATTCCCCAAAATCAAACTAGATGCATGCATAGTTACTCAAAGTGAGATTTTGTAGTAGATGGTAGCTTTTAAGTCACCGGTTAAAATCCTGTCAAAGAAATTCAACATAGCCTTTCTTTTTCAGATAAGATATTCTAGCTTAGAGTAATTTCCAGGCAGCAGGATAAGATCAGCCACAAAACTGAAAAGCAGGTAACACAGACACAATCTCTTTCCATGTCAAAACCTGCTTCCTCCCTCAGTTAACAGAAGATTGCAACCAAACTGCAGGTTTATGCTACTGCATTGCTTGCCTATGTGACACCAGCCGACAAGAAGGAAAAGAAGGAGGATGGGGGGAACTGTCAGGCCTGTCAGCCTGACCTTGGTGCCTGGAAAAGTAGGGAGAGGTTCATATTGAGTGTGTTTACATGGCAAGTGAAGGACAGGCAGGGGATCAGGCCCAGCCAGCACAGATTCAGGAAAGGCAGGTCCAACCTGGAAAGGCATTGACCAACCTGGTCTCGTTCTATGACCAGGTGACCTGCCTCGTGGACAAGGGGAAGGCTGTGGACATCGTCTTCCTGGACTTTAGTAAAGACTCTGACACCATCTCCCACAGAATTCTCCTTGAGAAGCTGGTGGCTCGTGGCATAGCCAGGTGGACTCTTTGCTGGGTTGAAAACTGGTTGCATGGCCAGGCCCAGGGAGTTGCAGTCAATGGATTTAAATCCAGTTGGCAGCTGGTCACCAGTGGCATTCCCCAGCATTCAGTAGTGGGGATGGTCTTGTTCAGTATCTTTATCAACGATCCCGATGAGGGGAC
The DNA here is from genome assembly GCA_038090715.1 of Florisuga fusca. Classification (NCBI taxonomy): domain Eukaryota; kingdom Metazoa; phylum Chordata; class Aves; order Apodiformes; family Trochilidae; genus Florisuga; species Florisuga fusca. The sequence continues at coordinate 32,647,256 of JAAWXA010000005.1, forward strand.
TGAGTGCTTCCTCAGTAAGTTTGCAGACAACACCAAGTTGGGTGGGAATGTTGATCTGCTCAAGGGACGTGGACAGGCTGGCCCAGTGGGCCAAGGCCAATAAAATGATGTTTAATGAGGCCAAGTGCCAGGTCTTGCACTTTGGTCACAACAACCCCACGCAAAGGCTTGGGGAGGAGTGGCTGGAAAGCTGCCAGTCAGAGAAGGACCTGGGTGTGCTGGTTGACAGCCAGCTGAATATAAGCCAGCAGTGTGCCGATGTGGCCAAGAAGGCCAACAGCATCCTGGCCTGTATCAGGAATAGTGTGGGCAGGAGGAGAAGGGAAGTGTTCGTGCCCCTGTACTCGGCACTGGTGAGACTGCACCTCGAGTGCTGTGTTCAGTTCTGGGCCCCTCACTACAAGAAAGAGATTGAGCTGCTGAAGTGAGTTCAGAGAAGGGCAACCAAGCTGGGGAAGGGTCTGGAGAACAAACCCTATGAGGAGAGGCTGAGGGAACTGGGAATGTTTAGTTTGCAGAAGAGGAAGCTGAGAGAAGACCTTATTGCCCTCTACAACTAGATACTACAATACTAGAGGCATTTAAACACTGTGTAGATGAGGCCCTTCATGACATGCTTTAGTGGGCATGCTGGTACACATATTGATAAATATATTTTATTTATTTTATTTGGGGGAGTAGTGCTGTTGATGGTTGGACACGGTGATCTTAGAGGTGTTTTCCAACTGTGACAACTCTGTGAATCTATGAATTTCTGTCTGATGGTAACTTGCTGCATCACCTTTAGTATCTCCAGAGGTAGCAAAGCTGAAAGGACATGACTGCAGAGCTACTTGCACATGTCCAGAGGCAACATTCCCAGGGTGAAGCTGCTGACAAACCTTAGTGCCATCAATACTGAACCATTCTTGATCTACTTAGAACATCTCTGCCTGAAGGAAGCATTTTCCACAGCCTTAAATTCACTTAAAATGCAAACTAGGGAAGGCTTTGCCAATAATATCAACAGGAGTTTTGTAAAACCAATGAATAAGGCTAACCAATTTCAGTGCAAATTACTAAATTCCTTTCAGTTTAAACTAACTCATTAAACTCCCTTACATGTTAACATTCTTAAGGCTAAATGATTAGCATGCAATTTCTTCTCCTGAATCAGTAACCCAGAACAGAAGTTTAGCTTTTCACAAAAGGACCCTCTCTTTTCCCCACTCCTTATTTCACAGCTGGAAAATTCTACTAGCTGAGGCAAATCTTCCATGCCTGTGTGACTTCTCTCCCTGCCTATCACAAAGTTATAGGAGTGCAATGTGGAAATAAACATTAGTGAAAGTGGCAGGGAAAAGTGCTGGTTTATGATTTATGTCCTTTACAGTATAGATGGGCAGAAAGTTGACAAGGTCCCTGTTGTCAGATTGCAGCTACTATACATATTAAAGTCATGCTTCAGTTCACATTTTCCTTACAAATGGCTGAAATGTGTTCTATAAACTGCAGTTCTGCCAGTTTGAACTTAGCTGGTTTACAAGTGTATGTTTTACTGGAATCTTCTATCAGTTGCTTTAATCCACTGGGCAGCTACTGCTGTTTTCATCAAGAACATCAGGAACCGCCCCACAACTTTATAAGGTACTCAGTTCCATAGTTGTGGGAGGAGATCAAACAAGATTTATTGTAGTCAGTATCTGCCTAGACCTTTGCCTGACACTGACAAAGCTAGGAAAGGTCATGGCAGCTCTCAGCAGCAAACCTGACAAATATTCAGCACACAACCAACCAAGGGACACACCCTGATACTGCCTTGGTCTTATCTTAATCCAGGGGATATCCATAGAGGGTATCTGATGTAAAAAAAGTATGGGAAGAATCAGATAAAGAAGCAAATGCAATAAGAAAAGGGAATTAAAAAAAAAAAAAAAAAAAAAAGGTTGAAGTCTGAAGTACAGAACTATTTTCCACCTTCAGCTGCAACTCTTGTACAAGTATTTACATACAGTGACATTTTCCTTGCAGTCTCCTACTGCAGCTTCCAAGGAGGAACTGCAAAGATTATAATTTGTTGGACATGTTTGCTGTACCAGCCTTACACTGCATTTTCTGAACCCTCTCCATAGCACAGGAGACTGGTATCAGTAACACAATCAAATCCACATTGACTTTTTGCATTCAAGCAACCTCTCTCTTTTCTAGGACTCATCTCATGAAAAGCTCTTTGTTCTACCTTGGTGCAAGAAAGCTCATGGAGTGAAAGGCCTTAGATTTCTCTCATCTACCTCTTAGCAAGTTACCTGGGGTCGGAATCCTGTAGCTATACCTTCACACAATCCTGTAGCTCAGTGCCTTCACAGGAAAGAAAACGTTAAGGGAATCTGAGGTGGGAAAACATTAATTTTCCTCCAAGACAGCTGAGCTCAGTGCTGCTCTCCAGTTTAAGTCCTGGCTTGCTACATAGGAAACACTGGTAGCAATGAGTGCCTACAAGTGTTTGTTGGCTTGTTGCCTGTCCTGTACCCCCTTTAGTAATGAAGAAGCTCATTGCTTCCTCCTGCATACACCTTTACAAGAAACATACAGCAGGAGAGGGAAGGTGAAAACAGGTAAGTATATGCAAATCAGGATCAATGAAAACAGATTGCAAGGACAGCCAGTCTACCAGCTATTTTGATGCCTTGAGAATAAATACCCCAGTAGCAGAAAGAAGTTAATTCTTAAATGCAGATGAGCTTTCACATATGCCAGCTGCTGCCCCCGTAAAAAAACTGAGTGAACTGTCATGGGCCATTCTCTATGAACTTGACTTTGTGTGGAAGTTAGTGTGTGCTATTTTACATATCACATTGAAATGAGAAAATTAAATGAAAGGACTGAGATTGGTCTATGCAGGAGCTACCTGAAATGCCAAATGCACAACCTGGTTAGTAAATGGTGGTGAGTGCTTCCAAAGGGATAGAAAGCAAAAAAAAAAAAATTAAAACAAGTAAAATGAAAAAGTGCGGTGTCTGAAATTGGCTGCAGTGATAGGACTGTAGAGGGGGGAAAAAAAAGAAAAAAGGGGAAAAAAAACAAACAAAAAACCCCCCCAAAAAAACAAACAAACAAAAACAACACCAAAAAACAGAGAGACATCCAGTTACCTTAAAATCATCTCTGAGTTTCAAAAATCAGTCCTTGGAAAAAGATTCCAATTGCATATTTAATGGAGACAGCAAAGTATTAGTGGCTAGAAAATGTATTATGATTACCTGGAATTATAAATGAATTTTCATTCATAGATAGGTATGTTCTCTCTACCTAGGTATGTCTATGCTATGACAACAGAAATTTAATGAAAACTCAGCAAAAATAATTACTGAAGGACACAAGAGATAAATCAACTTCTCTTATTCTTTTCTAAATAAGAAAAAATTACTTTCTCAGAGAGGAATCTCAGAGGAATAAGTAGATGCTACACCAGTCAAGCAGTGTGCATTATTTTCAGTTAGATCAAGCAGTCATCAATTTGGTGCACTCTGCTAATGCCTCAAAATTAGTTTCTATATAAATTCAGGTAAAAAAACAAAACAAACAAACAAACAACAACAAAAAAAAAACCAACCAACCAACCAAACAAACAAAAAAAAAGTCAAGAATTAAGACCCTTTTTATGCTAATACCCAAACATTAGCTGGAAAAATTTCATTTGTTTAAATCAGACTTTTAATAGTCAAGGTGAAACTATCAACACAAATCAGAAAACTTAAATCTTTTTCCTCTTACTGAATGTAATTTTGCCCAGTTGCAAAGCTAGATAGTTTGTTTTGGCTCTCATAGAGATAGGAGATTATAAAGGACATCTATACTGGAAGTCCTTACCACTGATTTAGTAAGAATAAACAAGTGCTGAGCTAAAGCACTGACTGAAACTCCCAATTTAATAAATCCTGGAATAAATGTTCTATGTAATTCAAATATGAATGTGCAGTCTGACTTGCAGATGCGCCTCTCTTTGGATGTTACAATTTATAGATACCTTCCTCTTTGCACCGAGACAATGCTGTACATAATTTGCAAAATATTACTGCAAGTGCAAAATTAGGGACAAAGACACTCAGAGAACACCCTGTGAAAGTAAATTAAAATTTCACATATAAGTGTATTTAGTAACTTAAACAGGAGACCCTTGGTACATTGGAGATTAGCGTACTTGCAAACAGTCATGCTGGGGAGATGCTAGGAAAAAAAAAAAAAAAGGCCTCTGTCTCAAAAGCAATTAGCTTTGTGGCTCTGTGTTGGTTTTTTCCCAGATTTGTTTGCTGGCTAGTGAGAATGAGGAAATGTATGACTGCACTCAGCAGTAATGGCTAAATTTTTTATTTCATATTTTTGAGAAAGAGCCCACTGTTGTATCTGCGGTTTAGTGGAATACAGCTCCATAAATCAATGCAAGTCTTTTCACATACAATTCAGCAACACTCAGGTTAACCATCACTTTAATTCTAGAGTATCCTAAACTAACCCAACACACAGAGGTCTCCAGCTCCATAAACTAGAAACTGATACTTGAGCTTTGATCCTTCAGGAATACCGAGTTAAATTGGGCAAAACTCTTCATGCTCCACAATTCCTACACAAATTTAAAAACAATCAGTCAAAATTGAAGTGAAAAAAAAAAAACCTGCCTTCTGCTCATTTTTTCTTCATATCAAAGTCTCTTTACATGAATTTGTCTTCAGGAAACTGAATTACTACTGTGGCACATCCCTCCAATCCGAGGCCATGCTCATTTGTTACACTATCCTAACCTTAAGCTTCATTTCCAGCAGTCTCAGGCTGGCCACCCGCCTAATTTCAAATTATCTGAACCAATCATTTCACATCAGAGGAATCCTGACCCTGCAAAGTGCTGCAAACCTTTAATTGGACTCGGGACTTCAAAAATATGTATATAATTGATTTCTTCAGGATACCACGGAGGGAGAAGCAAAGCAGAAAATGGATTGCTAACACAAGAATATCACCTGCTTAAGGCACTACAGCAGATAGGATTCAGACATAAATCTGCTGATCCCAGAGAAAAACATAGACCATGTTCACTAACTTAATGGCTTGTCCATGCAAGCACATCTGTGCTTTTATTTAAGACTGCTGCTTTTATTTAAAACTGGATATAAGTTGTAGAACTGAAATGCTGAGAGCAAAAAAAAAAAAAGGACTGGGATGTCAATTACCTCCACTACTTGCAAAAGGCAGTTGTCTTTCCTTATGTACAAGTATTCCTCTCTTAGAAACCTACTTCTACAACTGAAGTAGCATTAATAAAAAGTAGCATTACACAGCATTAGGAGAAAGGACTCCTAAGTGGTTTAAAATATGAAGTAAGCACAGAATAAGCAATGCTTTTGTCATTCAGTAAAATAAACCTTTTCTCATCACACCCAGCTCACCAGTTATCCTTGTTGCCACCATTTCCCATGATGACTTAGGGTGGAAGCAAGAAACAGAAAACAATGGCAGAACTTAGTTTTTCATATTCATGCCCTTCCAACCCACTACTCACAAGTGGGGATTAAAACCCAGTGCTTGTTCGCATTTTGATTTCTCAAAACACTGTTTTATCTGCACAGTTTCTCATGAAACTATATTTGAATACAAATTCAGTTATCACAACTTAGTGAGCCCCTGTGTCAACTGAGCTACAGTGATATTGCAGACAGGCAGAAGAGAAAATGCTTTTACCTAAATCTGCTTCTCAATGTTTGAATGTGTTGGAACACCTGGTAAATATGAGATAGGCTACTACATGACTGTAACTGCATGGCAACCCATTAAGCTATACAACTTGATCACTTGTCTACATTCTTAACTTGACACAATATTAATCCATCTCAGCTCATGGCATCACTGTGATTCTATACATATATTTTTACTAAGTAGTCAGTTGCTAGCATTAAATAGCCATGTAGTTGAAATAAAATAAAAAAAAAAATACAAAACCAAACCACAATGCTTTCCTAATCAAGACCATGCCTGAATATCTAATGGATGAATGCAAATTAAAAAAACGAAACAAAAAAACTCAAACCAACAAACAAAAAATTCCAATAAAACATGCCTGCTAAACAGGAAGAGAGAAGCCAGGCAGGAACATCATAAGACCATCCACCATTCATCTTGTGTTGGGTTCGTGTGGCACAGTTTTGATACCAGGGGTGGGGACTCAAGGGTAGCTCCTGCGAGAAGCTGCTGGAAGCTCACCTGGCTCCAAAATCCAGCTGCTCCTCTGGATAAACTCAAGCACACCAGTTGCTATGGATGTGCTTCTGAGATTAATACATTCAGTAAGGGGGAACGAGCTGCTATAAACCCTCAGGGCAGAGGAAAGGGGAAGGTGAGAGCAATGCCGGACCAGAGGCATGAAGGTCGCTGAGAAAGAAGGGAGAAGTGCCCAAGAAGATGTTCACACACAGCCCCTGGAGGGGTGACAGACTGTCTCCATGCAGCCCATGGAGGAGCGTGGTGGAGCAGCTCATGAGGGACCATGGAGGGGCAGATGTGGATCTGCATCCATGTAGGACCCCGTGCCAGGGGAGGTGACTGTTCCCGAAGCAGCCGCGACTCTGTGTGCAGCCCAGGCGGGAGCAGTCTGTGCCTGAGGGACTGCACCTGTGGGAGGGACTCATGTTGGAGGGGTTGTGAAGGACTCTCTGCCATGAGAGGGACCCCGCGTTGGAGCAGGGGAAGGCTGTGAGGAGTCCTCCCCCTGAGGAGGAAGGAACGGCAGAAACAGCGTGTGGGGAACTGACCCTAAACCCCCCCTGCCCCTCCCTGTGCCCTGAGGGGGAGGCGGCAGGGAAGGGATCCGGGACCGGCAGGAAGGGAGGGCTGGGGGGAAGGTGTTTAAGCTTTGTTTTTGGTGTTTTAATCTGGTTAGTGATTTATTTTTTTTTTCCAAAGTTGAGTTTGTTTTGCCCATGACCACAACAGGAGTGAAACCCTCCTAGTCCTTGTCTTGACCCTCAAGCTGCTGTTAGATTTTCTGCTCCCCATCCCACGGGGTGCAGGGGGCAAAGGTGCGCAAGGGGCTGCCCGGTTCTTTGTTGCCAGCTGGGCCTAAATCATGACACATGTGATTTCTGTGTTCAGACACATATCAAAAGCCACATGGACAGAAATGTGCTATGAAAGCAGAGCCAGTTCTCTAATAGCAATTGCAAAGAGAGGGGAAGAAACCCCCAAACAAGGCCCTTTTGAAGAAAACCACTGTGATTACTAGCTCACACTATGACGACTTCAGAAATACAGAGTTGCTATGAGTTCCCCACTAGAGAAAGCCAACTGCAGTAAAGAGCGATGATTCCAGAGCAGTTATCTTAAAATTAAGAACTCTTCAGATGATATAAACACAGTTCCAGACTGTAACAATAGCAAATCACATTAAGTTCCCAAGGATATTAATTAATTGTACACTGAAGACATCTTCCGTTTACAAGTACCTCTTCCAAAAAAAAAAAATTCAAGAACACAGAACAAGGAAGCATTTAGGTACACAGCAGATAACTGGAAACACAATGATAAATGGCAGAATTAACATTTAGATGTAGTTCTATTAAAAAGACAACTCCTTCACTGTTGGAATAATCTCATAAAAGCCCTCAAATTAAATCACTCTTTCATACTAACTGATTCCTTTTCGATGCAATTTAAACTCATTATGTTAAATGAGCACTATTATATTTGCAATAAAAAACCATAAGTACTGTTTTTATGCTTGCCTGCCAAGTAAATTGCCCTTTTAAAAATATTAAGCGTTCTGTATCTTGCAGAGTACTTAAAAATACGCATTTTAAAGTTGTTGGTGGTTACTCTCTGTTTTATAGAATTACATAATGGTTTGGGAAGGGACCTTAAAGATCACCTAGTTCCATCCCTCCTGCATGGGCAGTGATACCTCCCAATAACGTGGCTGCTCAAGGCCCCACCCAACCTGGCCTTGAACACTTCCAAGGAGGGGGCAACCAAAACTTCCTGGGGCAACTTGTTCCAGTGTCTCACCACCCTCACACTGAAGAATTTCTTCCTAATGTCCAACCTAAATCTATCCTCCTTCAGGTTGAAATTACTACCCCTCATCCTATCACTCCATGCCCTTGTGAAAAGTCCCTCCCCAGCTCTCCTGTAGGCTCCCTTCAAGTACCCAACTCTCAGCCTTTCTTCAAAGAGGTGCTTTAGCCCTCTGATCACCTTCCTGGCTCTGCTCTGGACTCACTCCATCAGCTCCATGTGATGCCTCCCTCTTCCCTGTTTAAAAATTCCCTATACAGGAAGAAACTCTTACCATGGAGTGAGACATGCAACTCCTTTTACACCAGGTTAACATAAAAAGGGACTTACCAGAAGATTAGCTAAAGATTTATCAAAGGATGTAGTATTTTCAAAACAGATATTTTCTTTTTCATGAAGAGGGCCAGTGCAGCTACCTGATACCATCCTTTTTCTCTGTTGAGGTTCTGTGCATGTCTTCACTCACTCAAACGTGGTTTAACCCCAGATGGCAACGATGCATCGATGCAGCTGCACACTCCCTCACCTCACAGTGGGATGGGGGAGAGCATCAGAAGAGTGAAAGTGAGGAAACTTGTAGGTTGAGATAAAGATAGTTTAATAGGTAAAGCAAAAGCTGCAGATGCAAGCAAAGCAAACCAAGGAAATAATTCACTACTACCCATAGGGCGGGTAGGTGTTCAGCCATCCCATAATGGTTAGTTGGTAAGACAAACACCATCACTCCAAGCATTCACCCCACTTCATTCTTCTTCTTCCAGATTTATATGATGAGCATGACATTATACAGTATCGAATATCCTTTTGATCAGTCAGGTTTAGCTTTCCCAGCTGTCCCCTTCCAGATTCTTATGCACCCCCCAGCCCGCTCCCTGGTGGGGTGGGGTGGGTGAGAGGCAGAAAAAGGCTCAATTCTGTGGGAGCACTGCTCAGCACTAACTAAATCATTCCCATGTTATCAACACTGTTTCCAGCACAAATCCAAAACACAGGCCCATACCAGCTACTAGGAAGAAAATTCTCTCTATCCCAGTCAAAACCAGCACAACAAAGAAAGGAAGATGCAAGTTGAAGAAGCAGAATTTTGAGTGAAGCCACTTGTAACTTCCCAGGTTTGATCATACAGGTGGTAAACTAGTGAATTTGCTTCTGCTGTACAATTGAAAAGCAATTAGTCAGCTGAAATTACAGCAGTGTACAAATAGCATCAACAGCAGGTTAAAGGCCTATCTGAAGAGGTTAAAACAGATCCCTAGTCTTCCCATCTTCAGAAAGAATAAAATTATGCTCTTGTCAAACCACAGCTTTGCAGTGGTTACATCCATTTTTTAAAATCTCAAAACCACCATTTGCTTGGGTCTGCTGCATATACACATTCTTGATTATTAGTAGCATAAAAAAGTTAGCAATATCTTGAAAAAACTCTGTTATGCCTTGTACCACTTCGTAGGTTGATGGTGCTGATAAAGACTTACCTTTTCCCTCACTAATTCTGTTAGTAAACTTATAGGTTACTGCATTGGAGTAAAGGGGTATGGACAGCATACTCTTGTTTCATTTCCAGTAGTGACACCAGAATTTTCTAGAAAACATTCAATTGTCAAATACTTTAGCAATTAGAATTGCTTTTTAAAGAAAAGGAAGCAATTTACTTTTAAAAAAACAAACAAAAACAAAAAACCCCAATGAAACAAAAACAAAACAAACACACAAAACAGCAAAAAAAACCCCAACACATTGGAAATGCAATCAAAATTCAGCAAGAATGAGCAGTGACTGAACTCTTACTATTTTAAGGTTGCTGAGTGCTCATTGATTTTTGCATCTTCACAGCAGGTCAGAGAACATACTTGCACATCTCAAAGGATCAATGCAAACAGAGCAACTCCACATCTCCATTTGCATGCTTCACAATGCAGCCAGACACAGAGGACTTCAGGACTAAGCAACCACTTCTTTGCTAAAGGTGGTGCCTCTAAGTCTAACTTCAGCCAAAATAAAATCCTGACTGCCCACACTTGTCTGTGTAGCACGAATCTCAAGGCCTGTTGTTCTGGCATTCATCACACCCAGTTCACTTGTTAAAACATTTGTATTATTACTTCAAGAGATCCCAGTCACCAGCAGCAGACAAAAAGAAGAGTCTGAATCCAGCTGATCATGCTTGTTACACTGGTTTAGTCATCAACACAGGAAAGACCTGGACCTGATGGAGCAGATCCAGAGGAGGGCTACAAAAATAAGCCAGGGGCTGGAATGCCTCTCGAACAAAGAGGAGGCTGAGGGAGCTGAGGTTGTTGAGCCTGGAGAAGAAAAGGCTCTGGGGAGACCTAATAGTGACTTTGCAGTATTTGAAGGGGACCTACAGAAAGGCTGGAGAGGGCTGTTTGCAAGGGCCTGCAGTGATAATGTGAGGGGCAATGGTTTTAAATTAGAGAAGAGTAGATTTAGATTGGATGTTAGGAAAAAAGGTTTTAACCATAAGGATAGTGGAAAAATGGAACAGAGAAGTAGCTGAGGCCTCATCCCTGGAGATGTCCAAGGTGAGGCTTGATGAGGCTCTGAGCAACCTGATCTAGTTGAGGGTGTCCCTGCTTACTGCAGGGGGGCTGGACTAGATGACCTTTAGAGGTCCCTTCCAACCCAAATTATTCTATGATTCTATGATCAAACAGAGAAACATTTCACTTTCATCATTAGTCAAGGTTATGCAAGTCAAACTAGAACTGAATCAATCCTAACTTTATTATCTTTGAAAGGTACATCATCCTATCACTGTAGACCTCCTACTGCCTCTGTACTATACAACAAAAGTGCTTACACAAAAACACTGCTTGCATGAACCAATAAATTTAATGTTGCCTGTATGAACCACATACTGAAACACACGAAGAAAAAAAGAAAAATTCTTTTTAAGGAAATCACTACGTCAATAAAGTCACATAACTTAAAAATATAGTTGTGCTTTTTTCTTAACAGAACCCTGTGGAACCACACAAATCTACTGTGGTAACATACAATGTAATGACATAAGACTCTAAATATCATGGGTTTTGTTGTTTTGTTTGTTGGTTGTCTTTTTTTTTTGCACACAAGGAGTAGACGACCTGGTCCTAAAGTTACTTCACAAAACTTGAAAGCTCAGACCCTTACATTCAATTTTTATACGAATATTTATTGTTAAACGGTATCAGATATGCATTGTTTCCAAGAACATTCAATAAGAGCAGACACCAGAGCAGCTGTAGTGATAATTGGGACACTTATTCGTAGGCCAATACATGAGGCAAGTATCTAGTCTCAAATCAGACAGCAGGTTAGAACATGGGAAAACAGAACAAACACAAATTTAAATAAATTTCATAATAGGTATTATACACAACTTTATTTTAAAATGCCTTAAAAGCCACACTGTAACTTCTTGCTTACGGTTTAAATCCTCTACCAGATAACATTTAACTGCAGTATTTTCTGGAAAAAAAGAGAAAAAAAATAGTTCTGCATTTAACAAAACCTGTCAAAACCTGTTATTTTATCAATAATACTAATAAATCTGAAGGGAACTGCACACATGCTGTTTTACTACCAGGCACAAAAGTCAATGTTCTCAAAAAAAGTGTAGCTTACGTAAGGTAAGGCATTTTCACAGTAGGGCTCTCACAAGAAGCAATCATTAACTGCAGTAACAAATTATCTATAAAGAAAAAGATTCCTTAAAATAATAGCTATATACACAATATCAGAAACAGACTAACCATGTGATGTTCAACACAGAAGAAAAACATTTCTTTAGATCAACATTTATCTTCAATCCCTCCAATGACAATTTTAAAAATATATGTAATTGCGTTTGCTACTAAAAAACTTGTAGGAACAGTGTTGCTCATTGGTATCACCAAAAGTTGAGTGTGTCTTTTGTTCTTGTTTTGTTTTGTTAATTTGTTTGGTTTTGGTGGCGTTTTGTTTTGTTGGGGTTCTTTGTTTTGCTGGTTGGTTTGTTGGTTTTGCTTTGTTTTTTAAAGCAATGAAACCAGTTTCCTAATTAAGTCAGTAATTTGTTCCAAACCAGTTATTTACCTTTTCAGTGCTTATATAAAGCACCAAACTGATTACAAAATATTCCTCGGTTTCTTCCACCCATACCAACTCAATACAGACTTTACCCTCTGAATCTGTATAATCTGTGGTATAGATATGACCCATGTAATCATAGAGGCTGGATGCCTTGGAAGACAGTTTCATATTGACTGGGGCACTGAAACACCAGAAGGGCTTTCCAGTTTCCTCCAAGAGGGTAACATCCATCACATAGCAGTCCTACAGACACAAGAAGAAGAGATTATTTGTCCATGCCACTACACATTAAGTATATCTGTCCCTAATTTCAGGAGAAATGCCCAGGATTCAATGAGCAATTATTGGTATGAAGACTAGGAACTCAAAGTATAGTTGATAGTGCTCAGCTGACTACTGCAAAAATACTTATTTAGAGATGTCTTACAGAAATCCAAATTTCAACCCACAGACATCAAAAACTGCTACGGAAGGCAGCACTGCCAACCTAAGTCAGACATTGTTTCTTCAACTTCTATCAAGCTTTTACCATCTGTGTTTCTCAATTATGAGTTACCTTATCATTCAAATGCAAACAAGGAATCTGCAGAAGAAAAAAATGCCATGAGCAGTCAGAGAGAAAGGTCTGAGTGGAACTGTAATTCAAGCTCAATTGTTGATTTTCCCAACAGATACTAGTAGATTACTAAGTTTTAAGATAAATTTCATCCTCATTATTGCATAGGAAATCTTGGTGACACTGTGAACTATAAAACAAGTATGTGAATGTCAAGGAGCAAAATCTGGGCCTTTTATACAAGCAAATGAGTGAGAATTCCTCTAAAACACAGTTAATCCATCTGATACACATACATGACTCAAGAGTTAGGTGCTGACTGCATGAATGTGGTCTGCATTTTCTGCTTGTGTCCATCGGCATTTTAACATTTTCCAACACCTTCTAACTTTCATTTTATATACATGTTAAAACTGCAAAATATTTTCTTTGGGGTCTAAGGCTTCTTGCCTGGGGAAAAAAGAACAAAAATCCCCCACAAAACCTGCAGTACATTTTTTGTCCAGGTGTACTTTCCAAGCAGTACTGATAAGTCACAGCATCTTTACTGAGTGGAAAGCAGTAGTCATCACACATGCATGATGGATCTACACACAGTCTAGACTTTAAGACAGAAAGGATAAAACTTTTTTTTCTAAAATTCACATGATTTTTTGCAATATTTGAAATTAGGTTTTTTCCTAGTTGCAGACATCTTCCACAAATAAAACCATTCTTTGAAAATCAGTGTGTTTAAGCTGCATAAACTTAATTCTGTTTTGAGGTAAGCATTTCAAGAAACAAGAAAGTACTTCTCACTGACCTTTACGTTGCCTTTAAGCCCATCTGTTTCCCAAGATAAGCCAACTGTCCCAATAAGAGGTGAGTGCTTCGTATCATCCTTTAAGCTTACAACTGTGAGCTTCAAATATCCATTTGCAATGTCACCTGAAAAAATGTATGTAACGTTATAGCACTACAAATCAAATGGAGGCCAAGTACACTGTAAACATCATTCTCTCTGCTTCTCCCCATGTCCTAAGTTTTCTTCCACTCATCAGAAAGGAACCCTGGCATACACCCACAGCTAGATGTCAAGCACACTATAGAGAATTTCAGTTGCAGTTCAGGGTTTTGTTTCTATGATCCACAGTAAAAGCAGCAGCTTAAAAAAATCCAAATTTGTATATTTGAGTATGAAAATCTGATTGTCACCTAGAGGTTTTATAGAAGAATGCAGGCAGTAAATTCCAGGCTCAATCTTTCAATTTCATGCCACCCCAAAAGTCAGTCTCGATACATAACATATAAAATAAACTATGAGATACCAAACCCTTTTTTTGTTTGTTTTAACATCCCTTTGCTCTGTCTCGTAACAAAAATAACTGCCTACAACAAGATGTAAGAATAACTATCCATCCTCCCTGGAAAGACTATTGCATTGTCTAAAGTGATAAGCAGTACACCTTGATTTAAATAAATTTTTTAAATCAAGAACTTGTTCACTTTTACATAGCTTTCCAATGGCTCCCTCTCATTTTTTGACAGAATTACTATGATTTCTTTGTGATCGTTTTTATTTATTACCACACATGACCATAATTCTTTCGTATGTATTCCTCTCCTCCCTAAGGAGATGTAACTTTTTAAAATGTTCTTTTTTCCCTTGCTTTTGGAGGAAGAAAGTTAACCAGGGACTCCAACAGTGTAATTATAATTTGGGGTACATCATAACAAACAAGGTCTCTGATTACTAAAAACAAAAAGAAAAGCACATCTTTTAGTAAGATATCCCTTAAACAAATTTCCTTGAACAAGATATATATTCTCTTGAAAAAACAACCAGTAGCAAAGAACAGAACTAAGTACCTCACAATTGCAGGAGACTGATAGGAAGGAAGAGAAGGAACTTCCAGGAGAAAAAACATTTCTCAGAATCCAGTAGCAGGCCCTGGACAGAAAGATGGTAACTGAAGGAGATGGTAGAGGTTTAATAATGAAAGTGGTAAAAGTGAAAAAAGAGAAGGGTTTTGGCTGTGGTTCTCCTTCAGTCAAGCCCAAGTAGCAGCATGAGGCTGAACAAAGAAGAACCAACACCAGAAAGGCTTTGAGTTAAAAAGCTAAAACCTGTGTGAAGGCAAAAAGCCTTTGCCTGTTGGATGCTGAAGGCAGACAGCTGAGAGAAAATGAGAGAGCCCACAGTTTACCACAAAAGACAGAAACTTCTCTAAATTGGCACTGTAGGGCCAAGCAGTTTCCAAGAGATGCTCAGCCACACACCACTGCTGGAAAGACATCATTTAGCAGGGAGCTAAACCAATACTTAACTGGTTGGATAAGCAGACCAAAACATGACAGAGTACAAAAGCAGCAGGTTTTTCAGTACAGACATTCTCTGGAATAGGAGTGTGAATACAGTGAAGAGTATGTCCAGGAAATATTTTTGTATAGTAAAAGGAAAATGTGTCACTTCAGACAGTGATACCCACTGTCCCTGCAGTGAAGTCTCAGAGAATTCAGTGAGGAAAACATAAGCAGAATTTACTTTCAAGATCCAGCTCAAAGTACAAAAAAAGCTATTAATTTTATACCTCCCTAAATGGTTCAGTTCCAAACCTCAGTAAATAAAATCCAATAATAAAATTTAATTAAAGATAAAAGTATTTTGGATAAATAGTCAAGGTCTACTGAGCAATTTAAAGCTGAGCTTTTACACAGCAGATTTTAAACAACATCAGTCAACAATATTTTTTTCCCAAACAACTAGTTATCTGCAATTCAGATTTGAATGGAAGCAGCTATTCCTCTCACTCATTCAAAACAAATGAAAATTCTAAAGGAATAAAAACAAATTTTTAAAAAAAAAGAATACTGCTAACCAATCAATGAAGCCCAGGACATCACTACTACTCGATGGCATTAATAACATGAACTTCTGTGTTGCTAGATGGGTCATTTCACCAAGATTTAAGTCATAGATCCCATATTGCAGTTATTGGTTAATTTTAAGCTAGAATGGAAATAGGCAATACAGATCAGGAATCTGAGGGCTAAATATCCAAGGGTTAGTTTATACAGTCTGTAACATAAAATCTCCATTGCAGTCCTCATATCCAGAAGACAGAAGTATTAAGGCTTGAAATCAGCAAGAAGCTAACTCTTCCTCATTCTAGTTAGATGAGAGAAAGGCAGAGCAATCTGTGTCAAATACACCAAGGGAAACGCAGAGTAAGCATATTGGACAGGTTTTCTTCACCCTAATCTAGATTTTGTTTCATTGTATCTCATAATATTCATCAAAGCAGCCCTTTAATCAGCATAGGTTATAGGGAACAAACATTTCCAAATAAAGGGAATACTGATATAGAGAAAATACATCATTTTAACAAACCTCAGAAAAAAGGACAAATAGCCCAGTAGTTAAAAGGCACTTACTTTAGCTAAAAGCCAAGTGAGTTTGTTTTGCAGCTGAAGCCTTTCTTGCAAATTGTATTTTGATTGTTATTTTCACAGGGAAGGCTGTGCTTAAACCAGTTCTGATCACAAAAACAAGCCTTACTATGGTCATTTAAACTTGTAAACCCATCTTCAAGGTTACATGATGTGATATTTTACTAATAAATCTTAACAGATCTCTAAACACACAAAAATCACATTATATTTTGCAAGCACAACCGATCAACTTGCATCAACAAAGAATAGCAATGAAAAGCCAAAGCTCAGACTACCATCTGGCTACAAAGCCATGCTTAAAAAGTTGAAAACCTAGGTAAATACATCTCAGGAATGTTTATTAAAAAAATAGGTGTAGTATTCATTGCTCTGTGAGTCACATGAAAAGCCTGTCACAGCTTCCTGAAAACCAACCAGTTTGTTCAGAGAAGTGTGATTCTTTTTTTTTTTTTTTATATTAAGAATTTTTTAGAAAGAAATTAAAATATAGCAGTACCAAAATAAAGCACAGATTTGAAGATCAGTAAAGAAACAGACAAAAGTAAAACTAAATGTGAACAAATAAAGCAGTTATTCTGCAGAATAACAAAAGGGCATTCCCTGGTATCTAGGAAAGTCTATGGCTTCCTAGTGGAAACAAGTAAGGAAAACACCAGTATAACAGCTGACAATTGATCCATGTCTCAGAAACTGCTGTTGGCATGTCGCATCCATATTTTAAAATAGTCTGGATTGGGTGGAGAATTTTTAAGAAATGTGACAAGAGATAGCCATAAACTGTCTCACTCCATCATTTCTAAGGAAAAATTATGGAGGAAATCAAGCATTTTCCAAAGGAATTATTGTGCAACCACATGGAAGGGAGTAGATGACAAATGAGCTCATTGCCTGCAGAGCCATGGCTTCAGCTGCCTCATGTCCTGTGAGAGCAAAATCTAGAGGCTATGACACAGCTGAAGGACACAAAACCAGAACAGTACAGAAAACACTTGTTAGTTACAGAAGCTGTTATATGATCACAAAGTGAGATGGCATCAGAACTGTAGCTCCTGGACATGTGCTACAATTTGCATAAACATCAGCTTAATCGCTAACAGAATAAGCTACTAAGTGGCAAAAAAAAAGCGATACCAAAAAAGAAAGTGTGTCACATTCTGCCTGCTCCTAGTTGTACTGCTAGGAGCATAAAATTTTCATTTAGAAACAAAACATGACATTCACCTAAAAAAACAACCAAACAAAAAAACAATCCAACAAAACAACAAGCAAGAAATCCAGGACCAAAAATCTAACCCTCTGGCTAACTTGCAGAAGAAATAGGGGGTTCGGGGAGTATAAAAAGGACTCCTGTATTGAACAGCACCTCAGGAGGGATTTCTATTGCTACATGGATAGAATTTTAGTGAAGTTTTACCCTCATAAGTATTCATTTATTTCAAGCTTGGAGCTTTTCAGGAATCTGAAAACATGCAGGTTTCAAATTCAAAAGAATACAACACTCCACTCTGTGCACAAGGCTACAGTCTAAATGACAGCCCTCAGAGTCATGAAATACAAATTTAAAAAAAAAAACAAAAACGTGGGGAAATGTCTTCTAACACTGTAAAAGCACTGGAGCCTGATAACAGTGCCCTCTACTGTCTTTATCAAAAACAGTACTTTCTGAAATCAACAGAAGGTTCATTAGTACTGTTACCAGAAAAATACTCGGGAGCAATAACTAACCTAACAGTAGATCGTTAATTAATAATAAAAAATAGACATTACTTTTCTTTTTCTGTCAGCTCTACCTTTTCTGCAGAAGAGGCTCTTGAATGTTCCACACAGGTAGGTACCACTTCCACCATGCATATCAAGATGTAGACTGTAGTTATACAGTCCATATTCTGGGTCAACATCATCCAATACAGGTTCTTTAGGTGGAAAGACATATTGACTTAAAAAAATAAAAACAAAAAACCACATTAAACAAGGGGGAATGACTCGGAAGAAAGAGATGCAGTAAACAGCCCTGCACTGAGACTTACAAGAGGTTATAAAAGGGGATAAAATATTAAAATATATAATTTTTCTTTTTTATTAATGATTTTGAAAATAAAACATCTCTAGTTCATCATACTTCTTTCAAGCTGTCTAATACAAAGTTTAATACTTCTAATCAGATGTCTAGCCTAGCCAAAGGCAGAAAATATGGTAGTCAACTTTAGAAGGTACATCTGTTAAACTCCAAAATATGTATATGTTTATGGGGGGGAAAAAAAAAGCATAAAAAAGCATCAACTAAACTGAAATCTCAAAGCCAACTAGCTACATACTTTTCTGGAATAGCAGGTATTGAATATTTTTGTGTGTGCCTAACCTAAAAGAGAAACTACTGCACACAAATGACCAGAAGAGCCCAAATCCTGGAGGTAAGTAAGCAGCTCCTACATAGCACCCTATTTGGTAATAAGGGAAATAGTCTTACATTCTCTGTGAAAAATAACATACTAGATCATAGTGGACACATAAGACTACAAGTAGATACACCAATATCTGAGCAGAAAACTCAGGGAATGGGCTGGGGGTGGGATCCTCCTGGGCAGAGGATAAAACCCCCAAATAATCCCCTGAAGCTAAAAAGCTCCATCATCTTAAACAGATACAGTGTGTAAACAGGTACTATACACTGAAAGATACACACATACAAAAATACTTCATAGAAAATCCAGCTAGTTTTTCAGTAGGACTGAAAGACAAAGGCAGGCACCTTACCTGTTTATCAGATTTTTTTTCTTCCCTCTTACAAAAGGGAAGATATTTTCCTTCCTAAAATATCCATCTTTTCAGATAGGTCTTTCAGATAGGAAAAGGGAATAAAAAGGGGAAAAGTATGGGAGGTGTGTATCTAACTTCCTCAATATAGAAAGTACTAGTACACTTGTATGACTAAATTATCTCCTTATCAGCATAGCAATGGCAACTTTTTAGCATAAAAATACTTCTACAGCTTTGTAAACAGTTATCATAACTTGTGTATATTCAACAAGAATAGTTAATTACTACATAAATAAAAACCTATTACCAACAGCCAATTTTAACTTTTTGAATAAAGCTTTTAATTTTACAGTTATCTTTATTACCCACAAAGGTAAAACCAATACTTACTTACTAGCAGAACCCAAAGTGCTTCTCTCAAGAAGTTGATGATAATGAAGACTCACCATAACAAAAGCTATTTCATTTTTCTCCTGGAAAGTTAATTGAAGTAGATGTATTTTCATCTGGAACTACTTTTTTCACAATGTCTTCCTGAGCATTAAAATTCACATACAAATGCTGCTGCTTATTACCCTGCCAGTTACTGCAATAATGTTAATAATGGCTTGCTGTAACACTTGGACTCCTGTAACTGCTCCTGTCTTTTCAGAAGAGTACAGAATATATATATATATATATAAACACAACATTTCTGTATTATGGGTAAAGGAAGGAAAACTAGCTATGTCAGGGTAAAAGTCAAGAGTAGCACTTCAAGAACTGAACTTTTACTTAACATTTCAAAAGAGATACCTGAATGGAGTCAACAGGCCTTACTCCCAGCTACTAAATACCTAAGCATCAAGTTTATTTTCCTATGTAAGGAACTACTTGCAAAGAGGACTAACATCAGTGAGGAATGCAGAGCTACTCAACAGAAATACTGAATTTCAAAGTAAAATGCCACGTATCTTCACAAGATTTCTTACTCCCAGGAAGACAGTAAGATCCATTAAAATCCATTTTTAAGTCCTATGTTTGTTGACACATAATTCAAAAACTGTTTGCTGCCAGCAGTCACTATCCTGATAAGTGGACAACTATTGTTTTTATCTCTGGGCTACCAAACAGAAAATGCCATTCCCTACCTTTTTTTTTTTTTTTTTTTTTTTTTTTTTTTGTAGCTACTCCTGTACTGCAAAATTACAGCTATAAAAGATATAATAACAGGCATTTATCAATCACAAAGTTGCTCATTCTTTCTTTTATATATATATATATATATAATATAAATATACACACATAGTTGTGACTGAACGATTTCCAGGTGCTGAAAGAGTTCTCTTTCCAAGCATGGGAAAGGGTAGCACACTAGCAGGACCATAGTGAAAACAGCACAGGGACACCAATCTACTAAACTTCTGAGGATACAAAATAAACAGCTATTCGCTAATTGGAGCTTTTCACAGACTGAGAAAACCCAGAGACTCAGGAAGGTCAGCCAGTCACTAGTTTCCTAGGAAATAGACACTTTTAAGTAAGATTGAAACATACATTCCTTCTGCAGTTGCAAATAATTCCTCTGGTGCTTGTGCACCTTTGAGGCAGGAAGCGTTTAGAGCTGGAAATGAGACCCTGGTTAGAGCAACTGTCCACAGGCTCCCAGAGGGAAGTCTGCCAGTGGGAAATAATGCAAGTCTGCCTCATTAACAGAGCAAGAAAGGGCTGCCACCTCTGAATCCAGACCAAGAGCAGAACATCTGAGACAGGCTTCCATAGCACCTGTCTGTGGGCAGCTTCCAGGCAGACACCAAGGCCCCAGTGTTCTCAGTGCAAAGATGCAGATTCCTTTAGAGCAGAAGTCTCCTTCAGCTGTTCTGCACTGGTGATAGGATATATGACATGATATGTGACATGATATATGAAATATGACTTTCTATTATACTGGGGCAGTGGGAGGAAGTGATGGCTAACAAGCTTCAACTTAAGAGTCAAAGGGTAAATAACAACAGAACTAGAGGAGAGTTGCACCAGGGGAAGGTTAGACTCGATATTTAGAAGAATTTTTTTACTGAGAGTACTAAGGTGCTGGAATGGGCTGCCCAGAAGGTGGTGGAGTCACCATCCCTGCAGGTATTTAAAAAACCTGTAGATGGGGCACTTCAGGATATACCCTAGTGAGCATGGTAATTTTTTTTTATTTTTAGTGGGAAGGGGTGTTGACAGTTGGGTACTGTGACCTTAGAGGTCTTTTCCAACCATGAGAATTCTTCGAGTTGGTGAGTCTGTATTTAAAGATATTAATCTCTACACGTAGCCTACAGAGCCTAACCTGTCAACTTAGACACTTAATACCAAGAACTGAGTATTCCCAAAAGAGCATGATTTACCATGTTCCTACTGTTGGAGCAGGATATGAGTACCTGGTGATGTAGATTAAAGGAAAATACCACCAAAGCTGCCTTCTGGAAATTCATCACTTTGAGTGATGGGGACAGCAACAGGCATGAGTCAGGGAAGAAGCACATCTCTCCTCAAACTGTTCTATTTAAAATGTCTGTAGGACATCAAACTTTGGCGCATGAAGAACGAAAAATAAATACAACTGAACATGGAAATAAAATCAGTATAGTATCTAATACACTATGTTACACATTTATTCTTTTATTTGGAGTGCTGGGGGTTTTTTTGAAAAGTACAATACTCCTGTGACAGCTCTTTAGAATGCAATAGATCAACTAGCTGTCCCTAACTCTATTTTCTTGCTGTTAGTTTAGTCAAGATCTTTCAAAATCCAAAGAAAAAAAGAAGATAAAAGAAACTAAAAAAGCACATACACACCCCCCCCAAAAAAAAACCCAAACCAAAAAAAAGCCTGAATTCCAAACTTCATGGCAAATGAATCTGTTTCTTCAAGTCATAATAAAGTATTGAAACAAAATGTTATCTTACCTTCCAAAGTCCTATTATGAGTCCTGGATTCAGACTGAAGAGCTGAACAAGCCTATCAGCACCGACTGCTACACCACTCTCAGTCAGGTTAGCAAGGTGGTATTCAGCAATTAAGCAACGTCGACGAGGTCTTTGAAAAGAACACACTGGAAGTAACAACAAGACTCCGAACTTTTACATAAATAATGAGACATAGTAATTCAATTTTTAACTCTGAAATCTGTCAGACAGCGTATGATGAAAATAGCTAAGAAAACATTCAGAATGCACAGCCATAAAACTAACTTCTGAACAACTACAGCCTTCTAGCAGAACAAGAAAGGAAACAAAAGCCACCATAGAATGGCCTAATATACTACTTAAAAATAAGAAAAACAGATGTGTTTGCCCAGTATTTCAAAATAGCCACAGAATTACTTTACTT
The DNA here is from genome assembly GCA_038090715.1 of Florisuga fusca. NCBI lineage: Eukaryota > Metazoa > Chordata > Aves > Apodiformes > Trochilidae > Florisuga > Florisuga fusca. Next base: position 32,669,470 of record JAAWXA010000005.1, read on the forward strand.
TGTTTTTAATACAATGTTGGTACTGGAATCACTGAACACGTCAGTATGAAACAAGCTACTAACATAGTAAATTCTTCCTCCACAGAAGCAAAGGAAAGATCAAACTGTACATATACTAAATTAAAAGCTTCTCTTAGAGGAACCTTTCCTTTTCTAGAAAAAATATTTCTAAATTTTGTCTGTTAAAGTGATTTAGCTCCATAACACCCTTTAACAAACTTCATACTTTCATAGGCATCCTTACTGGCTAATGATGAACAAAAAGCAGTCTTCATTAACTATTCAGAATGGAGAAATTACTGTTTCGAAAACACTTTACAGAGTTGGGCTCTTACTATATTCAAAACTGTACCTATTTTTTCCAAAATATCACAGCAGTATCACCTACCACTACACAGTGCTATGAAGATAGCAACCATCAGGGACTTTGTCACCTTCTCTTGCATCTGGGGCAGGGATGGGACATCAAACTTTTCCATCTTTGAGTCAATCAGGCTGCTAAAAATACAAGGACTTTTCCAAAGTCCTCTCACTAGCTCCTTATGGTCTTAACATTATGAATAACATTGTGATTCTTATGAAATCATTAATTTCACATCTATTCATGAGCTCTAACAACTTACACGTCTGTGAAAGAAACACACTAACTCCCAACAAGTTTTCTTTTACTGTTCTCTACATGTGGATCATCATTTTGGTTAAACAACTACATATCCCACATAATTTGACTGCAAGACTTGTTTAGCTGACTTTACACAAGAAACTTCTCTCCTCATTATATTTTTTTTAGGCAAATACTTCGCTTCAGCTTGAGGAACCACGTTTTTTGTAGGTTAACAGAAATTTCCTCTTTTCAGAGCTCTGTTGCTAAGGATGTTGTGTAAGAAGCATGTACCTGATACTGCATATACTAAAATGACACATAAGACTGAAACATGGAAAACTCCTTGACAGCACCCAAATTACATCTTTTCTCAGAGTATAATGCCAGAAAAAATTGTAGACACTTAAGTTACAAAACATCCATCTGACATTGTGCTGTGGACTATTTTTTTTTATATACAAGTACTTATATTGTAAATGCAGCCAAACACAAAGTTCCCCAAATTCACACACACACCTAATAGGAAAAGAAAAATTACAGAATACATGACTGTAGCAACATAAATATTGATGAGCTGTTCCAATCTAAATGTCTCCCACAAAATTCTCCTAGATTTACATGTTTGTTTAATGCTCTCTTGTATCTAGGCCTTAGATTCAGGTTTCCAAAGCAGGATCTATCAGTCTGTATCTCAAATGCCAGTAGCTACATTAACCTACAAATTACTGTCATAGCTTGCTCGATTATATTTATTTCTTGCTGAAAAGCTCTACAAATACAGAGAAGGACATAGGCTTTGAAAGAAATACTACAGAGATACTTCCTAAGAAAGAATTAGCTGGTTCAGTCAAATCAAAGTCAAGTATCCCCAACAGACACATTATCAACCACTAAAATAAAAGACACCTCACATATCTTTTGTTAAAACTCACCCATTCTTGCTGGGAGCTCTGCATTTGTCAGGAAGCAATGGCATAACTCCAAAAAGTTTTAAGGTCGACAGAATGTTTAAGTGCGGCCAATCTGTACTATACCAAAGTATAGTAACAGATGTGTGCTTAAATGATAGGTTTGTCTTCTCCACCACATGTTCTTTTCCATTTTTGTCCTTTAGAACAATCATCCAACTCAAGCCATAGACTCTGTTATTCAAGAATTAAGAGGGAAGAGGGGTGTTTAAAAAACAAAACAAACCCCAAACATTCTCAAAGTGACAAAACCTAATTTATACTTCCAACAGAATTTCTAAATTTCTACTAACTGCTACTAATGTTTCTCAGACTAGGTCATCTATAGGCTATCATCATATCTTCCCATTATGACAGACGTTTTTATAGCTCTATTTCAATATCCACACAGCACTTCCAAAGCCATTAATATTCTGCACATTGTTCTCAAGTAAACATCTTCTGTGACAAGGCATTGCTTACTTCATAGCTTCTTTGTTTTTACATGGAAGACCTGTATAAGGATCTACAGGTTTAACAAGTTGCATTACTCTAGTTTTGACAGTAGCTATTTGTTTGGAGATGTATTCTTTCTTCCAATACCCAGGCTCTCTATCAAGCAGAGCAGCACAGCCCAAGGAAACAGTTTCTGTTTGTTCAGGTTCCATTTTCCAAATTGTCCTTCTTGGTTTAAAACACCTGGAATAGATTTTCAGCCAGATTCCACTGAGAATAAGAAAGAACAAAAAGAAAAAACACATAAATGTCAAGAATAGTTACTTAATTATTCTTACATGCATGTCTACCTCTAAGCATAATGTTAGAAGAAAAATAAAGTCCTGCATTATCAGCAAATTGTGTTTGATCCAAGTTTACAGAAGACGAGAAAATGTAATCTCCTAGACACTAGTCAAGAAAATGCAAATGCACAGTTATACACTTTTCCTTACTTTCACCTCCCAAGAGCTCATTTGAAGTCAGTTTCGCTGGTGCAAACATGTGGGCTCACAAACTAAAAGGTTTCTCATAAGCTTACTAAGTTTTCTCAAAGAATTTGCAATCTCTGAGTACATTTCCTGTTCTGGATTATACACATCAAATGAGATCCATTTAGGACTTACTGCTCTACCACAGGGAAGAAAAAACCCAAAAAGTTATTCAGTTAATTCTTACAATGTGTGATAAACATCTCAACTACATGTACAGAAAATGTTTGAACAGTGCTCTAGAAAGTAGAATGATCATCTGTGGGATGATCTGTGCAAAATCCCCACGGGTTTATGCCTCTCAATAGCACACAGGAGCATGTGGGTTTTAAAAAGCCTTCCTTCCCCTGAGGTTGCTACTTCTTTCACACTCACTGGAGCAGATTTAAAAACAAAATGAAACAAAACAAAACAGTACCTGAGAGAAAGCTATCACAAGGAAATAAAGAAACATTTTGTCTGTCTTCCTGAAAATATAGAACACAGGATGAATCTCAAAGACAGTAGAGCCAAACTCAGAGACTTAAAGTGAAAACTGATTAAGGTTAAGCAGTTTCAAAAATTCCACGGAAAACCATTGATGTATTCTCTTCACACAAAATCAGCCAGAGAAAAAAGTGTTTTAATACCTCCTAACAAAGACAACCTGGATGCCTCAAGTTTCTCACAGAGATTCAGCTGAAAGCATGGTGGAAGAGGACAGTAAGAATCATTTATGTTTGGTGGTGGTGCCACAGTCATGTCAATCCCTTCTGCACTTTCTTTTGAAAAGCTCAGACACGAAATATCTTTTTGAAGAGATCAAAGGAAAATGCAACAGGAATTATGGGTTTACCTCTTTACTGTCAGAAAAAATATCATGTCACATTTCCACGCCCCAGTATCTCTAAGACAGCTCAGGGAATGCTGAGTACAAGAAATACCAAGAATTCAAATAACAATCTGTGAATATGGATTTACAATAAGCTTTCTAATTTTTAAGTGCTAGCCACACAGGCTACATAACTGCACTAAAGAAAATTAATAGCAAGAGAAACAAATCCTCAAGAGAAATTTCTCTGCCATTTATCAGCAAGATTACCTTCACCAGTCCTCACCCCTGGCAAACTTACAGCTAACAGGCTTTGTAATGCACTTTCCCCTCCTTAGAGCACTCATGGCATCCCACACTGCCTCCCACCCACAAAAACCACTCTCCTTCACCAGCTGCAGAGAGGAAGTCCCCGCATGCAGAGGGCCAGGCTCTTTCTCACTGATGCAAATGTACTTGTGATTTTGCAAAAACCTTCCAGCCTGCTGCTCTGCAGATACATGCACAATCTCCCACTGCTATTTTCTGAGTCAAAGTTGTTGAAAACACACAGAGCCATAAGCTTCTATGATTCTTAAAGGGGAGTTCACAGATAAGCTTCCCACTTCCTTTCACTAAAATCTGAGGAGGCAAGAGTGGTGGGGAAATGACCTCCTAAGTAAAACAAAGACTTAAGATACTTAAGACCAGAGAAGACAACCCAGTTATCAGAGTGTATAAAACATTTCTGATGGAGGGAAGAAACTCTTATTTAACTCCAAAGCAGCTAAGAATTGCAGGATGATGAAAACAGAGATGTCTTTGACACACCATCATCTCGGGAAACTGAGCTGTGGATCATCCAGCTGGTCTTACATTCAGCCTAAAAAGTCCTGCAGCATGTCCTCCTATAACCTTCTCCTGATAACTATGAACTCCTTCCCAAGATAGACATCCTTTCTTCCATGAGGAAAGATATTCAACACCTGGCTGAAAGGACACAGGTTAGTAGTAGCCATTTCCTGCATTTTGAAGGTACAATCTCAGACAATGTAAGCTTAATGACGACAGACTTGTTACCAACACCTACCACCCTTCTGACTCTCATTTACACATCGCTTCTTCCTTCCCAAGACAGCACCAAACATGGAGATGAGAAATCAGTTCAAGATGCTCAGAAATCCAGTCAGAAAAGGGAGGTGGAGAAGGATAAAAGAGGGACTTGGAATGACAAGTGTTTAGGTAGGTACTACTGTGCCTTCATCCTTCTGAAGAATTCAGGGCAGATGACGCAAAACAGCATCCAACAGGGTAGCATCAATTTTCCTCTTTTACAGAAGAATGCATGCCAATTTTGCCTCAAAGTGTTAAGTAAGATTTTTACTTCAAGCCCTCTTATTGGATGTTTCTTTGACAAACCACTTACTGCTAACTCAACTGCAAAATCAGACATGCACTACTGTCAGTCATCACTTGACCACAATGGCAAAAAGATGCAGACAAGGCAAAAAGGTCCTCCCCTGTTCTCTGGCTTCTTGCTTCCTCTTATAAAAGCACTTTCTGCTGGTGAACAAAACGCTCAGGCTTTCAGACAGACCAACTACATGAGCTTCTCACACTGCATCACAGTAAGGCTGGAAAAGTACAACATGCTAGGGCAAGAGCAGTACAGAGAGGAAGGTCAGAAACATTTCCTTGCTTTCAACAATTACATTGAAGACACCAGTGCCAAGGAACTCTTAAAGCACAGGCATTATTTGAAAAGACAAATGGAAAAGCACTGCACTAGGCAGCACAGATATATCATGATGAAAGATTTATGGTCCTGTTGCATCAAGGACAGTATCCTGTACATCCAGAATGCAGAAATATCCTCAAAAAGATACTCTGCCTAAAAATAAAATCAGATTTGTCACAGAAACATGCAGGAACTTGAATTAAAAATTCTGTTAATTCACACAAAAGTTCAGAAAGTTGATGGAAATCCAGCAGAAAGAAGTGACCCAGTCTCACTGAACCAGTCAGTCTCCTAGATAAGGGAAAGTCTCTCTTCCTTGAATCTCATTTGTGCAGATACAATAATCTTTGTTGAGATTAGAAAATGGAAACAGACATCATTGAAATGGAGACAGATAAATCAGCTTCCCTTAAACAGCCACAATGATTTTATCCTCCTTTGCTATCCTGAAGTAGAAAACACACATTAAGATATATAATTTGTGTCAACTATGCAATTTTTATCTATGTGCACTGGTTGACAGCCTCGAAAAATAAACGTGGATTATGGCATTCCCTTTAAAGTCACCAGTTCTGAAGGTGTCAATGCCAGTGTAAACCAATTCACTGTAGAAGTTCTGGCAAGTAAGTGAGAAATGGATGAATACCAGATGCAGCAACTTCCTATGTAGGAAGATATTTTCTCATTTTAAAAACACTAGTGCTGCAGAATCCTAGGAAAAAAGGATAGCCAGACACTCTATTTATCCCATATTAACCAGGGTCTCTCTTCTTGAGCCTTTTACAAAATTATCATGATACTGGTGGGCACAATTTGTGAACTCTATAAGCAGTCTCTTAAAAAAATGCACAAGTGTTTTATCTTCACCCATTTTCATTTAGAATTCACCAAAATTTGACAGAAAGAACAACAGAAAAAATAACCAATAAATCACTTGACTAAATCAAACCCTCTACAAAAACCTGATGATGGCAAAAGAGATAAATAATCAGGACTTCAAAATTATGAAACCTATGCCAATTCTACAAAGCTACCAGCTACACACCACTGAGGACAGTCTGAACCAAAATGCTTGTGCAGGTGCATGTGGCTAAAAACAAATATATGCAAATTTTACAACAAAATAAATGCTAGCAGCAACATTTCAAAACACTGCGTTTCGTTTTCGCCTCATAACTCCCATTAAATTTAACAGGGTTGCACAGCTACAGCTTCATCCAACACACTGTACTGTGAGCTATGCAGTACATTTTCAGCAGAGCAATTGCCAGCAGGTACATGCATCAGTGCTCTGGCATCAGTGAAACTAAATTAGAAAGACTCATAAATCAGGTGAAGTCAACTGCTCCACAATTAAGACTAGCACTTATGCTCCCCTCTTCCTTACTTGTCACTGGCCAGATCGTAGAAGTGCTTATTCACACAACCAATAGACAACAGAGATGCTGCATCCAAATAAGAAAATATCTTCATCAGCATTTCTGATGGCATACTGGAAAACAAGAGAAATAGCATTAGACTTGCCTGCAAAACCCAGAAACGGCAAAGAATTTTAATTCCAAAACAAGGCAAACCAAAAGAGATGGAAACTATCAGCTTGTAAATACATACATCAAAACTCACCTGAAGAGTTAATTTGCAGAGTTTGCATCCTGATTTGTCACTCTAAGACATTTGCTTAAAACAATACACTACAATGTATTCAAATGGCTTAGCCACAACTTTAACCTCCTTTAATCTCCTATCTTATTCAACTTCAGTTTCTCACTGCTGGTACCATGATTTTAATACTTAATTTATAGCCCCCAGCACCTGCCAAAACTGTGTATACTCACCATCCTCCTGACTGTTTATCAGGTGCCAGGATGCACCAGGGTAGAAATATCCTAGTCAAACAGTCAGATCATACTCCACCTCATCAAAATGTTCAAATCATGTGTGCTCAGAGGTCTTGTACAGTTTTCTTTTATGTCTACAGACAACTGTGGACTTCAAACTAAGAGCTGAGTGGCATCTTGAGAATATTACTATTGCTGTACATCTGTAAGGCTGCCTGAAATGCAGGTGCCAGCCTAAATAAAACACAACATAAGCTAGAGATAAGGCACCATGATTTTGTGTTGCCAGACAGAAACCTCATACCCTTCCTGTACCATCTGGAAACTTCCCAGAGTTTAAAAAGAGATGCATTTTATATTATAACTTGTTGAAACATGATAGCATGGTAACATCTAAACCAGTGAAAATACAAGTCACTGTGAAAGTCACCTCAGCTGTGTCTCTCGTCCATTTCCTACTGTCACTTACAACACTTGCTGATTTATAATAATTTATTCCAGAAGCACAAAGCTTTCAAGCACAGAATAGTAACAATGTCAAGACCCCAGGGTTTGTATTAAGACTCGGAATCTTAGTTGCACTAACACCAAGGTGACCATGCCAAAACTTGCTCGGTTATTAGGTGAAGTAACTCAAACACTGTAAGCTCAAAGCAGTCAGTGCACTTATCGCAGAGAGAATTTACAAATGATCCCTTAAATAGCAGCAAATTAGGTAAAATAATATGCTTGATCCAGAATTCTCAACAATAGTTTTTACAACCGTATTATTTTTCCTTTGAAAGAAGCCGAAAGAATATTTTTTTCTTTCTTCTCATTTTCACACCAAACTAACAGCATAAGGAACTGAACTGGCCACCCAGCAGAAAACAGAAATTACTACACAGGAAGCTAAAAAATGTATAAAACCCCAAAATTAATTAATCTTACATGCAACATATTTTTAGATGGGTTTTTTTAGAAATGTAACTTATTTTCAAAAAGAAAACAACTCACAATTATACTGAAAGCATCCTTTCCCTGTCAAACGAGAAGGGAAATGTTTACCTTGCAGCAAATATGCAGCAGCCACTTTATCCTCCCCTCTCTCCCATCCTGAGCCTCTCTATAAAAAGCAGCATGTGTCATGAGAAATATCTGAAGTTTAATTCCAATCTGGTTTTTATTGAAATAATACAATAAAAATTTTATTCTCAGGGAAGGACACAGGGCATGATTTGCAAAGGGCGTGCTGAAGGCTTCATGTGACTTGGCAAACCTGTATACTTCATATGAACTTAGAAAAGGACGTGAGGAAAAACCATGCCAGAAAATATCCTATGGTCAACAAAGAATCTTTTTGACAAATATCTTTTTGAATCAGAACATCTGGCAGGGAAACCTCCAAGGTATGAAGCATAACAGCTAAGCAGTCAAAAGATGGTTTTAGTCTGCAAGGGGTCTTCCATTCTTACTCTTTAAACTGAAGATACACTCACCTCTCAATGCATAAATTACATTTTGGTTTTAAGGAAGGTTTCAAACACAGGCTTTTAATTCCAGTATTCACAGTTTCAAAACATTCCCCAGGCCTGGCAGCAGAGCTCCTTGACCTATTTCTAAAAAGGAAAAGCTGTTAGGAATCACATCATTACCCAATGAAGAAATACGCATACTGTGCACACCTGGACACCGTGCCTCAACTGAGACAGTGTTCAGGGAACATCTCACCTAGTAACTCATTATTATCAGTTCACAAATTTGAATAATTACCATCAAGTTAAAATAAACTCTTAGGTGCTGCTGCTATGATTAATCTCTCACAGTAGACAGAGGGGAACAGTGTCACACCGTCCAATCAGTTTTAATCCAGTAGAGATCTATTAACATTTGACAGCTACACCACTGTGGTCCCCCACAATCAAGCTCCAGACAGGCCCCTGCAGTAGCCCAAAGTCACTGATTAATCTCTTGGTCTGCAGCACTACTCCAGAGATGGTTCTGAGCCACCCAGCTTTGCTAAGCTACTAAAACATATAAATAAAAAAATACCTCGAAACTTTCTCAGAAACTTACAAGGCTTTAAAAAATTCCCTTGACTACGCAACACAGTCAATCTGAAACAATCTTATAGTCCCATTTCAGATCTTGCCCTGCTAAAATACTAGCAGCTCTGCAGATAAGTGCTCATTAAACAGGCCAGATTGGTATCAAGGCTTTAATTGCTCAAATTGCCCAATTGCTCAAAAGAATTCGGTCAGAAATAACTTTATCCTACTAAAGAAAATAATTTTGCATATTTCTAACAAAAATAAATTCTTACAATCCAAACAGGCACACATTTTTCCAGGTTTTCTCATAGTAAGAACTTTATAGGCTGTAATCACAAACACTAACATTAAACCACATTGAAATATTTAGATGGGATTTCAGTCTTAATTAAATCCTTACACTTCATGCCCAATGATGGCACTGAGCAGGCAGAACTTCCCATGGAACTTCCCAGAACTTAGTCATGGTCTGTATTGCCATCTGACCTTCTGACACCTGGCTGATCCAATTCTGAACAACCGACTGATGTCCGGAGGAAAAAAATAATTTAATTTTGAAGTTCCTGGGTACCATTTAATGCACACTGTTCTTGATTTAAGATTGCTTTATGCTCAAATAAAAATCAGAAGAACAACTGCCCTACACTTGTCAACTGCACTACGTGAAAAAAAAAAATTGCTGAATTTTTATTGAGAATTATTAAAAGCACAACAAAAAAAGACATGCGAGTTTCAGCTTGCATGCCAGTCACTGATAGCATAACAAAATTAACAACTACCAAAAAAGCAATCATGAATCAAATGGCCCTGAAGGTCAAGCAAATGTATAACTCATTTAGTGTTATCAAAAAATACAATTAGATGATGAGATGAAGCTGTACCAAACTGTGTTTTACAAAAGCCATTAAAGAGAATGAGAGATACAAGCTGTGTTCAACAGCAGCAAAACTACCACTTCTCTATCTGGGCAGCACATTCCAGGATGTTCTGCCCTGTGTCTGTGCTGAAAACACAGATACCCAGTTTGGTAACATACCTCCCATAGGCTCCAGGCACAGGAGTAATTTCTATTAGAAGCTGGATCCTAGATTTTACAAAATATGTTACCTGGTAGAAGTATAATCTGCATTGTCTGTACTCAGTCCTTCACGTTCATTTTTTAACCACTCCCTGCATCTCTCCCTTCAGCCCAGGAGGGAATTTCTTAGGTAAGAGAAACATGATCTCCACATGCCTCGAAAACTTTGATACAGTATCTACCACTTTTGTAAGCTTTAATTCAAAACCACTAAATTTAAGCATCTTTCAAACCAGTAATACTCTCCCTGTGTGAAGAACAGCAGATTCATTGCCTAAACTATTTTTCAAGTATTGTGTGTGCAAAGATTTGAAATCAGTATTAACAAAATCCTTTTACAATGCACTGACAAAGCTTGCCAGCCCAAGTTAAAAATCAATGACAGCTCTTATTCTCCCTATTTAGAGAATTCTAGTAAGAACTAACTATTTCTGCTTAGAGGCACAACAACCTCAACTGGTATTTCATTAGCTATCAACTTGTGGAACTCAGTTTTGAACCACTATGTTTACTTTCATACCCTGTAGTCCTTGCAATGTTGCTTTTTTTTGCTGGTCAGGAAGCAAACTCATTTCAAAGAATTTACAGAAAGCTTTAAGTAGTGACAACACCTGTCTCCTTCTCCAAATGTTAAATAATACCTAGGGATGAACAGAAATTAAAGTTTTGACATCCGTTTTTGTTGGGTTTTTTTTGTTTTCCTCAGCTCATACTGGGGGAATGAGACAGCTATGAAAGCCAAGGTTGTTTAAATGGGCTAGCAGAGTAAAACTGTTTTCACAGCTCTTTTTTGGAAGCCTAACCTGTACCGTACAACTTATCACGCCTTCCACAATTAAACCCTTCCACTTATTTACACAGGCCTAGCTACCCCCAACACACACGTTAGCTACTAAGCTAGCTAGTAAAAAGGCTACTGAATATTACACTACCTCCTCTAAGCTTGAAAGCACATACCCACATCTAAGCTTCTCTATCCAGGTAACACCATGCTAAACCCAAACCTTCCATACTCTTGGATACAATGGTGTTTCCTATCACAAGGTGTGCCACTGATACAAAAACATCCACTCCATAGGGCCCGGAGGAGGAAAAGAATACCATTGCCATGAGGCCCGACTCGTGGCAAGTTTGAGAGCTGGAAACCAGAACCGTGAGGCAGGTGGAGGGCGTTTTCCAAAAAGTCACTGGGTGTTAAACAACAAACCGCTTCCCAGGAACAAGGTGAAAAAAAGGGCAAGCAGGCAGCTCTGGGGCAGCAGAACCCGATTCCCCAGCGGCCTCTCCCCAGGCCGTTCAGGGGAACCATTACCTGCGTCCTGCTGCCCTGCCGGCACCGAAAGCACAAGGGGTAAAAGGCGGCGGCGGACGAGCGGCGGCGGCTCCGGGTGGAGCCGATACCTCGGCTGCGGGGGAGGCACCGCGGCCATAGCGCCAGAGGGCCCTGCCGCGTCCCACCGCTGACATGGCCGCCTCCGCCATGGCAACGGGCGGGGCAGGAGGGAGGGAGGAAGGGGACGCTGCCACCTCTCACGTGAAGCTGGAGGGGCCGCCCCTCAGCCCTGCCCCGGGGGAAGGGGAAGTGGATGGGGGTGGGGTCGGTCCCTAAGGAGCGGTTTATAACTGGAAAAGAACTGCCACCACCTCTTCCCAGAGCTTCCAGCGTGTGCTGGAGCAGGTGTCGAAAGTGCTGTTGTCGCCTGACGGGGTGCGGTTACGCGGTGTGCGATAATGCATCCCGCACACAGGGTCCAGGTATTTCTGCTTTCCAGTTCTGTGCAGAAAGGGGTGCTAGATGGTAAATCCACAATGCTAGCACCCCTGCCGATAACACGGGGTTTCTTTTATACACCAAACACACAAAATTTACATTATCTCTGAGTACTGCAGAGTCAAAGAATCGTTCTGGTTGGAAAAGACCTACAAGATCATCGAGTCCAACCATAACCAAAGTACCAACCACTAAACTCTACCAAGCCCAGTGCTTAAATCATACTTAACCATTGACACCGCATTGAACACCTCCAGGGATGGTGATTTTACCACCTCCCTGGGCAGCCTGTTCCAGTGCTTAATTACCCTTTCAGTGAAGAAGTTTCTCGTAATATCCAATCTTAACTTCCCCTGTAACAACTTAAATCAATTCCTTCTGGTCCCGTTGCTTGTTATTAAGAAGAAGAGACCAATCCTTACCTTGCTACGAACTCCTTTCAGGTTAGAGCAATGAGGACTCCCATCAGCCTCCAGGCTAAGCAACCCCAGTTCCCTCAGATGGTCCTCACAGGACTCATTCTCCAGACCCTTTGCCAGCTTCCCTGCCTTTTTCTGGACTCTCTCCAGCAGCTCAATGTCTTTCTTGTAGCAGGGTCTCAAAACTATCCGAGGTGCACTCTCACCATTGCTGAATACAGGGGGTTAGCATCTTCCAGTCAACACTTTTTCACACCCAGAGAAACTCCAGAAACACCCCCTGTCAGCAGTGACGTTAACCTGTCTTTTCTGACAGCAAATTCTAGAAATTTACAGAAACTCCAGTGGACCCAGGGTGGGATGACTGTGGGCCTGGACTGGCTGCTCCCTGCACCTGGGGGGATGAGGGCCGGGCATTGCTATACCCGCTGAGGTGGCAGCAGGCTCCCGGTGTGGGTGACAGGGGCAGTGTTAATGCACAGATGAACCGCAGTGACTTCCTACGTGAGCCCCTGTTGGGATCTCTGGCAGGAGTGCTGTCAGCTTCTCCCCTCACTTCCCATAGCAACTTCCAAACCAGTGTGTCCCCGCCTGGAATTATAGAATGGTTTGGGTTGGAAGGGACCATCTAGTTCCAACTTCCCTGCATGGGCAGGGACACCTCCCACTAGACCAGGTTGCTCAAAACTCCATCCAGCCTGGCCTTGAACGCTTTCAGGAAGCTCAAGCATGGGCTTCTCCGGTGTTCTGGAAACACCGTGTCGCTTTTACGCAAGAGCAAGATATAATTTGAAAAAATAAACACAAATAAAAAATAATAATAATCATTTAAAAATTTAATAAGAATAATAATTTTTAAAAAATTTAAAAGCATGACGTAGACCATAGCCGCACAGGGTCGGCGACAGGTCCCTCCTTCCTTCCCCCCGACCCGTGGATCGGGTCCGTCGGGTCCCCGCCGCGTCAGGGCGGGCCGTAGCCGTGGCCGTGTCAGTGGCGGCGGCGCTCGGCATGGCGGTCTCTGTAGTGACCTCGCTGGAGCCCTCCCTCGCGTTGGGCGCCAGAGGGGGCCCGTTCAAACTACCTCTCCCAGGGCCCGCTGCTCCTTTCCGCCCCTCCAACCCCAGGATTTCCGCCGGGGCGATGGCGAGCGGCGGCCAATGGGGGTTCCTGAGGTGAAGCACCGACTGCTGAGCCGCGGTCAGGGCGGGAGGCTGCCCTGACTCTTCCCCGAAGTGTCCCCCGAGGGAAGGGGGGCAGTGGCGAGCGGTAGAAACTTTCCGTTCAGCTTGTTTGCCTCCCTGAGGCCCCCTGGTAGCCGTGCCTCGGCATGCTGCCCGCCTCCCTTCCCTCGGGCGGGGCAGCG
>JAAWXA010000005.1:32683055-32780039 GCA_038090715.1 Florisuga fusca
ACCAGCTCTTGGGTCGCAGGGAGCCCGGCCCGCTGCTGTGGGCTGCCCGGCAAAGGATTGGTACGCAGGCAGGGGGGCTGAGAGCTGAAAAAACTGGAGAGGAGAGCAAAGGTGTGGCCGTGCCGGGGGATCGGAAAGAGGAAACTCTGCTGTCGACTGTGCAGAGAGGTAAGGGCGGGCTGCGGTCACTCCCGAGCAGGGAAACAGCGCTGCCCCAGGGAGGCGGGCAGGGAGAACATCCAGTGCTCCAATTGGGATGTTAGAGCGTCAAAACTCAGGAACTGGAAAAAAACACCAACCCAAACCGACCCACAGTTCTCAGAAACCCAACCAGCCCTTCTTGCCACGTCGTGGCGTTTCAGGAGTTGATACATTTCAGTGTGTGTACTGCACAAGCAGAACAAAAACGATGTGGCCTCCTCCAGCAGCTTGTTGGTTTAGTGTTGAAGTCACATGAGGGATATGATGTAGCAGCCTCTCGTTTGCCTTTTCAAGAGGGAAACCAGCCACGCACAGTCTGTCTCGGTGCTGTTAAAACAGGTTATTTTCAGCAAAATTGCCTAAGCTCTAGTCTTTTACAGGATGGCTGTCACTCTGGTTGGGCTCATTCATTTCATGGAAAAGTGGTTACTACGTAGCTAAGCTCAGAAATTCCAACTTCATAAAGGCTTATGGAAAATATTCTCAACTGATTAGAAGGCTGCAGGGGAAATTTTTATTAAAGTTTTCCTGGTAACTTACACTTCACCTTGGCACTTAAACGGATCTGTAGCCTCTTTCTGCATTCTGAAAAATATTTTTTAAAGTGTATACTACGCTTTTACTGGTACATCAGATCAAAACTAATGGTTAAAAAGTTACCAGGTAAACTGCAGTTGATGGTCTCAATAAATAAAATACATACTTTGCTCTAATATCCCTCCTGTTTTATTGTGCACTTGATTGAGAATTCATAAAATCTTTTTTTTCAGTCAATATATGAGCTCATGCTTTTTATTTTTGCTTTGCCTTTGCTCTGCATAAGGATTGCAATGATTGTGGGTTCGTATGGTAGCTTGAGTACTGCAGTGCTAAATGTCTCATTAGTTCTTAAAGAAACTAGCTTTGATGCTATATGAAAAGTAATTAAAAGTGCTATTCTGGGTCTTGAAAACACCCAGCAGGAAAACAAGAAAATAAGAAGGCTTAATATAGAGATGGAAATATGCCCTATACAACATGAGAGACATTCCATGGTCTCTTTCTTTTAGCTATGAGGCATTATGGAAGCTGTTACTGGAATTTTTTCTTCTGCCAGAATGTTAGTTGAGCTTCAGATTAGTACAAAAGCATTTACATAAGAAAGCTAGGCAACTTGTAACTATCTGAATGTTACTAATCAAGGTTTTAACTCCTGTGTTGTTTTCTGTCTCTTTCAGTAAAAGAAGCCGGAAGAGACTTCACCTATTTTATTGTGGTGCTTGTTGGAATTGGTGTTACAGGTTATTTTATTAAATTATGTGTTTATCAGAAAATGTTTTTAATTAATTCCATCTGGTTTGATTAGTTTTAATTCCATTTGCTGCTGTTGTTGTTTCTTTTACAGGTGGTTTGTTGTATGTGATTTTTAAAGAGCTGTTCTCTTCTTCTAGTCCAAGTAAGATTTATGGAGATGCCTTGGAGAAATGCAGATCTCATCCTAAGGTTGGTTTTTGGACCTTAGTCATAAGTTTATGTTTCTCAGTAGTTACTGTCTCTCTTCAAGACAAAAGTTTGCACAA
Source organism: Florisuga fusca (assembly GCA_038090715.1). Taxonomy (NCBI): domain Eukaryota; kingdom Metazoa; phylum Chordata; class Aves; order Apodiformes; family Trochilidae; genus Florisuga; species Florisuga fusca. Next base: position 32,684,816 of record JAAWXA010000005.1, read on the forward strand.
GGCATCTCACAAGTGAAGCTTGTGGTGCTTAGCCAGCAAACACCAGTGAATCTGCCTGTCCTCTTAGCTGGCCAGAGGTGGGTCAGCTCCATTTTGGAACCTATATTAGGACAAGTTAATGCAAGCACTGAGCCTGAGTGAAGTCACCTGATAAAAGCCAAGCTAAGTGGGTGTACCAGGGCACAACAACTGATGAAATTACAGCGTCTGCCCTTTCAGAGCATGTACATGGGTCTCCATACAGAAAGTCATAAAGACATACCTGAGTGCCTACGAAATATAGTACATGAGAAGTTCTGCAGATTGGGGAGGCAATGGGTCCTACTTAAGTATTGTAGATCTAACCTGCTAACTTTCCTCAGCACAGTTACTCTGTTGTGACACTTCAGTAGGGTTCTGTCATTCTGTCACCCTGCATAAGTACCCGGGAATATAAACTCTTCATTTGAAATATAGCATACCTATGGTTAATGGGAAAAAAAAAAAAGAACAGCCATGTGGTCACACAGTCACATAGCTAGATTCAAGCAAAAATCAGTCTAAAAGTAGGTTCTAAAAACCTCTACTTCAGGCAAAAAAGAATACATGGAATAGCTTTCAATCAAGGTTCCTACAGATGCCACTGAAGATAACCAAGAAATGAAGCGACAGGTTCTCACTGGGATAAAAAAGAAGACTGCTTCGGAACAAATTTGTACAACTAAAACTTCTCTCCTGTACTTGTACAGTAAAAATCACTCTCTAACCAAATTTAGAGAAAATTTAAAACTAGATTAATTTGCTCTGGCTTTATAGATCTAGAAAAAAAACAAAGAAAATCATTGACTCTCTTAAACAGTAGGTTTTTTTACATAGCGTGAAGGGAATTAGCATTTTAAACTGAAACAATTTCTCTTGGGGGAGACATGAGCAAATATTTAATGCTTTTTTTCCCTTTTACACAAAATGTCAGTAAAGTATAAAATGCATAGTAAGAAGAGATTAAAATGCCATACTCTCAGAGGATGGTACAAATGGAAGATATTAGTAGGATTTATTTTAGATATTTAATATGTGACTGTAAAGAAAAGCACTGAAATACAGAGGAATTTTTTTGTGCACTGTTTCCTTTCATAAACTCTTCTGTTCTTGACATATCAGACTCACAAGGGACATTTTGTTGGAAGAAAATGCATTCACAGCAGGGGCATAAGCTGATACTGGAGTATGTTTAAATGTGATAACCTGACAAGTCAAACCTCTTTTCTCTTGTAGATAGTTGCTGTTTTTGGCGAGTCTATTAAGGGTTATGGGGAGACCACAAGAAGAGGAAGACGGCAACATGTCAGGTGCCCTGTGGTGTTTCTCCTTCACAGACAGTAGTTTTTGCACAGCAGACAGTTTGGGTCACATCTTAGCAAGTTAGATGTAGATTAATGAACTGTGTGTGATGTAGCTTGTCACTTTCGAGTGACATTGAGAGCATTTTTTTGCAGGACCTCCTCTGTGGCACATAACACTAAAATACAGTGCCTATACTATATAAAATGCCAATTCTGAGTGCCTCAGAAACGAGCAGTGATCAACACAGTTAACGTAGAGCTGTTCTCTCCAAAAAAATAGGACAGGTATGAGGAGAGCAGTAGAGAGGGCTAGGCATGCACCTATTGGGACAGGGATCTGACTGAAGTTTGCAGTCTGAAACTCTCAAATAAAGTGAAAAACTGTTCTTTGAGAAGTTTTTCCTTTTGAAGCAGTAGTACTTATCAGGCCAGAAAGAGCAGGAGGTACTAACTTTCAGATTTCAAGGAATCCATCAGGCTCTCTTTAAAGCAAGTCTGGGTCTGACTGTACAGGTCACTGCAGTGACTAGATTGTCCCAAGATGATACGCAGTGTTGACTGCCCGGTTCTGATACACTTTTTGGTACTGGAGGCCACATCTCTACTGTGTATTTAGCAGAGCATCTCTCACCTAAGCCTTATGTGAGTGTATTAATTTATTTTTCTCCTTTTGAGGGGATTAACACAAGTAATTCTTGAAAATGTAAGTCTTCCCATTGCACTATCACCCAGTAGGGGCTTTGCCTTCACTCAGTTCTTCAGCTTCAGTTTATTACAGAAGTTTTCGTATAAGATGGGACACATAGGGCCAGATAGGTAAATTTAGCCATGAAATTTAGAATTTTTTTTTCCCAGAGGAAGGTAATTTTTACTGGTGGAAGTTAATTTTTTCATCAGACTCTGATGAAGTTTGAAGTGCAGTCACTAAATGGAAAGGATATGCACAAAGTTTTAAGTATCTATCTGTAAAACAAACTGTAAATAAGTAAATGTACTATCAGCTTTCCTAGTATTTAATTTCCATAACTTTGAAAGTTTTATATTTTAAATAAATTTTTGAGCTGAGGACTTTGTAAGATCGTAGCATTTGTGTCTGCAATATAAGGATCACCTTAAATGTCTCAAAAATGTACAGATTTTTTATGTATGAACACTTTGAATCTGAATTTATTGCAGTAAGGCTCTTCATTTGTCTTTGTTCTCTGTAACCCATCATGTCACCTTAAGCTATTGGAAGTTTAATTCACAGTGTGTATCTGGGTATGACTGATGGAAATAAGAGCTTTGTAGTATGCAGCAGTTAGTAACTTCAGTAGGAATCACAAACTGGGAACAGAACTCTAGTTTGACTATTAGTTTCTGCAAGTGGTTGCCTTGAAAGTGCCATGACCTTCCTGTTTATCTAATAAAATATTATTATAGAGCATAATGGTAATATTAATACAGTATAATAGAGTAATAGAGTATTATTATTGGATCATAGAGTATTATTACACTTTAGCATTCAGTCTAAATCAGCATTTAGGTTGGAGATCTGATATTGGTGCCAAAGTTAGACAGTTCAGTAGCACAAAAGTACTGCCTAAATAAGTAAAGCATATAGTAAACTGTTTGCTTTGATGTGATTTAAGCAACCTGGCAAGTTGACAAAACATTCTTTGTGTGGTTTGGCTTGGTAACTTTGTTTAAGTGCCTAAAAAAACTCCTGGCAGTCTTGGTGATGTGGATGTTGCATTCTAGATGTCATTCTCTGAATCATCAGTTCCTTAGAATAAATAAAAGGAAATTCCAGAAACTTCAGCTATTGGCTTGCTGTTGAGTGAGGATGTTTAAGCACTTAATCTGTTAATCCTCAACTGCTAATTAGTTCTTTTAACTCTGCTACTCCTTACACACTCACAGTGAAGTTTGAGAACAACAGTGGAGGAGGAAGCCATGGTAGCATAAGGACTACATCAGAATACATTTTTCTCACAAAACAGTATAAGTAGCTCCCGTAAATAAGAAGTTTAAAGTTTTATCTAGCATAATATATATCCTTAGTGTGTGTCATGGTGTTTTTGTTTTGTTTTGCTGTTTTAGTCACATTGAATATGTAAAGGATGGTCTGAAACATATGCGTCTGAAGTTCTATATTGAGGGCTCTGAATCAGGGAAGCGGGGAACAGTCCATGTGGAGGTCAGAGAGGTACGTATGGAATTGCATGAAACAGCTGCCAAGCTTAATCTTGAATTTGAACTAACAAAGAGAAAAAAACAGCCTGAAATTGTTTTCCTTACAGAATCCTGAGGGAGGAAGATTGGAGGTCCGCTACATATTTGTGGACGTTGACACCTATCCTAGAAGAACAATTGTTGTAGAAGACAACAGATGATCAGAGTTGCCATTTTGACTCACCGAGTGTTGGAAGAGACTGGTGTAGCCAGGCTGCACAGGAACTGTTTGGTGTTCTTGATTGTGCCTTGCAACTTCGGGGTTGTCTTGCAGGGCACAGCCTCTGATGGCCTTCTGTAAGGTCTTTGATAATAACAGATACCAGATTTGAAATTAAGCCAATGAAAAATAGCAGAGCCATCACTTGTGGTGTATACTTTTGATATAGGAAAATAATGGCTCATAATAAATAGTTTGATGCTGGAAAATACTTCTATGCACCCAGAATCCCAAGTCTTCCAAGATTTTAGGTCTGGATGGGGAGTTTTTTATCTTCCTGTGCTTGAATTTCCCACTGGAACTGCAATAAAGAAGTGGCATTCTAACTGTAGACTAAGTCACTGTTTTAATTCTGAGTGATTTTGTGTAGATAAGAAGGTAAGACAGGAGTGTAAGTTAGTGATGTGGAGACTTGCATCTGTGGCAAATGACTGGAGATAAAGGCTTCAGTATTGGTATCTTCTGAAGTAGATGAACAGCACACAGAGCAGCAGTACTGCCTTCTTCCAATGTTTGCCACACTTCAGTGATAATTAATGACAGTGTTGTAGCTGCTCATCACTTCCCACAGTTTTTTTATTAACTTAATTAATTTATACCTTCTGGTATAAACTATCCTTAGTATAACATGGCAGACAGCAAGCATAGCCCAGTGTATTAATAACCAGACTCAGTCGTGCCCATCTTTCGAGCAGCACTGACCAAAAAACTTCAAGCCTTACCTTCTCTATTTAGCCACTTTCTTAACCACCAACTAATTCATTTTTCTCTAGTTACAGTGTGCTGTGAGTTTTTTAGTTCACTAGTTAATTATCCCTACATTAAGAATACACAGATCTTCTGTTATCAGTTCATTTAATCCCGTTCATCTTTCTCCTAATCTCATTTGCATAATCATAACAACTAAACATAATACCTCATTGGACCTAGATAACTTTGCTTTATATTAAGCACTGCAACCTTGTCCTCAGTTAGATCTTTATATTATTTGAAACTGTTCGGTGAAGAGGAATGGCCTGTCAATCTCTGTGTGAGCAGAGCAGCTACACATTGTATCAGACAAGCTATCAATTTCAAACTGCAAAGCATTTTGGAGTTTCTACACAGTATACAGTATAACTGACTCCTTCAGTGCAGGCCAAAGGGATGCTTGCAAGATCTTGAACATGAGTTGAGACCTTCTGGTAAGTATGAGAAATTGCTGTGGTACTTGATATATTGCCATGAAGTATCTTCCATAAACTTTTATGTTCACCTACAGTTAACTGACATAATTAATGTCCACCTGGGAAGGTGTCTTTAAATAATGAAGGCAGTAGAGTGAGCACATTTTGACATACGCTTATGACTTTTCCCAGTTCTTAGTATTACCCCTCCATGTTTCAGAATAAATTTACAAACCAACCTAATAGATTTAGAACTCAGGAAAAAAAAAAAAAAAAAAAAAGATCTGAGTCCTTTGTTTCATTGCAGCCTGCTGCTGCAGTACTGAGTGACAATTACATACCACATTTACCTGTCACCACTTCACATCCAGTTGCTATAAGCATGTGCCATACCATGGCAGTTACTGAAAACCATATCTGCAAGAGTTTTGTCACAAATGCAAGCCAGAGAATGCCTGTCAGCATACATCAGAAATAGTGCAAGCTATGTACTTTTATAATCTAATACTAAGATTATTCACCTTAATGCCTATGCTATAGCTTGATAAAAATGTAATTATTCTTCACTCTACAAAGCAAGACTCTATAAAAATACACAGTTTAAGCTAGGAAATACAGTGCTACTTTTCCCCTTCCTTTATGAGTTTCTGCCATACCAAGCTGCCTGAAAGCCTTTGTAAACATCCCTGTCAACAACAGAACTCAAGCTAGTTTGTTTTTTTTTTTCCCTGTAACTCTGCATCCCAGATTTGCTTTCTTATTAATCCAGCTGTGGTTTGTTTTCAGTGGGCTTTGCTGCGGGAGAATTGTATTTCATAAAGCAAGACTTTTATACTAATTTTTTAATGCTAATTTTTATACTAATTTGCATATGTACAGCAAAGATAGGGCAGAAATTAGGTTTACTTTTGTCTTGTTTTAGAGCCTTGTTTGCACTGAAAAAACCCACCAGGATTAGAAACTTCCTGGGAGGGAGAAGATCCTGACTTCACATAATATTTTTTCCTACAGTGCAGGTATGTGGAATTCTGCGTCAGGCATGTGGTAAAGCAGCAAGAATTGACCATTGGGGTTAATGAGAATGCTTGGCTTCAGCTTGAGAAGGCAAACCATGAGTCTGATTAATTTCAGCCAGATTTATTTAGTCTTTTTTGGTAGCTAGTTCTTCCTAACATACACAGAAATCTATTTGTGTTAGAGAACTGCCTGTTTAGAGTTCACATCCCTGGTTGGTCAGTCCCTTTAAGACAGCAGAATGGAAGTTTTTAAAGTTGTCTGTAAAGCTGTCATAGTACCATAGTTCTTGCACTAAGTGTTCTTGTCATGCTCTGTGTCAGGCCCAAGTATTGCACTCCCTAGCTGGGAATAAACGCTGCAATTGCAAGTGTCAGAACAAGCCTTATCAAAGTCAACACAATAATTCTGTCTGGCCCTTTGGCAACTAACCCAGACCTGTATGAGAAAAATGGAGACAGATTATAACTGGCAATAAGGAAAAGAGATGTGTATAATTTAAAAGGCACAGATGGATGTGGAGTTGTCCACATGACAACTTAGCTTCACAGTTTGTGTCTAGAAACAACAGTACCAAGCTCTGGCTTCTGCACTGCATTTCAGGAATCTGGAGAATCCAGAGAAACAAATAAAGGCTTCCAAGCTTATTTTTAATTAAGGGTAGCTCCAGTACAACAGGGTTATAACTAAGATGTTTGTCATCATGTGCTTATGTGAAGTGCACTGTTGTCATTTTCACAACTCACCATTGTCCTGTAGGAATGCAAGGAAGCAAGTGGGTGAACACATTCACTCAAAGCAGCAGGATGCACAGACATGGTAGCACCCTCCATGCACTTCATAGCAAAACATCTTACAGGCTGGTAAAGAAGGTGCAGTGGAGGAGTATATCATATGTAAATCATCTTTGAGCATCATACTGCTTTGTAATATTTTTCAATATTGGAGAGACAGTAAAAAGTGGAAAAATAAAATTGCCATTATAAAAGTAAAATTATAAATTATCTCCAGGAACTGCTATCTGCTCTTCTCTAAAGCCTAACCTGCTTCTTTGTTTGTTTGTTTTGCTGGAGTCCAAATAAAATAGCCACCTATTCAGTCAGTCTCCCTGCTGGAAGGGGGTCCTTTTCAGAGTGCTTTCAGTCATCCTCTTTACTGAAGCTGTGTTACACACCCTGTCGTGGTTAGGTCTAAAAAATACTCATAGACTTGGGGTCCTCAAATGCATCCCTATAGCTGACAGTCTTCTCTCCTCCTGGCCACCTCCCTCAACGTCATCACCTCCATAAAGAAATGAGAGCAGGAACTTGATATTTGGAGTTAGCTTCTGACATTCACGTATTTATTATCAGCAACATGGAGCATGCCCCTGGATGAATTGTGAAACGCAGATGGGCTTTTTACCATGCAGTGCTTGTTACTCTCCCACTTGCAAAAGGTGACATCATTAGGATTTTTAGCTCTAGTGTTCTTCTCTAATTTCAGAAGAACTTCGTATTTCTTTTAAAGCTGCCTTTTTCTGTGGAATAACTAAATTGCCCAATAAGTGGTGTACTCCATCAATCAGTACACATCTCTTTCAAGCCCTGCTACCAAAATTCTAACTAAATGCAACAGTGAGAGAGATGAGCAGATACACCAGATCTTTAGGAAATCTAGCCTTAAATATTGTTACCTTCAAAACATACTGAAAAATACAATACTCCATTTAAAATTCTTATCTGTGTATAGAAGCATTATTCATCAAGCTGTGTTTTCAGTCCATAAAGTGCTCCTCATGGGTTTTTTTTTTTATTATTGCTTGCATCACCTTGGTAGATAAACAGATATACAAAGGTATTTTTCTTTGTATTTCTGAGATAGGGGGGACACATTTCTAAAGGAAATAAGTTTTCCATTGTAAAAATGACGACAATGTACCTGAAAAAAATTAAGGCAAAATAAAAGAAGTAGCAGAAGAAATGCACTTTTACCTGGGCTTTAGATACATTAGCATTCTTAATTTGGCCGAATGACAAGTACAACTTTCAAATGCTTTCTAGTCTCATTGAAGGAAAGCTTTTGGGAATCCTTTTTCTAGTACGATCTTTTCAGTGAGGAAAAGAAAGAGGAACTTTATAGCTTGATTTATCATCCTCCTTCCAGCTAGATACCTATCACCAGCAAGATTATCTAAGCTCCTTGAGAATTCAAGAATATTAAAGTTTTATATCTATATAGTTTGGCTGAAAAAGAAAAAAAAAAAGACACTTGCTGACATAGAAGTCTTGTAGGAACTACTTACTTCTTTCCATATTCATTGTGAGGCTGAAGTTATGTTGCTCTGTAAAGAGCATGGTGGGATTCATGTTAAAAAAAATTGTTTTCTTGAATCCTGTTTACAGTAAGCAAATATATGAGGGATCCTTACGTGAAGGTTTGTCTAGCAAGAAGTGGTACAGAGAACACTGATCTCTTCTTCAATACCACTTTACCTCACAGTATTTTTGCACTGGAGGAGAACATCTGCATTCACTGTACTTAAACGTAGTGTTTTGGAAAGCCTCTGCTGTAACTTTGAGGACTGTCAGCCAAGATTGTTCCTTAAAAAGCTGTCCCTGCTTCCCTGGGTCATTGTGCTACTGGTAAGCTGTGCACAGCTCCTTCTGCATGGCAAGTAGCTCAGAATGCTCCATCCTCTCGCTGGATGTTGTGTGGCTGGGGAGAAAGAAAAATAACCAGAAGGTTCAGCTTCACTCTGATACAAAGAATAAACTTAGCAGTGTTTCCACAGTGTTTCCTTTTTAAAACTCTTGCTTCTTTTTCTCTGAGAAAGCACAAACTTATAACATATTCCAGTAACTTTCTGATGTAAAAATGTCATGTTATTGTTACTAACACAATGGAAAAACAGTAACTGCCAGAAAGAGCCAAAACAGTGACAGTTCATGGAAATTAAGCACATTTTCCAGAGTTAATTTTTGATTGTTGCAGAATTAATAAATATATTTATATGCTTAATACCCCATTCTCCTTTAGGAAATTGAAATATACTCACTCACCAGTGAAATGCTGTTTTTCCAGAAGCTCTGTATGGCAGACTGCTCAAAATGTATTTGAAGTAGGTGTGCAACTTGGTCTTAACTAACTCTTATGTGCCCTCATTGCTGTGGATGCCAAAACTTATGTATATAGTATTGGCAGCCAACATCCTTAGAGATGGTTTGTGGGAATAATGCTGCTCTTTCATCTGCATGACCTCCATTTGAGTCTAGGCCCGGAGTATACTTGCTGTCTCATGACAGAAATACACCTTCAGGAAATTATTTTTGTGAAAACTTTAAGTATCAAAAAACAACTGTTCTTTTACAACACTTGAGTAAACAAAAGGTCATGCAAAGAAAATAGGATTTTAGACTGGGAAAGAAAAATGTTGTTGTGCATGATTGATTGAGTTTAAAAATGACCTTGATACATAAATAACTTCAGCAGCTGATTTAAGCAATGGAGTTATGATCTTGGGAATCATTGCAAATCAATGCATGTCTAATACAAGAAACTTCAACAAACTCACTTAGCTAGGAGAGAGGATAGGAATGTGAATAAGACTATTAATGTATCATATGCCAGCTGCAGAAATAAAAAGACAAAGAAGATGTGCTGGGGGTTTTCACAATTAATCAGCTTCATCTCACTATCACTAGGGTTGTCATTCATCCTAATACTCATGGGATTATTCCAATGTGTAAACTGTCAGCAACCTAACTGGTTAAAGATTAGGTCCAGAAAACATTTGGGACAAATTTTCTGACAAAGTGCACATACAGGTTTCATTACAGCCTGTAGACTGATGGAAATACATAAGGAAAGCACAAATATTAAGAAGAAAAAATTAAAGGAGAGAATGTTTAAAGGGACAAGTACAAAGATGACAGTAAGGCCTCATAAGTGACCTCTGTATATGAGGCTGTGAAGTCTGGTTGAAGATCTGGAATACAGTTGGCACTGGAAAAACAGAGAAATTTGAAAGCAAATAGATCTCCTCCCTCTTTTTTTGAGGGACGGGGGGAGGCTTAATCCCTAAAGAGATGTTCACTTGCTCAGAATTGAAAAAAATAAAACTCCAGTGCACATTCTTCTTAGGCAGCTGGGAATATATATCATTATGATGTAATATGCCAAGGATTATGAAACAAATATTCCAAGCCATACGGTAAATCCTTGAAGAGCAGAAGTATTTGATAGTTTTTCTTAGCAAGTTGTCAGGGGGTTTTTTATGTTTGTGTTATGTAAAATAATCTATAGGAATTACAGAATGTCAATTAATACCATCCTGTATTCAAATTCAGTATATTTAGATGTTCTTAATAATGATATATAATTTAAAGTTGAAAATGTAGGAAGGAATTTTTGAAAGTAATAATAAAAGTAAAAAAAAAAACCAAAAAACAAAAAAACACCTTGTTTGTTTGGTAGTCATGTGGTCATCCTAGAATAAATACATTTAATTCCCCTCTTTTCGTATACGTGATCAAGGAATATTTTTACTTGGCAAATAAAAGAAATAAGCACAGGCACCTGCTTCAGTGATGCAGTTCAGTTTGGAAAGCCTCTGTCTGCTGTGAATGAAATCAAGTTTTAAAGCATCTCAGTACTCATTACCAAACTACTGCATTTCATTTAAATATCCACATAAAAAGTTAATGCCAGTTATGAAAAAAAATGTAGTAAGTAAGCTTATAATTCTCTACATAAAGGAGATGACATAAATCTTAATGAAAGTACCAGAGATTTTAAACTAGTAGAAAATGACAGGTTATATGGCAACTGTAATTTATTTACCTGCCTATATAAAAGTTTGCTGGATACAGTTTGCTGCAAGTTTTTGCCTGGGGTGGTGGTGTGGGGAGAGCACACACACACCTCCATCCCCCTGGCTGGGAGTGGGATGCCCTCAGCTTCTCCAGCAAAAGCCACACCATGGCAGGGTGGCCTTGGCAAGGCCCATCAGTGGAATGGGGGTGAGAACGGGAAAGAGCAGGAACAAGAGATCTTGGGGGTTGTGATGAAGTCAGGAAGATGACTTACCAATTGCAGCCACAGGCAAGATAGACTTCAAAATTAGCTCAGTTTACAGCCTGGGATTGCCATTGTTGCCCATGTTGGCTTGCAGTGGGGTGGCCAGAGGGGTTGGTGGCATCTCTGCTTCCAGATCACACACAGGCATCTGCCTCTGCATCTTAAAACCTCCTGGTGCTGTGCTGGGAAACCTTTCCAGGATAATCATGTTTATCCAATCTCTATTTAATTACAATTCCCCTTTATCTGAAACACAATTATGTTTTCTAGCATGAGTTGCCTTCTTGTATTACTCCCCCCAATTAACTCTATTAACCTTCATTTATCCAAGCATGTTTTCGATTTTTATAGGAACAAAGCCGGTTTGCAATTTCAATTCTAATTCTTTTTTTTTGTGTAAAAAATGTAACAATCTTGGCTATAAAAATGCCTTATTACAGCTGTTTTACACACATACTAAATGCGTGGCTCTATTTCCTGAGATCTGATTTGCTTCATTAGTGCTACAACATCCGTAGAGGAGCTGGAAGTGAGTTCCTATTTCATGTGCTGTCTGGGGCCACGCAATGCTCTGTGTTTAATAACTTGAAGCCCAGTCCCAGTGGTGGAGCACAGATTTGCAGACTGCCACTTGCTGCTTTTCAGTGAAGTCTGGATGCCCTCTTCTCCTCTGTGTGGCTGCGAAGCCACCAAATTCGGGTGGATGACACTGGTAAGGATAAAAATGGTGGGGAAAAATAGCTGAGACATATAAATATTTAAACCAGAAAGCAGTTTTCTATGTCTTGAGCATAAAAGCCTCATAATCAGGCACAGCTATTTATCCATTAAAGCATCTGTGAAAGATGTCTTACTTAACTAATTTTTTTGTAATCTTCCCGCTTCTGATCCATGAATTTCTCTTTTACATGTCTCTTTTCCTTCGCAATATTATGCCTAACTTCCATGACTACACTTCTCTTCTATGCCTATATCTAATTTAGCAGAATGAAAGCTGAGGAAATCATATTACACCTTCAGTTTCCAGGGTTTCTAGAGCTGGTGGCTTTTCTCCTGTGGCTTTCTTCAACTTTTCTGCCATGCTGACTCCTTAAAAGGTGTTAAGAAATCAATGTCTCTAGCCTGTAATTCAGGCTGGATCATCTGTATGATAAATAATCTTATAGCTACCAAGTATTTTGCCATATGTTAAAGTAAATAAAATGAAATTATTTCAGGAAAATAATTTTAATTTTACTGTTTGATATGTACATGAAAAAACAGCCATATAACATTCATTGTATTGCCTATGAAAATCCACAGGTATGATTATGTCAGTATACCACATGATACATGATGGTTTATATCCAAAATAAAGTCAAGGTGTTCATCCCCTGCCATATCAAAGCCTACACAATTAATGGCATTCAAACCATCCCTCTGCCATACTCTGCAACTATTTGTATTTTCATGTGTGTAATATACATAAAACATATACATAATTATATAAATGTGAAGCACACATGTTGTGTAAGGTGTATTATATATAATTAATAGACATGTAATAGAACGTACATATATGTGATCTCACCTTGGTAAGCTTTTAATGTAACATCAAAGTAAACCAGATTCTGAGGACACTGGAACCCAGACACCTCCCATCACTGACCAAGTCCTGCAAGAGATCAGGTGTCCAGTGGTGTTCCTGAAATCACTGTGATCCGAGTACAGCAAGTGAAACTCTCCAGTGGTGGAATCTGGATGGTGGGTCAGGTTAACCCCTTCATTTTTCAACTGATGTCCATCACCCCATGCAAAACGTCAATGACTGACATCTACAAAAGCTCTGGAGATCTCTCAGTGGGAAATACTTCAGGAGGAAATTAAAAAGAATAAATCCAATAAGAGCAAAGATGTGGCATGCTATCATTAGAACTAATCAACTCTAATCTCTCCTGCACTGAGGGAACTGTGATGGCAGTTTCTCTTTGATAATAATCACTTATTCCATCCTGCATTGTAGTGGTAAAGGCCAGAAAAATAGTGCTGAATTTGCTGCTGGTTGTCAGCCTTCAGAATGATATACAAAAATGAAAGTATATGATTTGGGTTTTGTGCTTTTGTGGAACCATGCATTTTTCATTTGGGAAGCATTAACTCTAAACCAGCTGCTGATGTCCTGGTCATCCCTGGTCAGCCACAGGCTTGCTTCCTTTTCTTGGAGACCTGGCTGTGTGTTTCCTTAGCAAAGTGTGATGTGTGATGTCTCCAAAATAACTATCCAACACAACATAAATATCAGCACATACATGCATGAGCAAAGAAAAACTAATACTCTAAAAAATTAAAACATCATAATGTCAGGAAAATAAGCATGTATTCCACCCATCCAAGGCTATGTCTTTAGATTTAACAAACTTCTGTGAACAGTGCCAGGCAATTGTTTCTGATAATCCTTTCCTGGACCACAGTGTTTTGGGGTCCAGTAGGTGTTCTTGCCAAGATGCAAGGATAGCACTCCAAAAGTTACCCTTAGAATCAGTCAGTCTAGCTCAGTGCTAGTGCTCTGGAGTCAACTATCCTCTTCCTCAGGCTGCTCAGGAGTGAGCTAAGCTGGCTCCTGGAAGCTCATCCTTTATTGGTCCCCCAGTTCTGCTCATGCCCAGTTGGGACCAGCCCTGATTGGGCACAGGTGGGATTAACAGGAGCTCACGCCTTCCTCCTCCTCACTGGCAACACCTGAGTGTGTTCACCTGGCTGCCTCTACAGGCAACCCTATGATCAATGAGCAATCTTGCTGTGTTAGAGCACTAAATACTTATGCTACATGCCAAATCTGATGTGTTTACATGCTGCTTCCTTGTGACAGAGTTCAGGAGCAGCCAGCACATTCACATCCATGTTGAGGTCACTGTGATGACTTACAAAGGGTTTTGCTGCTGTGCCTGCCAGTCTCATGCTCATGGGAGTCTCCACCTTTCAAATGCAGACATTTTCTGACTTCCTAAAAACTACATTCTATTCAGTCTTGGAGCCCCAGAGACAGTTCCTGTCTCTAATTCAAGGGTCATTCATCTCCTCCCTGGGCATAAGAGGTGGTTTGCTGGAGGGAAACTGCAGGCTGGTCTTGCAGACCTCTGTGTACCACGCATATTCTCCAGGCCATGTTTTCTGCAGCAACTCCAGCAGATCTCACTGGGATTATCAAGACAAGAAATAACATGGGTATTTTTGGAATTGTCTCCACATCACTGCCACAGTGCACAGGTTTATATGGGAAGCACACTCTGACACTGAAATGATTTACTAAACAGAAATAAGGACCTGTCAGTAATGTTACAGATACATTCTGCATCACACACTTTCTGCATCACATAAACCAATAATGAGCACAGGGTTAGGACTTAAGAAATACTGATTCTAAAGTAAATGCTGCCACCTATCCCTTCTGTGGGCCTAGAGTGGGTATTTTTGTCCTTTTCTATGCTGTAATAATCACCTCACCTAGGTGAGTGTTGTGAGACTCAGGTAACAAACCAAAGCTGCAGAAAGCCTGGGCAGGCAGGCAGGAGCCCTCAGAACAAATCAAGGCATTTCCTGAGAAACCCATAGGAATGGGTTCACAGAAACTCTTGAGCTCATTTCTTAAGCTTATTTATAGTCAGGTATTCTAAAGCATTTTTTCCTAGGAAGATATCATCACTTTTGCCTGTGAAAGTGATGAATAAATAAATGATTACATAATATGTCATGTCATAGTAAAAAACACGCACTATATCAACCTTTATCTCAGGCCATACCACAAGAAATCCCTGATTCTACAGGAAACTTTGTAGGAAAATGGTAATATTAGTGCTGATAATGAAGGGCCAAAATGGCCACTTGCCCAATCCCAGTATTCCTGTGCTTCAATTAATCTTTGGTTTAGTGAAAGAAATTCAAACTTGAAAAAGATGTGACAAGAAGCAGAAACTTACTTCTAAACTAGAAGTTAGAAAAAATAGAGCAAACCAAAGAGTTTTATGCATAACAGAACAAGACACACTGCTCAGGGACAGCATGAACTTCTTCGTGCATATATAGAATAAAAAACATTTCTCTGAGCTGGGTGTACTTTCTTCTGATGTGAACAGGAGCTCTAAGCACTGAATGCTGTGAGTGGGAGCACACACCTCACTCCACAGTATAAGGGGATGCATGACTAATAGCAATTAAAAGCCACCAGACTGCCACCTATTATAAGCAACAATGCAAAATGTGATCAGGAAGATCATTTTAAGCCACCATTGTGTGGTACTGCAGGGTTTCCTTTTTTGTCTCTTTTATAGCTTAACCCCTCAGAAAGGTTTATTATTTAAGTCAGCAGGTCTGGATGGGGAGGAACTGGTGAGGCTGGAGCACAGGTCCTCATCTCCAGGGACAGGCTGACTGGGAGCACCAGTACCTTATAAGCACAACTGCCCTAGGTGAGGGGGAGAGAGCAAAAGCAGGTCTGGAAACAAGATCAAGCTGAACACGTGTTATTTTACATTGCAAGTTGTCTAACTTGTGGGTTGGTCAAGTTTTTCTCCCCCCTTGGCTTCCTTTCAGTGGGTATTGGGAAACGTTTGCAACGAGAAAACATTCGCAAAGAGCAATTCTCAGGCTTGTGTCTCAGACATGCATCTCATAGACCCTGATCTACAGCTCTTTCACCTCCGGCATTATGCAGAGGATCTCTGCTCAAGAACTGCTGCCTCTCCTGACAGCCTGTGCCTCCAAACTAACCAGCACATCACAGCAAAAAGCTGAGAACAATCCGCAAACTCGAGTGTGTTGTCAATAAGCAAATTATTTTGTTAGTGAACAAATACATGGGAACAACAGAGCAATAATTTGCCCATCTATAGTTCTCAAACAAAAAGGATGGCAGGAACTGATGAATTTCACTTCACTGTAAATACTAAGTCCAGCCACATCATACCTGGTTCTCAATGAACATTTTCTTAAACTTTTGTGGAAAGAAGTAGGAACACTTGTAACTTCAAATATAAGTCAATGCTTGAATTTTTTACATTATTTCATGGCTGTGAATAATAATTGAGCTTTCTAGGAATTTTCATGATAAATTCTCACTGATCCTGGAAAAAAGCTATGAAGATTAGAGCAGATCTTGATTCTTCTCACTCCACAAAAATTACATGATGCAGAACAGATTGAGCCTTACTAACATTGAAACAGGAACTTTATAAGGAGAAAATAAATTATATTATCTTAAGCCCATTCACCTGGGGTTTTTTATCTCCCTACAGCATTCTTTCTACAATCTCTCCAGATTTCAAGAAACAGTAACTACCTTCAGTAAGTCTGGTATCTTCAAAGAATGCACACTCTCGGCTTTTGCCATAATTTGTAGTTTATCGCCACCTTCCTAGACACCAAAGAATTACAGCTTTGCACTACCAGCTCTTTTGCCTTGGAGCCTTTGTACAAAAGCAGGGAAAAAGGAATGTACAAAGAAGGGTGGCTATTTCCCAATCTGTTTTAATTACCCGATGTTTTTAGAAATGAGGTGGAGCTCCCCACCTTCAGTAATTTTTTAGACTTCAGCAGTCTTTAGAAGGTATCACAAAGACTACTGATTCCTGTAGCACTTCAGTCATGGCAGCTCTAATAATAGCTGTGGATCTCTGCTGTCATGGTTTCAGGGTCATTGACATGTGGCTCCAAGCCATGAAAACTGAAGTTTCAAACGCAAATTGTAGTTTATACTGAATATAGGTTATTTTCATATTAAAGAGGAGATTGTGAACCCTTAATCGGAATGTAATACTTGTGTTCAACATTCTAAGTAATAAGTTTTAACCTATTTTCTACACTTAATCATAAACAACTGTTATGGAAAGACTTCCAATGATTCCTTGAAAAACAACCAGACCTGTCAACCATAGTTGCCAGCCTCATAGTTCACAATTTAAGTATTTTCTTCTATAATGATTCTGTGATTAAAAAACCAGTAAATGTGACATAGAGATATCAGACTTGCATTAATATAAAAACCAAGCCCCAAAGAAAATTCAAGTGAAGCATCTAGATTTTTTTAAAACCATTCTTCAGTTCTCCCTTTTTGCATGTTCCCCAACATGCCCTCACTTGCACAGGGTATGTCCAGGATCAACTAACCAAAAATAAGCTTAATCACAAAATTACCTTACAGTCACCCTCTGCAAAACCTCCTTCTAGCCTGAGCTCCTTATCTTGTGACCCAGAAGCTGCATATACCCCCCATGACATGACCTGCTTAAAGAAGTCTCACATGTTGATACTTCAGGAAAACAAGAGGTCTGTGTACTTTTTCTTGGCTTGTGGTCACAAAATTCTGGGTGGCCGTCCTGCCTGTGTTTCTCAGGACAGCCCAGTGGCTAAGCTGCTCACTGCCATGTTGGGTGCTGAAGATGCATCCCCTCTTAAGCCTTTCCTTCCCTCTCTGTCTGTAAAATTATTCTCCACCTAGGAAAAGCTTTTAATGGGGGGAAACCTCATGAGCAATTTGTGTCTTGGTTTCTTTGCCTATGTAATTGCTCAAGTGTAATCTGACTGTGAAAATAAAGCAGCCCCTCATTTTTGTGTCTTTGAGGGAAGAAAAAAAATTATTGATATTGCGTATTAAGCAACCATTGCACTTTCCCTGCTAGGCTGCCACCCTTCTATTGCATACTTAATTTCCCAAAATCAGAATCCCTGTGGCAACTGACAGTGGCTTTAGTTATAGTAGTGAGCTAAGGAATGGACACACATGGACCTCTACTGACTCTGGGCAAAAACGCAGAGAGAAGATGGTAAGTGAGAAGAGAGGAGCTGGAGGTGTCAGCCTTTAAAATCTTCCCCAGACTCCACATGTGAATTAGGTTTGGCTTGTGTTGGCAGCCTGAAGGAAACACACATGAGTCTTTTAAGGTGAATTAGTTTAATTTCTTTACACTTCTGTGTGGATATTCTCATTCATCATTAGAAAATCTAAAGGGAATTTTATTTCATTTACTTAATTTCCAAGAAGAACTAAAGCAGATTAAATTAAGGACACTGTAATTCTGGCTAACAATGTCCACATAGTACTGTGTAATTCAGTTTAATTCATACCATTCCAGCTCACATCTTTAGTTTGTCTGGATTTGGGCAGCCTTTGATTTCTCTTTGTAAAACATTAACACTGGAGATCAGCCAGCAGGTATCTTGGGACTGTTAATACTGAACAGCAAGCCCTTTACAGCTCTGGTCCGTCAAAATCCACACTCCTGGAAAGTGCAGCCTGTGGAGCAGACAGCTGTCCTGGGAACACAGTTATTCTCCATCACCTTCAGCTTTGCTGGCAGTGGCAGAGGCCACAGTCTGGTGACCCACACAAATGCTAAAGCAGCACATGGGGACTTTTGAGCCTTGTGAAACGGGGGGCTGGAGAAAGGTCTGTGGGATGCCTGCAAGCAGAAGTTATGGACTCTGTCGCTTTGATTTAATGCTGTTCATCAGTGTAATCCCTCTTGAACAACTGATAAGTAAATCAAAATATTGTGGGCAATACGATATTTCAAACTCAAGTGTTCTGGCCTAGTGAAGACACTTGTTTGCCAAGAAGCTTTTCATCTGTCAGGTAAGTGAACTTTGCAAATAGCCCCCTGAGCATGGTATTTGCATGAAAATAGTGTCATTAAGGATATTCTCTTTGTCTTCCAGCTGCTGCACTTCAAATTTGACACCATTGCTTTGTTGTTAGAAATTTGAACAGAAGGAAGGGCACACAGAGAGAACAGAAGGCACATAGTGTTAGCAATTACTATTTGATGAATACAAAGCCATAGAACCAACCATAAAACCTAGAAAAGTCCTGTTTACAGTTAACAACTCAGAATTAAATTGTACACAATGAGCATCTGTTTTCAGCCAATTGCCCCCCACACTCCTTCACCAAAAGCTTCAGCCAAGGTAGTTTGCCTATTTCTGGCTGAACAAACAAAAAAATGTGTCCATTTCTCCTATGTAAAATACCTGGTGTAAAATACCATGGCTTTTCTGGCAGCTCCATCAACTTCTGATTGAAGCAGAGACTTTGTATTTGCATGCAGGTAGGCTGCAGAAACATGAGCTTTCATTCCTATGAAAATCCAGGCACACTTTGCCAACACACCAAAAAGTGATAACAACACTTGTTTGCTTCCCACAAACCAACACACTCCACCTGTGGTTATCCCCCAGTAACAGCCCCTGGGAACCCTTCCTGGATCCTGGTACCATCAACAAACACCAACAAACACCTGGCACCCCATGGTGACCATGGCCCACCCTGCCCTATCCATGCAGATATCCTTCCTGCTGGGCAGTAGGAAATCCCTCAGAGCCTTAGGGATTTTTTTTTTTTTTTTTTTTTTTTTTTTTTTTTTTTTTTTTTTTTTCTTCTTCCTTCTTCTCGGCACCCCTCCCTTTCCTCCAGGTTTTATGGCAAGCTACCGGTAATAGCTTTTTTGGAAACTTTTTGTATTTTTAAAAGGTAACTTCTTATTTATTCTCGACTGAAACTTTTCTGTATGGTGATGGATCCTTGCATCTTTCACACTTGGGAAGCTGGAGCCAGCTGAGCAGCTTGCTGCTGAATTGGAGATGTGCAGCTGCAAAATCCACCCAGCAGACCCAACACAGCTGCCACAGGGAGCCTGGGATCTCTACTTGGGCACCCAAGAGTTGAATTCTGATTAAAGCAGAGCTGTGGGATTCTGTTATAGAGAAGAATATCACTGACTAAGACAAACAAACAAACAAAAAAACACAAACCAAACAAACCCCCCAAAACATCCCAGACTGGCAGATCCTCACATGTGGTTTAATTAGCCATCCCACCTCACCCTGGTGATGGGTGACTTCTTCAGCCACCATGCCCTAGTTACACCCAGTCACATTCAGAAACCCTTAGGTTTTCCCTACTATGATAGTAGGTGATAAGCAGAGGCCAGAGCAAAGGTCTGTAGCAATGGAAGAGGATTCTTCTCCTGAGGCATTTAGCATCAACCCCTATGGAATGTTTGCAATCTCCCATGCACTACTAGCAACAAAGAAAATTGAAAACATTACCAAGTTGTCTTAGGTCACTTGTATACACAGTTTAACTCATACAAATTGTGTTCTGCAAGTATCCTGGGAAGGATGCTACCAGTAGACAGCAGTGAGGACCCACTGGAATTCATCATCTCTTTTCTTGATATGCTTGGGTCAAAAGAGGATTTATTTCTGTGGCCTGAAGACTGAAACTCCTTAGTTTTAAGCCCAGCTCAGACTCCTTAAATCCACTCTGATGCCTTTAACAAGTCTCTTTTTTCATTTCAGAGTTCCCAGCGTGGTAACTGGATTAACTGGTGTTTACACAGAGCTTTGTGATGGAAATCTTGGTAAAATGTGTTTTGTAGATTTAGCACTGTTCTGACTATAGATCAAAAAAATAAAAATACAAAATTATTTAAGGGTTTTCACGCAGCAAAATGCATAAGAGCATACTTAAGGATTAGGGTTGAGAACTCCACTAATTTCAAGCCTGACTTTACTGATTTCTTACACAAAATGAGCAGTTTTCCATGTCATCATGAGTGCCAGATTTCAAAACTCTTTTATTTAAAGGTGTAAGCAAATTAAATTCTTGTCAGACATCTGTAAATCCTACTGTATCTGTCTTATTTTGCATAAATAATTTGTAAATGTATATTAGAAAATTTTAAATGTTCAGAGGCAAGTGCCTCTTCTACATCCTTGAAGAAAAATTGGGAATAAAAGTGTCTTTAATTGTTTGGAACAGATGGTAGGGCAATAAAAGTGCTGAACAGCTACAAAGCAAGAATAAGAAGATCACATCCATCAGAGAGGAGTCAGTAGCATTGAGATACAAAAATACAAATATTAGACAGAGATTACTTAAGAGTAAAGAAAGAGTCTTTTTATCCCCCATGTCATATTCTGTCAGCCTCTATGTCTACTTAGTTCTCCTGATGCCAGTCCACAATTGAGCAATGAACAAAAAGGAGAAATAATTGCTTCACTGGAAATATATCCACCATATTCAGCATTTGTCCCTCATGAGCAGCAGCTTTTGTATGCTGCATGTATTACTCATTTCTTCACTCACCAGTGCTGAAACCAGTGAACATTTTTCACTGTAAATTCAAAATATCCTACTCCACACACCCTGAGAAACTGGTTTTCCCACTCTTTGTCTTCTGCTCTGACTTGTCCTGTTACCATTTCCATGCAGAACTGGAAGGGGTGAGGTTTCCCTGACACTTTTAAACTTTTCTGTTATCTGTGGTTTCAGGATCTCTTATTATCTCCTATTATTTGCTATCCCCACGCTCTGAAAGTGTCCATAGAACTCCTAGCTCAAGCCTCATCTACTGCAGAAATCCATGTTCTTTGCTAGGTATTTCTGCCTTATTTCAGGCCTTGAGGTCTCTTCAAGTTCCTCATGATCCAACTAAGAACCCTTATTCAGCTGTTTCATTGAAAACTCAAAAGAGAAGATTCTTCATAAGGAATAAATGTTATGTTTTCAAGGACACTTCTAGATTAAGACTTTGAAAAAATATTATACTTCTAAGAAAACGGATATTATCAACCATGGCTTTTATCAAGAGATGGTTTTGATTTGTCACAAACAAACCATGATGCTAACACCACCCATTCACCAATTGTGAATCAGGCCTTTTGAAAGACATTTCTTATCCTTTTATTTTTCTTATTTGTCTCCTTAGACACTGAATTTTTCTTATTTGTCTCCTTAGACCCTGAATTAAATTTTAATATGCTCTGATTTTGATCACAGTTACAGAACCTACAAAACTCTAAACTAAAAATCTTGCATAAATCACTTGACTCCAGAAGCAGATTTATGCACATCTCCCCAAAAAGAACTGCACTTTTAGTAGCACTGCAAGTAAAACAAAAAGGAAAGAAAAACTCATTTTTATTACCAAACTTTTATAAAAATCAAGAAGTGGAAAAGAAAATAAAGTAGAAAGAGTAGATTACCTATTTCAAATCTTTATTTTTAAAATAAGAACGTTTGGTGTACAAGGTGAAGGCTATTTATTTTTGAAAGTATAATCAATTGTTTAATCTTCACTGTTTGGTTCCAGTGAGTGTGCTTAATGACATATCTTGGCCTTGGAATGGGTGTCTTTGAGGTGGCACAAAGCAATTAAAATCATACGGCAACTCTGAAACTGGAGCTAAGCTGCTTTCTTATAGAAGTACAGAAAGCTTCTAAGTTCCTTTCTTCCCTAGAAATTGAAAATTCTCTTTTTCTTTGATGTTTTCTTTAGAATTTATGACATGCAGAAAGTTGCTTGAAGTTTATTGACAGCAGGAAGATTCACATCAACTGACTACACAGTGATGCCTGCTACCTCAGATCTGCTGATGCTCCATTTTCTTTGGTATTCATCACTAGCTCAAAAATAAGACCCATGAATTATGTCTTTGCTTTGAAATTGTTTTATGGTTATCTAATGCTTCACACTACACCACCATGTTGCAGTGATAGGCATTTTATTCTGAACAAAAAATAGATGAAAGGTAGCTGGAAATGCAGGTTTTGTACTACCAGTATTATTTTTTTTTATTCATAATCTAACTTTTTAAAATGATCTTTACAAAAAGCAGGAATAAGTTTTCATAGTGCTTTTGTTTGCAACATGCCTCACTTTTTACATAGCTACAGTTACATACAGCTCCCAAAACAAGGCTGACAGGTTTCCAAACTTTTCTTGATAACCAGCAGACTTGGCTAGACCTTTAGTAGTTTACTTTCCATTCTTTATATGAGCAAACAATGCCTCACACCGAACTCACATAGCTCCTAAGAGGCTGATGTCACTACTGGCAAAAGCCAAATTAATGAAAAGCTTTTTATACTTGAAGAGGAAACAGATTCAGCACAAATCTTCCATTATAACTGAGATTAACATAGTGACAAAGGGGCTGTAGCAAGCATAGGAATGAGCTGTTTAAAACTGGACTGTCCTAGCAGTTTCTGAGAACTGAAGCAATGTCTTTCAAAGTCCATGGGTAGCACCTTAGAGGCAGTAAGTCAATGGCAAAAATGCTACAGCCTTGCCTGACCCACCTCTGCCTGGATGGCTCTTCCCAGGTATTCAAATGCAGGATTGCCTGGAATTCACCTCAGCAGGTCAGCTGAAGAAAGAATTTGAAATAGCTGCATTGGCATAGCTGCAAACATGCTAATTAAAATGTGTTGCATGGCACAGTAACCATCAAGAATGTACACAAGAAAACATAGTAACTATGGAGAGGTTTTACCTTTATCTTTCTCTGTCAGGCGGCCATTAAAGAAGAAGTAGACTATTAGTTCTTTTTTTCTAGTGTAGATGCAAAATTGGTGTTTCATGGCAAAATTTGAGAGAAATTGCACATTAGTTTACATGACCTGAATTATATACTGAATGCACAACGTATGCAGTATTTCTTAATGCATTTCATAGTCAGTTAGAAGAAAATGTTAAGACAATTAAATGAATTCACCATATCTTTTATCACTTGTACTGTCCTCTGTGAGTTTTCTAAAATGCACTCACCTGGGCTTGTGGTTTTCTTTTAACCGGTCAACCTCTCTTCTTTATGACCAAAAGGTGTTAAAAAGAACACAAGACATACATATGCTGAAAGCCTACTACCTCATGGAGTATTGTGGGAGCACATGAAACTAAGGATATGTGTTCACTGTACAGCCCAGTATTGGGGAGGTCACTGCAGCAGCTGAGGCAGCTGAAGCATCATGGATGTGTTAGAATTGTGCCAGCCCAATGCTGAACCACACTGTGGTTCAAGACAGGTGTCATACTCTCCCAGCCTAGTATAGACAAAATCCTCAGATAAAATAAAAATGGACCTCAATTTAAGAAGTCATCAGCATCCACAGCAACCATGCTCGACAGCTTTCCTCCAGCTTTGCCCAAAAGTCTGTGCAGACGCCTTGTATGGGACCTGCCACTTCTGTAGAAGGCAGGCAATGTTTGCTGAATGCACAGGCACGGGACCTGCAAGTCTGCAATTCAAATCCCCCATGGCTATAATCTGTCTCTGTTTTATCAAAAGCTTTTGCTGGACTCTGCTGTTCACACTTTGACCTTAATGCTCAGACCCCCCCATTTGCTAAACCCATCATTAGAGGCCCCCAGAAAGTCAACATAAGCAAAACCACCTAACACAGCTTTGCTCCTACCAGGATGCATAGCCCAGCAAAATTTGGAAGTACATGAGTCCTACCCATGCCAACATTAGGTTAACATTCACTGCCCAGTGCCCCAGGGTGGGTAACAATGATGCCCTTTCCCCTGTGACATTGCTAACACTTCTCACTGCTTTGCAGGCACCAGCCACAACTTCTCTATGTGTCTGATTAAGGCAATTATACTCAGCCTCTTCTAAGAAGCTGTTCTCAATATGTATTTAACTTAATGCATTGCCAAGAATTTAAAACCCTAAGATCTTTCACTGTATCTGCACAACAGAACATTTCTTGCAGGAAGCCAGTGCACCCACTTACTCCACTTGTACCCCGCCCCACCATTTCAGCTTCAACTATATCCCAAAATTGCAAAATGTGGTTTTGGATCTGAGAAGCCATGGAAGAGACAGACTACTCTCACAAAAGTAGTCTGAAGCTCACACATCCCACACCCATAGCCAGCACTGGCAATAGCCAAACAAATGTATCACGGTTTAACGCTGGGCCAGCAATTAGCCAAATGACAGATGCTCTCTGTTAATCCCCCTCCCCTCCCTGATAGGGAAAGGAGAGAATTAGGGGGAGAGACTTTGGGGTTGGAAACCAAAGTACACAGCTTTAATGAAACAGTAATGATAAAAAAGGAAAAAATATCAAATATATGCAAATATACAGAAAAAAATGACACCACGTTCCTCCCCCCTTTCCCCCAATAACTCTCACATCACCACCGAGGCTGCAGGGCAGCCCTGGGAAAGTCCAGGCTGGACCCTGGGGTCAGGAGCAGTCGGGAGCTGGGGGCAGGAACACACAGATTCAGGATGGCATGGATCAGGACCACAGGCAGAGGAACGGATGGAATCCTCCCAGGATGCTGAAGCAAACAGGGACAGGTAAAGAAGGGGGCTGAAGGGAAGAGCAAAGGGTAAAGGTGAGTGTGAGGATGAAGAGGGTTTGACTCTCATGATCCCTCAAATTCATACTTTAATTTATACAAATTTTTTTTTTTTTTGGCCAATTTTGTTCATTTTTCTTATCCACTTCTGCATAAAGGAGGGCTGCAGGTGTGACCTCTTTACTCCATTTCTCTTTCCAGAGCATAAAATGTTCCTCAGAACTGAGCAGTGGCCTTGGCTCTGCACACCAGTCTCTGGCTGTAATTATAAACACTGAGCATTATCAGTCCTAGAAGCAGACACTGACTGAGAAACTTGCTGTTAATTTCAGCAAGTGCAGCTACTTACAAGAGACTTAGCTGAAAGCAAAATTACAAGACAGAAAATTAGCTCTATCCTGGCCCAAACCAGGACAAAATGGTAAATGGAAATAATTGAAACAGAAACTAAGTTGAAATTATGTTGTAACCAAAATATCTCAAGCATGTTCATTAACAACAGCTAGGGACTTTCCAGAACTGTAAAACAGGATCATCTTTTCTCTGAAGAAACTAGGACAAGTAAAAAGTAGGGGATTCTTATACCTGAGATACAGTAGAATGTTACCACAGGTTATTTAATTAGAATTTAAAGAAAAATTAATTTTCATAACCAGTGGGAAAGTTCTTAACTGCTAAATACTGGTGAATCATCTTCCACCCAAAGTCACCCTTACAAAATTTTGCATCACAAACTATATCTTCGAATAAATCTCCGAACAATACTTTCACATGAAAAAAAAAAATTGTCACTTGTGATCACGAGATAATTCCAGGTGGGGGGTGGGAGCTCAGGGCAACACTGTCAAAGCTCCTGCTGGCAGCTGGGCTGACCAGGTCACTCAGAGGTTTGTCCACTTCATTCCCTCAACATGAGAGGAACAACCTGTTCCAGGGTCTCACCTTGACCAGCTGGGGCATAAAGAGCTGCCCTCCTCCATGTCCTTTGCACGTGGCCCCAGGCAGCTCCTCCTGATGCCCCAGAGCTGTAGTGGGAGGGAGGGTGGTCTTTCCCTCTCTGACCTAGTGGTACAAACCTTGA
This sequence comes from Florisuga fusca, assembly GCA_038090715.1. Lineage (NCBI taxonomy): Eukaryota > Metazoa > Chordata > Aves > Apodiformes > Trochilidae > Florisuga > Florisuga fusca. The sequence goes on from JAAWXA010000005.1 coordinate 32,711,023, forward strand.
TTTTATACTAAATCAACACTAGAATTTTTAGTTAAAAAATCCATACATTATTGAGCCTCTAGACCAGCAGTACTTTCTGTCTGAGTTTTTGTATTTCAAATATGACAGACAATATATATTCAAATATGACTGGGTTAAGGGCAGACAAATCATAGCCTAACAGAAAATAACAGAAATGTAGCAAAATACAAGTGCTGGTATGACCTTCTCAGAGAGAAGTTTGTATGAAAGGGACACACCAAATAGTTTTATGTTTGTTCCCAAAAGATTAAATTCTAGGAATGAATAGATATACATGATACAGAAACTCTAAATGATTTTATTCTAAATTTGGTCCTTCAGAAAAATGTTAACTGCCACATTGAACAGAAGTAGAACTTCTAGCTTAAAAATGCTACTAATTTAAAATCAGTCAGTAGGTCATCAGATGATATAGCAAAATTCCCTTGCAGTGTTCTAAAATAAGTTCTTTCTAAGGCCACAACTGATGTTTTCCCCCCAGAAACCTGAAGGGAACTGTACAACAACCATGCTGTTCTTCTCTAGGACATACATATTGTGAAACAGACATCTCAGTATATATCTTATCCAAATGTTAGCAATCTCATTCTGCTTGCTTTGGTTTCAAGGAGGATATTGACTTCTAATGTGGAAAAAATATTTACAAAAATACTTTTTTATTTATGAAAATTAAGTCCCAGTATTTAGGGCAACTAATTCTGCCTGCAAAAATCCATGTGTTTGTATTGCTTTTATCCTAGGTATTTTTCAGCTGCAGATACACATTATTTTCCTCCTGGGTTTGAGACAAAACACTCTCTTAAAATAGCCATTAACTCATACTGATCAGCAGCTAATAGATAAGCCACTTGTGAGACTGAACTGCTGTCGTATCTACTGCCATTCTTTAAAGAAAATTTGATAGCCATGTCCTTGGAGGTGATGCTTGCGCTGAGGGTCCCTCAAAGCTCTCACCAAGGCACAGGAGGGCAGTCTGCTACCTGCAAAAAATGGAAGAGAATAAATCCCAGGCAAAAGAATTGCTGGCTTGTTTTTATATGTGACTGATTTGATACTTTGGGGCATAGAAATATGTTATTCCTTTGTATGTTACTAGCAGAAAATGAATAGTCCATTTCTTTTGCTTGCCTGGTGGAGTCTGTCCCATTTCTCAGCTTATTTATCAGGAATGAGTTTAGACAAGGAGCATTTTGGATCCTATACTTTAGCTGAATAAATAACGATTAATTCTCTTGGGACATTTCAGCCTGGTTTTATACTTTTCTCCAAAAGATATGCAGTGACATGCCACTTGTCTCTGGGGGTTGCTTGTTTCTACAGTTTGGTACACCTTACCTTATAGTACTTTGACACATGGAATACACTGAATGACACTGAACACACACTGAATACACATGGAATGACACTGAACTTCATTGAACACCTTTCTTCTCCTCATATTTATCTAAAGATTATCTGGTCTATTCTTGCTGGTCCTTCACAAAGGAGTTCTCAGCATGCCAAGAGAAGATGCTTTGACATCTTACTGCTAAAACAAAGCTGTAATGAACATAGGAGATGGTCTGGCATTCTTGACTTAAGGAATACTACTGCTTTCCTTAACTCAATATTATTATAAGACAGTATTTCTTGCCTTAAAGAAACTTAAAACATACAGAATTGCATAGATATAGGTAAATAAGGCACTGGCACAAAATAGGTATTTTGGATACAATTCAGAAAAAAAATTACTTTGGTCAAAATAAACTGAAATAAAAACTCTGATACTTTTTCTTTTTCTTAATGAGTGTTTATAGATACCTGAAGATGTAAGGTTTTTTTGAACAGAGAGCTATTAAATCATTGTGGGAATGAGGCTGGTAACTACACTCAGATGCACTTTGAATCTGATGAACTGACGAGGTCAAACAGTTCTTACACAATCAGCCCTGCACAGTGTGCCAGAAAGCTGTTGAATTAGGGTTGATTTTTAGGGTTTTTTTGTCTTCATTAATTAAAGTTTTCCAGGAGAGAAGGTTTCTGTGTTCCAGCAGCAGCAATTGTGTTCTACTCTTATTTAAGCTATTTAAACTACATTGAAAACTGTGATGTGGCTTAAGAGCATTGGGCTGGCTTCCAATTAGGAATTTGTCCTGATCATCAATGATGATCCAAAGTGGATGTGCCCTCCTACTAAATTCTGTAGAAGGAGCTCTTCTCCTTTGAGTCTCACCTCTGACATTACTCTGTGCTGAGCTTGTCCCATGTTGCTTGGTGAAAAGTTATTGTTTTTCCCAAGAATAAGATCTGCCAATAAAAGAAATGCAATGCTTCAGTTCCTGCCTGTAAAGGATCCCAGCTTTAAAGAACTTGTAGAGAGATGCCCTGGCTAATGATTCATGTTGGGTTTCAAAACCTGGGTACTTATTAACTTCCACGCTGGCATGGACTGGAAAATAAGAAATACCCTTGAGACAAAATTTGGCTGGGGTTATATATTTGGAAATTCATGAAGGAACTTCCTGAATAATATCTTCAGACAAATGAGTGTCTATAAAGTCATGTGTTTGCACCTGGATATTTTATATAATCCTGTTAGCATGCGGAGTTCATGTAACCCTTTGGAGTTATCTCCAAGATGGGGAGGATTGTGAAGAAGATGGTTCATCACATGAGACTGGGGGTCCTGCATGTGAATGAGGCCTTCTGTCCCTAGATTTTGATCTTGGCTTTCCATATGCAACAGAGGTTTTAACCTTCCATCTGCGCATTTGTATTTCCATGGATCTTCTATTTCCAGATTGTCCTCCGGCTCATCAAGATGGGCCTGAGTGTGATGGAGCCACTCTAATTGGTTTACTGATTGCTTCAATGGCCGGGGCATCTTTTCCTCTACATTTCTCAGAAGTGGAAAGCCAAGTGGATAAGAGAGCAATATATTCTGCAATTGATGGTTCTTCCCAAATAAGATAATTACTATGCCACCAGAATAACTTTTTGGCCCTTTCTATAGAAAACTGTTGCATTTTGTGATAAGCAGCTAAATGTATTCTGATTTGTCCAGCTAATGGGTGGTCACAACCCCAGTGTTGTATCTTTAAAACCTATTCATCTAAAGATATTTCTTCATCTTATTCCTGAGTTATTAAAACTGTTTCAGGAACTACATTTGTTCCAGCAGGATTTGTTATGTGCCACTGCTGGAGCTTTTCCCAAGGCAAGTTGTTTAATAAAAATCCTCAGTCAAATCTGTATAATGAGTTGCTATAATAACATGAGTATTTAAACCCTCTCCACTCCAGTATCATTCAGGAGCAGTTTTGGATTAATTTATTCAAGTTGTTATATCAGGAAAGAAATTATTTGGCAAATCATATCCAGATGACAAAGCTCATTTAACAGTGGGATCTTTCAAAGAAGAATTGAAGCAACCATTTCTACCAGGTACAGCTAAATATAGCAACAGCAAGAAATTTGTAACAATACCTTGCATCCAAGCATCACACGGAGAGGGGTGTAATCTGAAGAAATGCATAGCCTTTGTGTCAGTTTTAAATCCTTCAAGAGGAAAAAAAAAATTGTTGTGAGCTCTTAGCTTATGGATCTGGTCTACATTAGGGATTTGTTACAGAAAAAATCCCCAGCTATACAAGCAAAGCTGAGAAGATAGTGTTCAACTCAGCACTCAAGTTTTGTAGGATAATATTGACAAAATTAACATTTGAAGATGTGATCTCATCAGAGGAAATGGAAAAGATCTAATTACTAGATGGGTCTTTTTACATCAGGACTGTGATGGCAATAACTCTGAGACACAGAAATAATTTATTTTAATTTCTAAACTACGCATAACTGACTTCACATACAGCCTGGATGCAAATTTACTGACACAGAAGACACCGTTCTTGTTGCCATGTCCAAGGTGACACAATGAGAGTGAACCTCCCTTAACAAAGCTGCACATGATGGCAATGCAGCCCTCCCAGACTGTGTTTAGGATGTCCCAAAAGGCTGCTGATAGCTCATTATCCTTCTATGCACTGCCTTGCCTCCTCTCTCAGGCCCTCTAATGGACACAGGCACAGGGCAAGTGACTGTACAAGTTAGTGTCAACCAAAAATGTGTTTAAACGTAACCCCCCCTTTAGGACTTTGCACCAGGTCTTTCCAACAGAACTAAGGATAATAAACAAGGGAGTGGCTTTAATCAGGATATAAGCCATTTAGGTCAAACAGGCTGCCTATCCAGGGTTTTAGCATTTAGTAAGTTCTGACTAATTTTTAACTCGCTAAAAATTTTGGTACCTAATCTTTTAATCACTCAGTCCTCTACACTCACCGAGTTAACCAGGACTAAAGATGCTCTGTTTAATTTTTGATTGATTCTTTACATGATTCACTTCAGGACTGCAATACTTCTTCCTCAGACACTATGATTCATTTAGTCATTCAGTCATAAGGCAGTGAAAGAAAACAAGAGGTTAGGTAATCTAGGTGCTGCTTCACAGCCAGGAAAAATTACACCTAAAAATAAACTAAATTAAAGACTTTTGGCTGTGGCAGATCCACAACCACCCCTGCAGCTTCTTCCATCATTTCCTATCCTTGGTATGTTATTACCACTGTTGGACATGAAATCCTCAAACATCCTCTGATCCTTTCCTGTGCCATGATGGTACTGAGTGACTCCAACTGTACCACCTTTCTTTTATCACCATGACAAAAGTCATCCCTATCTCAAGCTTCTCAAAGTTTTTGAACTCTAACCTTGTTCCCCAGCATTCACACCTTCTTGTATCCAAGAAAATCTGCACAAAAGATACCTCAAGCAAGGTGTAAGTTACCTGCCCTCTAATCTGGCATGATGCCAGAAATAATGCACATTTTTAATTCCAAAAGTGAGAGTTCTTTAGAAAATAATAACAGAAAAAGATGGGTTAATGCCTTTGCACTGATGTTAAGTAAATTATTTCTTCTTTGGCTGAGCAAAATTAGATAAACCCACACCTGAATCTAATATTTTCAGCCCTGGAGCACCTGTTTCTGCTATAATTTTAAAATCTTGGTATGAGTATGACAGCTCTAAAAATAGTGACAGTCTCAGGCCTGGAAAGATGAGACATTTTCTAAACACTAAGAAAAGAACTGATGAAAAAGTTAACCGTTCCACCAGAAAATATATTATCATACACATCTTTCTTTAACAGATAGTGGTATTTTACTCAGAATGAAAAACCTGGTGTGAAGGTGTATTTAGTGCATAACTTTGTTTCTAATTTGAAAAAATTGTTGGAGTTTTGGTTGTTGTTGTTGTTGCTGCTGTTGTGTTTGTTTTGTTTTGTTTTGTTTTTAATGGTAATAGTCCAGTTATTTACACTTTGACTTCAGAGTATTCCAGATTAAAAAAAAAAAAAATCTGATTCTGTTTTCTTCCTTTCTCCAAGTGGGTGTTTGAAGGGAAGGGAGAAGCAACTACTTTTGCTGCACCAGTACTTTAGGTATGTAGAATAATCTGCAGTTGACATGTTTTATCACTAGAGGGAAATCCATTACAGTATTCTCAGCAGTGCTGGTGGGCACACTATCCTCCAGAGCTGCAAAATGTGCAACAGGCTTGAGTTTGGATGCAAAAGTTGTAGCAACTGAGTTTGACATAGGGAAGGCTTTTTTCCCATTTCTCTGAAGGATGACCAGACAAATTATCTATATTCTCATCACATCACAGCAGAAAATACAAATAGGGCAGAGCACAAAAACCAAACTGGGCCAGTCTGCAAAGTCCAATCATCCTGCAGCAGTGCCTCCAAGCCCCCCTCAAGGAAGTACAGAAAAGTTAAGATAGTGATTTGCACCACCATCCCTCAAACGATGACATTTGGAAGAAATGGCAATGTTTTGAGACACTTGTAGAAACTGCTTCCAGCTGCTCTTTCCCTAGATATTCTCCACCTAACACCTGAGCTCACCTTGGCATTGACCATCAAACAGGATACTGAAGACACTTTGTTCTGTCCAGTTTCAAAGGCCTGTGACCAAAAAACCAATTCATAAGTAAACGTTCGTAAATGAAAAGCACAGCAAGCAGAGAGCTGGGGTTCTGCAAAAGCAGTTTGCTTCATAGGTTTGATAACACCTTATGTATTCCTGTACTCACTCCCTGTCTGCTACGTGCACCACAAGCTCTCAGGAGGTCCACATGCTGGATGCATCCATCCTTGCCTCATCATCCCCGAGCCCACACTGCTGGCCTCACCCAACTCCCCAAGGGGAAATTCCCAGCCTGTGCCTGCCCTGGGCATTGCTCCAGCCTTCACATCACTGAGGATGGTTTGCATTGCTACAAGAAAGAAAAAACAAAAAAAGAGAAGTAATAAATTGAACATGTCTCCAGAACATTTCTTGCTGTTATCCTCTGTGGCAAAGCACTACAGAAATTGGTATTGCATCTGTAACTGGCATTAATTTTGCTTCTAATCAAAAACTCATTTTTAATGAACCATAATTTCCACAATTCAGTTCTTCCTACTTTTATTTTCCTTTTAAAACAGTGTTATGCTCCTTACCATTCAGATATTGCATCTTAGTGTCATGACATTTTAAATCCTAAACTTCATGCAACGAATTAAGTAAGTAATAAAGAGATTTCTGAGTGATTTCTTGATACACCCTCACTTTGCCATCCATTATTTTTTCTTTGTTTTGGTTTTGGTTTTGTTTGTTTTTCTCTCCACTGCAGTGGTAGACACTAGTAATACTAGTATAAACTAATACACTTTGCTGTTCTGACATCCTACACACATGCTGAAAGATGGGGTAAATCTTTGGATTGACATGCGGTTATATTGACTTATTCTGGCAACATCCTTAGCTCTGATCAGCCTTCTATATGATTTCCCAATTATATTGTTCCTTTAACTCACTGCAAAGTGATTTTGATCTTCTTACACAACTTTGTTTAAATGCAGATGAGGATTAGATTACAAGATTTTGAGGCTTCACAGATGGCTGCTGGAACCTAAGAATCATCAGACTCTTGGAGATCAGATTGAAGAAACACTTGCTATAATTCCAGTTTCGAAGAGCTGTCAAAATCCATTTACTTTTCAGTTTCTCGTTCTGTTCCAAAAACTGGATTAGCTATGTGCTTGCATATTGAAAAGCCAATACACACTGATACATCATGTGTCCTAGGAGGATTTTTCTCCTAATAGTATTGTCTTCTCCTACGAACATATATTTTAGAACACATATTATTGCCATTTAAAAGGGACTTAGATGGGATTTAAGTGGTATTCCTAGATAATAGCAACTGGCAGAGAAAAAAAGAAACAGAAGGAAAGCAGGAATAGAGAAAGAAAAAGAAAAAAGTAAGTTATCAGAGAAGGTCAATCAAGACAGGCTTGTGGAGAGACACGAACAACCTGCCCTCCACTCTGTCTTAGGCCACCACCTCTGTCTTGTTGCTCCAGGTCACTCTTTGCTGTGCAGACAGGAAGGACTTCCATATTTGCCTGTTTTGGAGTTAGAAATGCCAAAACAACAAGGATTCAATCCAGTTTCTAGGTTGGGTTTTTTTTTTCCTCCAAGAAATAAGAAATTTAACTTGCAGAAATCCATACACAGTAGTCCCTTACTCACATGGGTTCGTTGTCCTTCAGTTGATTTTCCATAGTTACATGCAAGGTAAATAATCATTTTCTTTACTCACTGAATTAGCCAGAATGCCTTATGACAAATTCACACTGATGTTTTCCGGGAAAATCCTTAGGCTGGAGTCAAGGATTAACCTTCTTTCCATACACTTAGGTACACACATACAGAAAAACTCATAAGAAAACCTCAGTTGGAAGGAACCTCCTGACCTTACCTAGTTCGATCCCTGCTCAAAGCAGGGTCAACCTTGAAGTTAGAATCAATGTCAAAATTAGATCAGATTGCTCAAGGTCATGTCTAGTCAAGTTCTGATTATCTCCAAGGATGGAGATACATGCTCTTTCCATAATAAACAAGTGGCTTAGATCCAGAGCACAAGCAGCTCAAGGACTTCACCTTTTGGAGTTTATCTGCAAAATAAATTAAGAACACTAGCAGAAAGGATCATGTGAAGGCAAAGACACTTCATCCAATTCACTACACTCAGATCTGGTCTTGGATTATAACCTACTGTTCTGTGATCAATTTAGTTATTCTAGTTCTGGTATTTTACTTTCACCTTAGTATCACAAAAAACATGGGTGTTTTTTTCCCTTAGGGGAAAAAGTTAATCATATTATATAAAGGTATGCAGTTTAAGGGCTAAAATTAAAATTGTGTCAAGATATTTTCTTTTAGGTTCTCTCTTACCTGCAGGCTCTGAAAAACATCTTTCACTGATTAATACACCTCTGGCAATCAAACAGTCCAAAGTTTTAATGGCAGGACTGAACTCTTTTGCTCTTTATCAAAGATGAGGCTTTTCAAAAAGCTGTAAAAGTAATTAGTTAGGCTTTTTAATAAGTTACTTCAGGGAAAAAATTTCCTTTTCACCAGTTCAGCATGCAGTATAACAAAATCAAGATAAGTTTCAAAATGTTGGGGCATTTGATGTGTTCCACATTTATTTCAAAAAGCTATGCAATCTATTGATGTTTTGCATTATAAAACATAATTGTGTAAAATTATGAATCATTTTGGAAAAAGATAGTACAGACAATGTTTTAAATACACAAAATATTGAATAGCTACATGAAATTTTCCAGCTCAGTAGGACTCGGGTAAGATAAAGGACCAGACTGGAAAACAAGGGCTGCTATAGCATAACCCAGTCATTTCAGATGTTCTTGGCCCTGTTGAAGGTCTCTTCTCACCACTGAAAGCTGCTGAGCCCATCCTTGTCTCCATTCTTCATCCACCACAACCATGGGCACTGCAAACCTTTTGCTTATGAAGATGGGCTTGTACTACTATGCTGGTCTGTAAACTGAGTTCTATATCAGCTGCCAAAGGCACCTCCAGCAGATCTGGGCCAAAGCCACCATTACAGATCTGACAGAGCTATTAAGCTCAGCAGCACACAACATTAGACCACTCATCCTTAAATGAAGAAGAGACTCCAAATTCTTTCTCCCTTTACCCCTCCTCATCTCTTAGTGGATAAATTTAGCCTTACCTGCATAGGTTGCTGAGTCTTAGTCTGTCCATGTTCTCAGAGGATACTAAGGGCATTCCTCCCAGATCAAGCTCTCAGGAACTCTAAGCAGAAGGACACCTATTTTATGGTTTATGTTATCAAGGTATCAATTTGCTCAGCCTGGCTAATACTGGGACATCTCTGGACACACATGCATATGCTACAGATGTAGTCATTGGGTGAACTTGACACAGAAATTTTTTTGTGTAGATACAAAAAGACTCTAGGATTAAGCAACACCCAAGCATGGATTCCAGGACCTTCGGTTTTGGACACTGGATGAGACCTTGATCTGGCTTCTAACACCATCAGCATCAGTACATCATCAGCAGTAGGAAAAAAAGCAGAGTCAAGGCACAGGTTCCCACTGCACAGACCTAGCCCAGGCAGCTTTACACAGCTAAGGGGTTGTGGATGACACAAGGTGCACAGCAGCAGACAGACTACTTGCAGAGGATGGTCTGAGGAGGTTGGTTGCTGCTTGCTGATGTGGCACCACTTCTACATGGAGCAGTAGGCAAGTGAAACAGCATCACACAGAGATGGCCACAGACCGGGGAAGTCATTTGCTGTGACCCCCAATGACTTCTCTCTGCTAGCCCAGGCCTCTTGTAAATTTGGATTTCCATCAACTCCTCTTGCCCTCACTTTCAGGCAGAGTATCCAACACATCAATCAATCAGTAGGTTGAGAAATGTGATTCTAAATCCATCCTTTAACAAGGTGTCATTTATCATTGCCTGAGTAAAGGTAGCTCTTACTCTGAACCTAACCCAAGGCCTAAAAAGCCTGTGCTGTACTGTCCTCAAGTTGTTGAAAAGGCTGCCACAACCCACCTGCCACAACCAGTTGACTTGGTGTATCCCAAATTTCAGCTGTGATCAAGTTGCAGGCAAGGGTGATGGCTTGGGCTTGCACACACCTGTGAGCAGGAATAGGCTGGAGATGAATATAGCTGGTACCATCAGCACTCCTGCTGCTGCTGCCCAAATCCAGGGACTTGAGCTTCTAAAGGGTCATGCTGTGCCTAAAGGGGAAAAGGAGAGAGGCTGCCCATGGAGACCCCAAATCAGTTCACTGTCCCCAGGACATCTCTTTCTTGGTCTTCCTGCTCTCTGATGTCTGTGGACTTGTCTTAGATCTCAGGGAATGCATTACCCTGAACAGTTTTCCTTCCAGACTGGATACTGAACAATGACAATGACTCTTAGGTAACATATACTTTGTGAAGTAGCAAATCTCTGGATGGAGCTGTCATGCAACAGGGTCAATTTAACTCTATTGCCTTGGACTCTGTCCTGTAACTGTTGCCTCAGCACAGTACAGAAGGATACAGACAAAGTTCAAGTAAACAAAAGATTATTTGTCTGCTTGGGCAACTGTGAAGAAGAGGAAAGATAAATTAAGCTGCTTGGATAATCATAAAAAGATTGATTATCATTACTAGTGTAGGGCAATGAGAGAGGGTAAGAGGTTTATCCAAGTTTTGCAGTGACAAAAGACAGGAAAAACACCAAGAATGAAGTGTTTCCCACCTGTATATTTATCAAAATTATTCTACACATAGATAGTTTTAAAAATTACTAAATGAGTGGGAGAGGAAAGCTTAGCATTACAATAAAAATAAACAAATAAATAGATCTTAAGGCTGTTGTTTGTTTTTTCCCCCATCCTCTTTCAGATTTGGATGTTTTAGCAAATCATATTTTTTAATGAAGAAAAGAAACACTACTCTCATTCAGGATGTCAGCTTCATTATGTTTCTCCAGTTAAGCCCAGCAGCCTGATATAATTATATTCTTCCATCACTGTAGAAAAACTTTTTGAGAGTTAATCAACAAGATTCCTGCAAGGATCCCAGCGCATGCTGTTTCTTTAGCCCAACATTATGATGCCTTGTTTCTAAGGTCACTGGCTTTCTTCTCATTAACATGCACTTGAATGACACAACTGATCCTGGCACACCTTCAAAAGAAACTCCTTTCACAAGCCCTCAAAGAAATGTTTGCACTCAGACCTTCGCAGTCTTCAGAGGTGCCTGTGAAAGAAGTCCTGCAAATTAAGCCATACTAGAAGAAAACAAAGAATTGTGGAAACACAATAGGCAGCCTTAAAACATCACCTTTATGACCCAATCCTCTACAGCCAGACATTTGTTTGAAAATCCTCAGCTGCATCTAATAAACTCCTGGCCACAGAGGGAGTCAGTGCCTTCAGCCAGCAAGCCAGCACTGGCAGGAGTTGAGAAAACACACATGGATACAAAATCTTCTGTGGTGGGTGCGCAGCATTTCTTCCTGCTCTTAAAACTGTTCTTAACACTGAATACTTAAAAAATTAAACCCAGTAAGAATGAGGGAATTATCCAAAATCTCCCCTGGGCACAGACTGAGATACTCCAAGACTTAGAGCCCTGTTATTTCAGCAAGGTCAGTAGGGGTTAGAAACTCTAAGTTCAAGTTAGTCTGAACTTAGAATCAAGCAGCATTTGTCTCAATGTTTGGTTTTGTTGTGGTTTTTTTTTTTAAGGTACTGAGTTTTCCTCTGCCTCTACTTAACTGTCAGTCAAAGGCATAATAAAGCTGGGGGAGTGGGACTGAGCAGGGTCCTCCAGCTGCCCCTGCCTGTGATGTGCTCTGCACCAGTCATGCTGGGGAGGGAAAAGCTTTGAAGGAAGAAAATGCAGCAGCAGTGCTTAGAAAAAACAAGTAACTCCATATGGCACATATTTTTATAGTTTTGCCTTGACAAGGAAAAAAAAGTAATAGATCACCTCAACCTCTTAGAAAACCTTTTGTTCGTCTCTGGTTTTGTTGTCCAGCAACAGAGTAGATCTGTGTTTGGGCTGAGACCTGCCAGCCAGCTGTATTTTGGCACAGCTACAAAATCCAAATGCAGGTTTTGCCCCATAGAAGATGGTGTTAAGGACTTGTGAAAGAAGGTGAAAGAGAGCTATTCATTCTTGAATAAAAATTTGGACAGAAGTTTTCAAAAAGAAAAAGATTTTTCAGTGCTCAGTTCTCACAGATGAACTGATAAGCCTGATTTTTTTTTTTTTTTTTTAATTTTACTTTATTAGATCTTTCCCTTTTTGAGTTTTTAATATGTATCTCCATTTATACAGCTAGACTAACAACCAGGAACATATCTAGGTCCTTTCACCAGCACAGAACAATCTACCCAGGTTTTGGCATTAAGCAACCCTAATGAACTACCTTACCTTAGATCAGTAATCTCTTTACTTTTTTCAAGTTTTTCTAATAAACACTGTGTCTCCTTCACACTTGTACCCCTGAGAAGTGTGGCTACCTGGGCACTAGGTTGCAAGAGGCTTGGAAAATAGATGGAACAAGTGGGTGAAGCTGAGGCTGTTTTACCAGTACAAGCCCTCTCATGAATACAGCTTCACTGTTACAACTAATTTTTAAACTGAGGGCAACAGTGCCCATTTTAGCTGACCAGCCTGGTCAGTGCAACAAAACCCTGCCAAAATGCTTTGGAGCAAGGACACCATCTGTCACCTCAGGAAGCTTCAGCATCCAGAGTGCGGTGTTGTAGCAGAGTAAAGGAGCTGCAACATGCAAGGAGAGGTGCAGGAAGACTGTCATGACCCACTGCTGAAAGTGTGAAAGTTTAACTCATTCCATACTTTAGATTTTTAATTGCTCTGGTAGTTATCATAGTAAACAAAAAAATCTCACACTGGCACATAGAAATCTGTACTGATAATGGAATTTAGACCCATCTGCTTCCCTGCCCTGCTAGATACCTTTTTCAGCAGTGTTATTAGAAATACTACACACTACAAACAAGATCAGGATCTATCTGTACTAGGTATTTTACACACAAGAGTGAAGTCCCTGCACTGAAGGGTTTAAATATATGGATTTTTTAAAGTATAAAAGAAGGTAGTTGGTGATTCATTATGAATGCTATACCTGTGTTTTTTGTTTTGTTTTGTTTTGTTTTGTTTTTAAATTTTTATTACCATTTGGAAGCAAGCGGGCCATAGATTTTTTAAGAAATTTGTCATGAGCTCATGCCAACTTCTAGAATAAACCAAATGGTTCCCACATGGAAGTGTGTGACAAGTCTGAAGCTGTATTCTTGTGCTCCATGCAAACCAGAAGAGAGGCACAGCAGAAACCAGTAAGGTCTCGCCTACAGGAATGAGGCAGACATATCCAAGCTTGCTCTAAACAGGCCAGAGTTGGCCTAGGCTGTAAAACTCAGTCCAAGAACCAGGGTACATATTCAAGCAGTTCGTATGTTCCAGAAGAAAAAACAATGCTGGATTCATAGTGGAGAAAGAAGAGTAAGACTTGAGCTTATCAGTTGTAGCACAGAGCTCAGAAATAAAATCCTGGGTGACAGATAGTCCTTGCTTCATGGGCTATTTCTCTTTTCTCCAGTGACTGTCACTGCTCCTTCCCACCTGCTGACACTTGCTTGAAGACACAAACTTTCTGTATGAAAAAGCAGACCTTGTTGCCAAGTGTCTGATGATGTTGATGTGTGTTATAGGTGATCTGAGACACCATCCTGGACCAAGACTCTCATGGGACCTTGAGGCAGGAAGATCTTGTTTGGTCAGACTTGCACAGCTACTAGATACAGAGCTTCTCAGGCATGTGCTCATACAGCCTTCAGCAAAGGTGCAATAAATTATCTTGCATGCAGCTAAGACTAAGAGCACCCCACCAGCAGAAGCTGCCTGGAAGAAGCTAGTTAGCTTTAAATCTACACAGCCTACCTTGTATTTTATCAACTTGTCCACCCATATCCTCAGGTTTGCAGGTCTCACTATGACAACGAAGTACATAATAACCAGTATTATTCAAATGTCTTTGTTACTTCAATGGGGTCAAAAAGTAGTTCTACAAAATCAACTAAAAATAAACCAAGGCTTTCTCATTCTAATCTCAGAAGCTGTGATTGCTCAAATACTAACTTCATAATTCATAAATTGCTTGTCCTCCTCAAATTGATGAAGAGAATGTTATCCACTGCAACACTACTCTGAAAATGGATCCAAATAAATACAAGATGTGAATCCATTAAGTTTACAAATGAAATGAGCTATTTTCTTGTTTCCAATCACCAGTCCACCATTCTGCAGGCTTCTAAGCAGCAGACTAAGGTATTCTATCATGTCAACTCTCACAACCTACACAGACAACATACCTATCATGCTCTTAGAGATATCCCTGCAGGCCATGTTAAGACCAGATGATTGACACTAGAATCATCAACTGACTTCAGAAATCTCTGATAAATTAACATGACAGGAGAATGACCTTTCCTTATTTTCAAGAAGACACTTAGGAGAGCACTCCCCTTGCTTGGGTTGCCTTCTTTTCTCAAACCAGCCCCTCCTATACCTTGAAGCAGTTTTGAGAGCACATTCTATTTAAAGAGACATTTTCCCACAGATGACAGCTAAAAAATTTGGTATTTCAAACAACATAGGGCCACATTTTTCCAGAACCAAAGTAGGTGGAATTCCAGAAATACCATGGAGTGCTCTCAGTCTGCAACAAGACCAGTCAATCAGCTTTATCCATAGACCAGGGTCAATTACCACAGCAAGATTTCTACAGTAATTGTGCTGCTAGGTACAGTTCCTGGACTCTGGGTGCCTCTGTGAGTTCTGTGGTGTTTTTTCTGGAGGCCCAAAAAACCTTGCCTAAGATTTTCCTGCGTGTAACTCTTCTTGCCTGATGGTGCTACTTTCTTCTCAGTAAACAGAACTGACAGCTCCTGGCAGTATGCTGCATGCCTAAGTGTTGTGAACTGTAAGACACAGGTACAGAAATTATAAACGCACAGGATAAAAGTAAAAATCTCTTTCTTATACATGAGACTCTGCACTGCAATCAGGTCCATTCTGAGTTTTAGCACCTATTCATATAGATCAGTAGTTGCATTATATGTCCCCAACTTTAGACAGCTGGCTAAGAAAACACCAAGAATTGTTTTATGCACACTCTTTCATCTAAGAAGATTAAGAACAAGTCTAGCTAGTTTTCAGAAAGTACAGAAAATCCAGCATTAATCATCTATCAAGATCCAATGTTCCAACATTTCTCATTAATTCATGTGCTTGTCTGCCTATGTACTTATTAGCCAGGTCATTCAAAACTTGAAATGTTTCAACATATAATGAATTAATCATCAGAAGGAATGTAATGTAGTAATACTATTAATGTTCTACACGTTTTGTATGACACTTTGACACAGCTCCTTCATTTTCACTTAGTTTCAGTTAATAATCTTCATTGCCAGACTTGCAGAAAATAGTTTTGCTGAAGTGGACATGAATTTATAAGCATTAATTACATTCAGAAAATAAAAACCGTAACACCTTCTCGTTTTTTTTCCTCTGAATAAAATTTGTGATCAGCTTTCATTTTCCTGGTTTTACCCTCTTACCACTTTCTCTATCATTCTGCAAAATCCTGGCTGCAGCAAAGCAGTCGGAACTAGAGAAAGGCACTGGAACAGAATGCCTGAGCCAGGGAAAGGGACAGGGTGCTATTTTCTCCTCGTCATAGCAGAGGGAGAAAATGAACAAGTTGTACCTGATTTACTCCACAGACATCAAGAGGAAGCCAAGGCCATCTCCATATAGGGGATCTCTCTGCCACTATGCATTCTTGTGCATGCTTGTGAACAGGTACATGAAGGATGAATATATATATATATAATGCTCAAATAATTTAAGGCAGTACAAACACCATGAGGTTGTATAAGCAAGACATGACATCTGATTTAAAGCATCAACCTCCAAACCAGCCCCTCCAAACAAAAAATAGTATTAAAGTTATTTGCCAGACAATTAGAGCAAGTGCCTTCAGAGAGTATCTGGGGACAAATGATCTTCGTTCTGAGAGGAACACTGCCTGACCATCATTTCATTTTTGCTATCAGACTGAAAAAACACTGACTGTCCTTAATCTACTCAACTACTTTTTCAATAGCATTGTCATTCATTCATCACCACACCCATATATATACCTTTTCCTTTCATATTCCTAATCAAAAGCTAAAGTCACAATAAAACTCATGTATGACACCCTGTGGAAAGCAACTCTAAGCTTAGGGTATTAAAAAGGGAAAATACAAACCTGATGATTTTCTGTAGTTCAGAGTTTTATCATTTTACAAGCTCAGTTTGTATTTTAAAACCTGAAACAGTCACGTTCATTTCTGAGGAACAACTTTCATCAGCACTAATGGAAGGGAATATGAACAGACCAACTACAGGGAAAAAGCTGTGGACACCTGCATAAGCATCTTAATTTTTATCAGTTTTGAAACATTGCATACTGATCTCCACTTATTGCCCTTTTGGTTCACATTGTGGAAACTCCTGCACGTTCCAGCTCGACTGCTTTTAGATGGGATGGAGCTTGCTCCAGGGGATTGCATTAACATCCAGTATGTAAGACCCAAAGAAAGCTATACCATATGAACACTTCCAAAACATCCACAGAGTGGAAAAAAGATCTTTAGCAGCAAGAATTTTGCCGTATGGATCCACTTTGATTGCACTACCCTGTCTGCAGATGCAGACATAATTATCACAGTCTGAATTTCGTAAAAAAAAAAAAAAAGGTACGACAAGTTAAGCTTTCTAAAACTGTTGTGTTGGGCTTTTTTTTGCTTCACCTAGGTATGTGAACTTATTTTTAAAACTAACAAAAATTCAGTACGTGAAACTTCATTTATGAGTCTAAACACCAAATCAGAGTTAATATATTCTTTTAAAAGTTTATCTTTAAAAAAAACACAATAAAGCCTAAATTTTTAAACTCTGCTTCACCACGTTCAGAGGAAAAGCTAAGGCAAAACCAGGACAAAATAAGCTAGTGTTAGACACAGTCCCAAACACTGCCATTTATGTTGGAGATGAAGATTTCCAAGATAAAGTGGACAGTATCTACTGTAAGTAATTGCTCATCTGTATCTGTTAACCAAGTCTGACAGGACACAAATACAGGAGATACTAAACACTTTCACAGTTGAAGCTATAGGAAATATCCCCATTTGCTGTAACAGTAAAGGAATTTCCACAAAGGAATCCCACAGTAAGGTATTTTTGAAGGATTCCTATATTGATACATTACTATGAACACTTAAGAAAATCTGAAGTCACAGCACTCCCCCAAATTTTTATTTTTAAAGGTCATTTTACAGGGTACTCATGTCCAGTCCTGAAGCCCCCAACGCAAGGACATGGGGCTCTTGGAGCAAGTCCAAGGAAGGGCCACAAAGATGATCAGAGGGCTGGAGCAACCCTCCTGTGAAGACAGGCTGAGAACTGGGGTTGTTCAGCCTGGAGAAGGCTCTGGGGAGACCCCATAGTGGCTTTTCAACACCTGAAGGTGGCCTGCAAGAAAGCTGGGGAGGGAATTTTTACAAGGGCATGTAGCGATAGGAGAATGGTTTCACACTGAAAGAGTGTAGATTTAGGTATTAGGAAGAAATTCTTAATTGTCTGGGTGATGAAAGACTAGCACAGCTTGCCCAGAGAACTTGTGGCTTCCCCCTCCCTTGGAAGTGTTCCAAGGCCAGGCTGGATGGGGCTTGAGCAATCTGGTTTAGTGGAAGGAATCCCTGTCCATGGCATGGAGTTGGAACTAGGTGATCTTTCAGGTCCTTTCCAACCCATTCTTGATGCAATCTTTCAATGTGATCTGACGTGACACAGAGCCTACACTGCATGCATCTTCCTTGGTGCTGCCTTTGGATAACTTTTCAAGTCCTGATGAATTTCAGCAAAAGAGAGCTTGCAGGGCCAAACCACTGCTAAGTCACTAGTTACCACTGAAGTCACACTGATGAAAACATTTATCAATGGTAACTGCTCCATAATACACTCATTTCTTACATGCAACTTCCCTATGCAATGGACTATCCTGGTTTTGGCTAGGATAAAGTTAATTTTTGTCTTAGGAGCTGGTATCATATTGTGCTTTGGATTTAAGATGAGAAAAAAGTTGTTAACCTGATGGTTTTTAGTTGCTGCTAAGCAGTGTTTATACCAAGTCTTTTCAGCTTCTCATGCTCAGCCATAGCCATGACAGCTGACTCCCAAATGGCTATCCTGTATCATATGATGCCGTGCTCAGCATAAAAAGCTGGGGGATGAAGAAGGAAGTGTGGGGGGGATGTCCAGAGTGATGAAGTTTGTCTTTCCAAGTAAGGGGTTACATGGGAGAAGCCTTGCTGTCCTGAGGAGTGCTAATACCTGCCTGGCAATGGGAAGTAGTGAATGAATTCCCCATTTTGGTTTGCATGCACAGTTCTTGCTTTACCTATTCCACTGTTTTTGTCTCAATACACTGATTTTCTCACTTTTACCCTTCTGTTCTTCTCCCCAGTCCCTGCAGCTGTGCAGGGCTAAGCTGCCAACTGGGGTTAAACCATGACAAGAACACATCTTGATTCTCAGGTACTTCAGAGCAACGTCCTAATATGCAAGAGCATTCCTTCCAAGGACTTCAAAAAAGTTGGAAATGAAAATATTTCAGCCAGCAAGAGTAAGCTATTAAAATTTTATTCATGATCATTTACATATGAATAAAAATGGTCACCACAAAATGCACTCTTTCAGTTATCTTGTATTTAGCAGTGAAAATAGTCATCTCTTCATATGATAAAGCACCAAGGAGCACATCACAGAACAGTCAGAAACAGATTCCTTGTATCTATCAGTTTTTCCCCTCACAATGTACATGACAAGTTGAAGGATTTTATAAAAGTCTGGAAGTTCCAGAACAAATTCTAGAGTCACCTGAGTGCTTGGCAGGAACAGTATTATTTAGTAGCAGTTAATTATTCTGCCTTTTTCACAAAAAAGAGCTACTTTTCACAAAAGTGAGACAGACATAATTGAGCCAAACATTGGGTTTTGTATTTCACCTGAAGTTTTCAATGGGAACCAAACAGAAGAGTTTGCTCATAAGAGTATCTACAATAACTACAAGAACAGGTGTCAGGAAGAAAAAAAAAAACCAAAACCAACCAAACAAAAACCACAAAAATCAGCTCATTATAGCCCGATTGGTAGAGTCCAACTGCTTTCAGACAGCTACACCCACAAGTCCATTCAGCTTTTTCCTTTGCATTTAATTAGCATTTCATTCAAACATACTACATTTAAGAAGACACCATGAATTTTTAAGTTAGGTGAAGTTGTGTACATGGACAAACACATGTACACAGTTTTGGTAGTCATTTAAAGCTGTAAAATATGTATGTAAAGACAGTCCTGTGGACACCATTACAGATTAAAGAGAAATAACCAGAATTAATGTTATATACAAAACGATATTCTAATACAGAAACCAATACAGTTATCAAATAACTCATTAGATATTGAAATTGTTATACAAAAAGAGAAATGCTGCCTTTTTATCACTTCAGAACAGCAAATAAGAAGGCAACATTGAGAAAAGTGCACAGCATTGAGAAAGAAATGTTCAGTTTTCTGAAAAAGTTGAATTTTTCTTCAGAAATCAGGCATTTGTCTGGAAACATACTGGGTTAGGATTGCTTATATTCTCTCCTAGATCAGTCTCTTCTTGCATTAGTTCTTAGTAAGGCGCTTACTCTGCCATGTAGGAACGATACATCAGGGCCACGATAATCGCTGCTATTGCCGGGATCACCCAGTTGGACCATGAGCTAGAAGGAAGTTTTTGACACAGCAGTTTAGGCAGTGACAACTAAAGTGTGAAGTTCCTCCCCACTGCAACAAGTCCTTCAAAGTCAGAGCAACAGAACACCTGGGCCGGCAACTAACACTACAGCCAAGTCTAAAAGCTTGTAGTGTTAAGGCTTTGCACTAGAGCTTACAAAAAGTTTGCTTCCTAGAGAAGAGTGAGATTCTAGAAATATTTTAAGTCATGATGTGCTGCCCAGTACATTATTCATTCAAAAGCCACTTAAGGAGCACCATGACATAACACTTTCAAGCACCCATGCTCCCAACTCAGAGGGACATGGAATAGTCCTCTGAAGCATCACCAATAGGCAGCAAGAGTCAGGAGGATACAACTTGAGAAAGTTTGATTCAGTGGTGTTTCAAAGTATTTTCCCATCCCTCCCAACTCTGACAGATTTTTCTTCTTACAGACACAATTCTCTTATTTCCCTTAGATGCTACAGGTGTATCATTTTTTTAAAAAGTGACACCATGCCAGCAAAAAACTGAGCAACAGCACCAAGGGTCTTTTCCATTCACCTGATAGACTCAGGAACTGAAAGCTTGTGCAACATACAACATTTGGTACATACTGATACCTACCAATAGCTAGCTGGTAAGAGAACATGCTTGTAAAATCATACATAAATGCCAACTTGGACTTTACAGAGAACAGAATTTTTCATGCATTATGCTCTGACATCTAAGCTTCCAGCAGATAGGAGCTATTCAGCTTGCAAAGGTTCAGAAACAATCAAGAGGAACTTCAAGTTGACATCAGGTATTATCATACTATACCTGGAAGAAGACTGAACCGTGGTAATAAGAGTCTCCTGAAAAGCAAAGCATAAAGAGAGATTTACATCAAGCAGGCACCACTGTTGATCGTAACTAGCTGTGATTTCTCAAAACTCATTAAGTGAGACTACTTTAAAAATAACTCAGTGCATTGCATTTGTTAAGAATTTTCTCAGAATCCCTATAACTGACTTGTGTAAGAAGGTAGCAGCCGTTTATGTAGCCAACACTGCATCAGAAGTTATTAAAAAAAAAATCATCACAAGGAATTTTTCTGCAAGTTTTCCATGAAGCTAACTTCAACCTCATGTTCATCTGAAAAGTCTATCCTAAAATACAAAGACCCCTTACCTGCCCAAGATCTAACTGAAAAGACCTCCAATTAACACATAGATATTTCTTGTATTGAACCTACATGATGAAAGCTAATTTACATTCATAAGGCTTATTCGACTCAAGTTTTCTTTGTGGTGTTTCAGATTGCATAAGAACCAATATTATAAGTTGTTTCTGATACTGATTTGGACTCCTTGCTTAGTTTCCACAGAAAAAGAAGCACTACAAGATTGAATCACAGTTGGGTACATGAGCACAATTTATATGAAGACTTATTAATTTGAACAATACTAATTGCACATGGCCCTAGGTACAAAAGAACCAAGCATTAAAACAGTAGTTAAACTTTGTGGTGCAAGATCCATCACTGGAAAATTAATTGCTCTAGCAACAGAACATGTGCAATTCATTTAAAAAATGAAAGATTATTAACATCCTCTCATAGATTTCATCAGGCTACTATTGCAAGCTGCTTTTTTTCCCCCATTCACTATTTTTGCAATTCATGAAGTGAATCATGATAGGTTTACATGTGACAAACAGCATATTTAAAAGAATAAGAATTGGTGATTACACCTATATTGGTTTTGTAACCATCTCCACAAAAAACTAATCCCAAAGTCAAAGAGCATGGAACAGCTTGTGCCCATATTATGAAGACTAACACCTTACACAACACACTTGCCACATCCAGGAACAGGGAATGCTCCCTCCCACCCTAAGACAGTAAGAGAAATATGCTCCAGCTCATCAAAACCCATTTCTAAACACTATGACACTAGACATGTGCAGTGAGGGTACTCTATTTAAATAGAGTGCAAAGACAAGAGGGACATTTAAAAACACAAGGCCTTCTGAGGGCTTGTAGAGAGCCAGGGCACAGGGTTTAATCAC
Organism: Florisuga fusca; assembly: GCA_038090715.1. Lineage (NCBI taxonomy): Eukaryota > Metazoa > Chordata > Aves > Apodiformes > Trochilidae > Florisuga > Florisuga fusca. The sequence continues at coordinate 32,732,930 of JAAWXA010000005.1, forward strand.
TACCCACCCAGAGTGCAATGTAAAGTGAAATTGTCTTATCAGCTACACCCACATGTCCTGCTGGAGCAAAGTGTTCCAGCTTCCTTCTGGAATAATGGAAAACATGCATGTAGTCTAGATAACTATCACTAGCACTAAAATGAGAGAATATGCCAAACAGCAGTGTAGTAACAAGTCATTTTAATACATCTTAACTCACACCAGATCACACTTTGGCCAAACTTACTCCAACTTGCACTGGGCAGTCTGTTTCTCAGCTGCATTTGCAGTTGCTGTTATTACAGGTTAAGTGTAAACTGCCCCAAATTTCAAAAGTGGTAAGAATAGCAGATTGTTATTCTTGGTGGGAAGAAGCCCTGAATTCCAGACACCAATACATCTTTTATTTTTATTAGTATGCTAGTTCCAGTCCTTAGTTAATAAAAATTAATAATTGCTATAGTGAACACAGTGTGGGTGTGTATATATATCTTTTATCTGTTTTACTTTCTTTCCTTTAACTCATTCATATTATTGGAAGACCCTGCAAAAGTGATTGTTTCTTAGAAGTAGTCTCTGTGGTGGTTTTGGCTGGAGTTAACTTTCTTCATAGTGGCTGGTATGGGACTGTGTTTTGGATTTGTACTGAAAACAGTGTTGATAATGCAGAGTTGTTTTTGCTGTTGCTGAGCAGTGCTTACGCAGTCAAGACCTTTTCTTCTTCTCACTCCACCCCACCAGGGTAAGGCCAGGGGTGCACCAGAAGCTGGGAGGGCACACAGGCAGGACAGCTAACTGCAGCTGACTAAAGGGATATTCCACTCTACAGGATATCCTGCTCAGCATATAAAGCTAGGGGAAGAAGGAAGGGACTTTGGAGTTACTGTGTTTTGTTTTCCCATATAACCAGCACAGGTGACAGTGCCTTGCATTCCTGGAGATGGCTCTAAACACCTGCCTGAAGATGGAAAGTAGTGAACCAATTACATGTTTTGCTTTGCTTGTATGCACAGCTTTTGCTTTAGCTATTCCACTCCCTATCTCAACCCATCTATTTTCTTACTTCTACAATTCTCTTCCTCATCCCATCATAGAGGTGTGAGTGAGGGGTTTAGTTGCTAGCTAGATTTAAACCACAACACTCTCAAACAGCAAGAATAAGATACTGCTCCTTTCACACTTCATTTAAAAATAACCTTCAGCTTCTGCCTAAAGCACACTGCTGTACTGTTAAGCCATCCCTGAGCAAACATCCTCTTTATATACACAGCAGCAGCAACTGTAAAAACTAAACCCTGATGAACTTGCCCCTTTAAGGGGAATCTGAATTTCAGGAATTTGATAGCTGACTCCCAACACAACTTTAGTCTATTAAAGAGAGAAAAAGAATATAAAGTAAGTGCAATACTGCATTGACAAGACACTCAGCAAAATCTACCGCAACAGCTAGGAAATTGCTGTTACAGTATTTTCACCTTGAAAAGTGTTCACAACTGCAAACTGACTGATATATAACACAACAATCAAATGTGTCTACATTCTCCATCTACTAGTGCTACTAATATATTGTTAAGTATGAACATTTTTTGCCCCCCAAGCACTTATCAGTTTAATCCATTCTGTCCATCAACCATTTTTTTTTTTAAACTCAGTTCTAGAAAGACATTTGCTGATTCTAGATTCACCTTTTTGCTACAGCATAATGCCATCACACCTAGTAGCCTCTTGGTTTGAAACCACACAAATTAGAGAACAGCTTACAGGACTAATAATTTGTAGCCAGATTAATAGTCTTAAGATATTTATGACCTGAAACACTACATTTAAATCAAGCTGAATTATTTTTGTCTCCAAGAGTATTCAATTTACAGCCAGACACTAACGCTAATGCCTAAAAGACACAACATGACATTTCAAAAAACACACTTACTGTTGGTTTCTGAAGCTTCCCTCTATCATCCTGCAAGAAAATAAACAAGAAATTTAGACAAAAATAATTTATCACTAAATTTAGTTTGCACTTTATTTTGTTAATGTGTACCTATTTTTATAAAGAAAACAGAGTTGCAAAAGAGCTAGTGTCAGTGTATAATAACCATAAACAAGATTACTTCCTTAAATAATACTTTCCAATATACAAAAAAAGAAGTGAAACCCAAGTCTCCCAACATATTACTGTGTCCACATTTTTTGCATTTCCCTTGTCTCTAAACAGTACATATACCCTTAACTTTATAAACTGATTGCAGTTATTAGTTTACTGCTCTACTCATTACCAGGCAAAGTCATCTAACTAGTTTTAGTGCAACATCTAGTGCAAAGGTCCCAAATTTTATCAGTGTTTTATAAACTCATTAAGTTTTATTTGAAATAGTCACAATCACTACAGAAAAAGTCCCATGGGATATCATCTTGACAGTGCTGTATTTGTACATTAAACTACCAAACTGTTTCATACTGCATGAAAACAGGGAAAGAACTGGAATGGCAGCCAGGTTCTGAACAACTTTACTGGCAACAGCAGACACCAGAAACAGATTCAGATTTGCAACCTGCAAGGTTTAAAACAGGCAGCAAAGTAGAGCAGTTGAACACACTAGCAATCTAAATCTCTAAGAAGTAGCTTTCAACTATTAAGATGCAGAAGAGCTTAAATACATCCTATCTGAAGGAATCCAAGGTGGCAGCTTTGTAACTAGAAACAAATTCTTCAAAACTTGAGGCAGCAGAAAGGTGCTTGTTAATAATACTGGGAATGTTGAGGACAACATAGAAAAGAGGAAGTGACAGAGGATCCAGTAGAAATGCATTGTGAACAACCCTGACAACTACAAGTAGGGAACTCTGATAACTCTTCAAAACAGGGGGAGCCAGGGTTGGGAAAGACTGAGCATCAAAACAGAAGATGCTTCCATTAGCCATTTTCTAAATGGCCATATGAAGAGATTGTACATTTAGATCCTGATAGAAGGCTGGCATATATATTTACAATAATGAAAGTGGCTGTTAGTAATCACCCTGAATATTGACTTCTGAAAAGATTTAGACAGTCCAACACACCACTTTCAGGGATTAGCCTTATTACAAAGCTCACAGGGTACACAAGATATGTCATGATTCCATATGCAGCTTATTCAAGAACTAAGCTGTAAAATATTTCAAAGCAAGAAACTTAGATGCTACACTAACCCAACCCCTTCACATGGGGGAATCTCCAGCCCAAGTCCACCCACAAACAGCTACAGAACTGGCATGCAACCAAACTAGTTCTCCTTTATTTTGAAAGAAATTACCAGAGAAATAATCACTAGATGCAAACAGCAAGTACTGGTACTCTCACATACTCACCGGATGGAGTTCCCCAACAATAAATGATTCTGACAGTGTCCTTGCATCAGAGGAATGGCCAACATCTTCAAAGTTCTCAGTAGCATCTCCCCCAGCTTGCTCCCTGAGGACCTCCTCACCACCTGGATGCTGCAATTTTTAGAGGTTTAATTTGTTGCTGAAAAACATTCTGCACTCTAAAAGCTGGAAACTCATCATTTCCACATTGCTAAATTAAAAAAAAAAAAAATTTGTCCTTGCAAAATCAGCTGCTAGACCTCTTACACTAGCATAAGCCTCCCTGAATAACAAGAAAGCTTTATGTACTTTCTGAAGCCAAAACCAAGGAAGCTAAGGCTCTAAACCATCAACAACAGAGCAGCAGGAGGCATTATCCCTTGCAACTAAAGCACTGAAAACGCTATAGGAATTAGCCTTTTGAAAGCCCAGCTGGTATCTGAAGTTACATTGTATCACCACCTCTGCAGGAAATGTATATAGTTATCCAAACAATGCTTTATATAGCAAAAGGATAAAGAAAAAATATGCAAGTTGCAACAAGAACATTACAGGTTGATGTAACAAAAAAAGCTGTTCATAAGAGGAGCGATCAAGCACTGAAACAAACTGGCAAGGGAGCAGCACAAAAAATCTCCACCCTTTGAGGTTTCCTACACAAGAAATTAAGAACTTGATCTTCAAGTTAATCCTCGTTCAAGCTGCGGGTTTGACTACAATGCCTTCAAGGGTCCTTTCAAAAAAAAAGAAAAAAAAAATTATCTAGCTATTTTGGAATTCTGGTTTTAGCAGACTATGGAATCCTAAAACTACATTGCTCATAAAACCCTTGAGAGGCAGAGAAGTTGTCTCCCAGTATTCTCTAGTACCTCAATCCACCACCATTACCTTAACCTAAATCACTATTGAACATTGACTTATATTCTTCCTCAGGATGCACTTTTGGGATTGCACGTAGTTACACATTTCCATTCATTAAATAAATCTGTCTGTACATGCTGAATGATGCATCTTCCATTTCAGTGAATTTTCTCAGCTTCAAGTCACTCATTCACATAACAGATAAGTAACATGTCATTAAAAATAAAAAAAATAATCACTTGCTACCACAAGTAGTAAACTACTACATAATCACTGTGAATTATTAGGCAAGCAAGTTGAAAACACTTCAGTACTACTGCCTTGGATTAAGGCAGACATGAAGTAAGTCTTAATATTTTACCAGTGACAAAGGAAATAAGGTTCCAAAACTTTAGTTCCATTTCTAATGCTTCTGACTACAAGATCTAAAATTATTAAATAGGCAAAACTTCTACTATTTAGGATCATCTTGTCTGGAGCATAGATGAACAGAAAGGCTACACTCAGACTGCAGATTTTAAAAATGGCATTAAGCATTTCTGCTAGTCTAGGCGATTCAGGTTCACATTTACTTCAAATTCACCATATTAATCTCCTAAGGATCCTCTCTTCCAACAAAAATAAGACTTGTTCCTACAGATCAGGAAGACACTCTTACTACCAGTTTCCAGCAGTACCAGAAGTCCAAAACTTTGCATGAAGGGCAGAAACTTATTTTAATAGATTATGAAAATTGCTTAAAAAAACTCAAACAAAACAAACAAAAAAAACCCAAAAAAACCCCCCCAAAAACCATAAAACCAATCAAACCCCACTCCCCCCAAAACAACAAACACTTTTTTTTAAAAGAGCCAAGATACCACAGCTAGAAGAGTAAGGGATCTCTACCATGACTAAGCAAAAGCAAGATTAAGCAACTGATAGATTCGGCACAGTAGCTGTGCCAAAAAAAGGTTAAAAGAGTGCATGCAGAGTAAAGATTATGCAAGGAGACGTGCATATACAGCATGCTCATAAAATCTAGCCCTTGAATCCACTCCAGTAAGTATTCAGGGAGAGGACTGGACAAAAGTTGGGGGATCACTCAAGTTCAGTGCCTTAAAGTCTATAGAATATTTAAGAAGCTGAACTTGGGTCTAAAAGGCTCTTCCAGATATTGCCACAGGCAAGTCTTCAAAGAATTCCTTCAGCTATATGGCATTTGGGAATTTGGGGCCTCGTAATTATTTTTTTTTTTATGCCATGCTAAAGATCCCACTCCCCAAAACAGAATAAAATTTACGCAGCATCTTCAGCAGGAAAGGCAGCAAAACCCCTTGGAAAACATGCTAAAAACCCCAAGACATCAAATAGCAAATGGCACCAAAGTAAAACTACCCATAAAGCATTAGTAGCATGAGCAGCATCCAGACTCATGCTTTCCAATAAACCAAAACCCTATTGGTACAAGTAGCTAAAACACTAGTTACTGCAGCAAGTTGTCAAAAATCACATGGCTCGCATCACTTCCCCCCCAAAATTCACCAACCAACCAACTACGTGGATACCTACCAGTATAACTGCATCTAGAATAAAGTTATTTCACAGAGTACTTCAATGAAATACTTCCAGGTTGCTGACTACAGAATGATCATATTCTAGTTTGTTCCCAAATCCCCCTCATTACACTAAAAATCAATCCTATAGCTATATGGATAGCTTCACTGAGGTACTCCAGCTTTTCTCTGTAGAATTATTTTTCAGTCTAATTAGTAGCTAATCCCCCTGTCTACAAAAGCACAATATTAGTGTCAATACAGTGACTGCAAGTAATCCTTGGTGACTATCACACATCTGCTGAAGGGAACAAACCATGACCTCTGCCACCACAGCTGGAATGGTATTTTTTCCAAACATCAGCAAAACTAGGGTAGAGAGAATGACACAGAGTTCCCAATTTAGGCCAGATAGCAGATGATGTTACTAGAAACCTACTAGATGTTTATAAAATCACTCTGAAACTAAAGACTTTTCTTTTAGATGGCACCTCTGCATAAAGATGCAAACTTGCAAGCTGCCTGCAAACAACTAGCATGTACTACAAGGAATTAATGAGAAGACTTCACTTCCTCTCATGAAAGGGAGCAACTGTAATGTATCACAGAGGATAACTTTATCAAAAGCTGAGCATTTTTCATGGGTCATGAGTTTTTCAAAGTTTGTTTATACAGGGCCTTTGTTTACACTTCCTCATGGTAAACCAAGACTGCTACCTGAATTTCTACTTTTCTAATTAAGAGCATCTGGATAGACCCCAGAACAGGAAAAACTATAAAAAAACTATACTAATACAAAACTATACTAATAATGACTCCTAAACCAAAATCCTACTAAAAAAAATAGTGGAAGTATTTTTGCAGGTAAAATTGTGATCCAGGGGAAATGAAAGAGCTTTAACCAAGAAATTAAGCTAGCTCATTTCTAGGACATTCCAAGTATCACATAGAAAGTTAAGTTCCATGTGCAGAAGAAATTTGTACAAAGCCAACACTAATACATGGCACAGACCAACTGCTAACAGCAGCACATTAGAAAGTTTTAGATAAAGCAAATGAGCAGTTAAACTCACTGATCTCATGGGGGTCAGAAGTCTGCGATGAATGCCTATCACCACTTCTCTCCCTAGCTGCAGTCACGCTACCTTCTTGGTATCATAGTTCAAGACTATTAAAGTGTAACTATCTTAATCTACAACTCCTGCTCCCTCTCCTTTCCTGCAGTGGAGGAGTGCTATCAAATCTAGCATCCGCTTAGCAAAGGTCTCCCACCAGTGGCAGTCATAAAATTCAAGTTTTGCTTTCCAGAGTACAGAGAATAAGAAGCAGAAAGGAGCAGAGACAAAAAGACCCAAGGAAGTTCAGCATTACTGTAGAAGACAGACTAACGCTGGTTTGCTTCATGGGCACTTTCATGTTATCTGAAGACTCCTCCAAATTGTTTCCATAACTTAAATAAGTTACAGTCAGTACTCATGAAAAATTTTAGGAACCTTGGAGAACAGGTCTCTTTATAACAGTATCTTTTTGAAAGCTATCATTAGGAATTCAAATGAACTGCAAAAGAAATGCCCAGTAGCTGGGTGCCCATTTCCCCACTCAAAAAGAAAACAATTACAGCTTGCAGCATCTTGCTGAAGGATGCTAAGAGCAGTTATTTTTTAAAGCCTTTTCAAATCTTCCTGCAAGCTTTATCAGAGCTTAAGGAAGAGATAACATTGGTTTCAATGCTCATGCTGCAAGGTTCTGAAATAAAAATTCACATGGTACCTTGACATACTTCAAAATGTGCTAGTACAGACACCTTTGGTTGTAAACTGTTCACTACCTTAAATGGTAAATATTAAGCTACTTCTCCACAACATTAGTGTACTGGATGAATGTAACTTATTGGCACATAGTGGAGAAAGCATTTTTCATTCTGACAGAGTAATGATCTGCACCCTCTTTGGTCATTACAAAACACATTTCGTAGGAGCTGTCCATTCTCTTTAGAAACAGTGCTATGAAAGACAAGTCCACACCTTATGAAAAACCCATTTTCATTGGCCATTAATGTTTCCACTAAATTACGAGATCACCAACAACTGAAGTAACCTAAGAGAAGTCTGTATTAGCTGAATGTTAAGTACATACAATAATGAGTTTCCAGAACGATGAATTTTTCTCAAGTAGAGATGTTCCTATTCTTGTTAGCTTCTCTGCCTAGCTTAAGAAATCCAACCAAGTTCCCACAGAGGCCATAGGGAGGACCCTCACTACAATGAGTAGATCAACAATATAGAAAATAGAACAACACACTGATAATTTCTTTCTTATTGAATAGGCCCAGCTACTCGTTTAGCTTATTAGACTGATATCAAATCCCTGACCAGTGGGATTGCTTCATTAAACTAGAGAAATACGGACAATCATTACCAACATGCTTAATCCATTGATTGACATATACTATCATTTACATGTACAATTATCTGTAATACAGATATTGCCAGATGATCCTGCAACGAGTACACGTGCACTACTAGCAGCTATTTTCCCTTAAGTGACATACAAACTAAAAATCTGACAAGGTTTCCCATATTTTCTGTAATACAGGTCTGATGATAGACAAGTTTCTGGTCTCGAGCATAGTCTTTTATGCCAAAAGCTTTCAGATACTGCTCTGCAAAAGCTGAGGTTTCTGGATTTCCTGTCCTAGAGAAGAAATTTTCCCAAGAGCTGCCATTAAAAAAAAAAACAACAACCCCCAAAAGACCCAAAAAAACAACCACAAAAACCCCACCAACATTTGCTAGATTTTTCATCTTCAGCAACTCCTAAGATAAAGTGTCACAGTACAAAATCCTTTCCTCCTCCAACATTTCATCTGTATTTCAAATCTTTTTTAAGATTTGCCCTTAGGAAACCAAGCTAATATGCTGACACGGTGAGATACTTCCACCCCTTTTCAGTCTCATCACATATACATAACCACCCCCAGTCACTTACAATCTAACTTAAATCAAGTGTTCACTGATATTAATGGTTCCCAAAAATGTTTCACTAAACATCTGCAAGCTTTATGAAGAGCCAACAGCTATACAGAGGAAATACTCCCTTTAAGTACTGTAATGGAGAGAAAAGCAGCAGCATACTTTCACTAACTAGCCACAAGAGCATCCGGGGTGTCACTTAACACTGAACCACTGTAAAAAATAAAGTATTTCCACATTTTAATGCAGTGGCTGGAAAGTTTGTTTGTTAAATTAAGAAATGGGACTGGTGAAGTCAGCTTCTCTTCCCAGTTCTTCACTGCCTGGTGAACAGATATTTTTACTTATCTGCTACCTGGGAAGAGCAGGAGTGAGGAGTTCAGCAGTGCAGTACATCCTCTTTAGTACTACTGGACTCATTTGAGTAGCCTACATTCAGTTCTTAAAAGTATTTTAAGCTTTTCTACAAGGAACTGCAAGAAGTAAAACTGAGCTTAAACAATAATGCTATTGGTAGAACTAACGTAGTCCCCACTTCACTGCAAAATATTTACCACGCTACAGAACAGGCTAGCTCCAGTTTTTCTTATGTCACACTTAAGTGCCTCAGGGTGTCTGACAGCACTGAAAGAATTAGCATAAATTAACTTGAAAAAAAAAACCCCAAACTTGACAAATAAACCATAGATCTAAAGCATTTAAAAGTAAAAAGGAGTGTCCAATGAAATATTTTAACCCAACGTTTTCAAGGTTTAAACCAAGGTTTTCTCAAAAATCACCGACACAATGAACGTGACAATATCCAAGAGCTTTTCTTAGGAATGTAGCTTCATTTAGATGGCTTACTGAAAACAGTTACCCAATCTCCTTCATGTATTATCACAGACTATGAGCCAGAAATGTCAGCTCCAAAACCAACCATAGTGCTTTGAAAGCTGTTTAGGGCAAGACTAACTTTTGACCCACATGTATCAGAGTGCATCAGACATTCCAAAATTGGTCAGGAAACAACTATTTCACTGCCTGAACTATTTTGATACGCTGCTGAATTAGCAATGTTGTACTGAAGGCTGAAATGCAAACTTCCTTGGCTGAAATGAAAACTTCCTTGGTGAAATTTGCACAAGATAGTGCCTTTTAATATTTAGCAATTTCATCACGTGTACTGAAGGAACAAGCCGTCAGCTCGTCTGTGCTACTACTTAAATCCAAAAGTTTATTGTATTCTGGATTTTTATTTTTGCCAAGTATGGTTTTTTTCTTTTGCTGTGTTCAGTTTCATTTTGAGGTTGGTTTTTTTGGTTTTGGTTGTTTTGTGGTTTTCTTTGAGGGTGGTAGTGGTGTGGAGTCCCACCTCCTCAATCTGGAAGCACTTACACAACTATGTATCAACCCAAACTCAAATTTCTAAGAACTGCTACTTCAGTTTCTCAGACGGAATGAAAAATTTCATTTTCCTCTGGGCCTTCTTTAATTAAATTGGCCTTGCCTTGTCCATATAATCAAACAAACATTTCCCTAACTAAAGGATGAACCAGGCCAGGGCTTGAAAAAATAATCAAGGAAGAGTCTAGATCAGTTTCACAATCCGCCTGGCTAAAAAGCCAGATAATTTGTGCTGGCACACAGTTTAGGAATAAAACACTACTTGAGTCAACACTGCTTTTGAAAAACTGCTTGTTGGCTTCTTAATTGCAAAATGCTTCGTTTATAATTTGAATTTCAATTATTTACAACGACAAAAATCAAGATGACACAGAACTACTTACTGAGGCTCAAATTCTATCACTACCAATCTGAACTACATTCTCTAATAAATTAATTTAAACCTGTAGCAATAGTTTTTAGTTGGATGCTAGGTCTTTGCAGATTTAGACTAATGGGCATGAGAGAGAAAACTCAAAATGCCTTTAATAAATTGTAGGTACACTTAGTACTGAAGAAGACTGCTCAGTAGTTGCATTTCTACATCTCCCCGAAAGAATATTTTCTTTGGTCCAGTAACTTAAATGCCTATTTACCATGACTATCAATGATCACCTCAATTGTTCATCCTCAACAAGTGATCAAGAACATCAATCTTTAACAGGGGAGGGGGGGGAATCACAACGGCGTTCAACCTGACCCCTGACCGCTGTACTCCGGTAGAGTTTGAACCTTCGCAGCTCCCCAGCGCCGCGCTGCACACCCGGGCTGAGCGCACCAGGCCGGCGCTAACAGCACAAAGCCCTCCGGGGAACTTCGGCTTCTCCAAAGGCACAAACTTGCAAGGCGGGAGAAAAGAGGGAGCTGCTCCCCGCAACGGATTACAGCCGAACCGGGGCCAGAGTTCTCGGCACGCTCGGGCTTTTCCTACCCGGAGGGCAGCCCGAGGGGCGGCCGCAGCCCCGGTGGGGCGCCGGGAGCCCATCCCCGCCGTTAGAGCCGTTGGAGCTGCTCTCGCCTGCCCCTGCCCCCAACGGACGCCGTCCCGGCGGGCGCTACACCCCAGGCCCGGGGCAGCCATACAGCCGCTCCCCCCGAGAACTATCGCGACATGCTGCTCCAGGCTCCCCTCCGGGGGAAGCCAAGGAGAGCCCCCCGGGAGCAGCTCCCGCCCTTCCTCACCCCAGCGCATAGCAGGGGAGCCTGCACTGTCTCGGGGAAGCTCTGCTACCCGCAGCGCCCCGGTAGCGCGACCGCGGACTCCCCGCCTCCTTCTTCGCCCACCTCGTCCAGAAACTTGGTGACATCGTAGATTCGGTTGTGCAAGATGATCCAGGTGCTCTGGCTGTTGTTGTGCTTTTGCACCTCTTCCAGCCGGTAGTACCGGCCCCGCCACGACTCGCCGCCGGTCTCGCTGGAGCCCACCATGTCCCCAACCGCACAACACAACACCCCCTTCAGATGCAACCCCCGCCGGCTCCGCACTGCCTCTAGCCCCGTTCCCACTGCAGCCCGGCCGCAAGCCAATCGCCACCCGTCTCCGCTCCTCCCCTTCCCTCCGCCCCCACTCTGACGGCTTCCCACTGGTGGAGGGAAATGCCTTTCAAAGAAGGCGTCAGGCTATCAAGCCAGGCAGTAGCGCCCGGGCGGGGGTTGGGTCTCCGGGTTTGTGTCCCGCTGCAGGCAGGAGCGGCGGCGCCGCCGCCGCCTCCTCCCATCTAACAAAGTGAAGGGTGTTGCTGTTGCGGGCGGGCGGTGTGCTCGAAGCGGGGGTGGTCGCCGCCTTCCCAACCCGCAGCTTTTCCCCCTTAACAGTAGGAGAGACCTGCTGCGTGGGGGAGGTCACCCCAGCGCTCGCCACTTTGATGGTGGCGGTGAGCGCCGTGCCGCGCAGCGACGGGCTGGTGGCTTCGTTCCATCTCCCGTTTATCCCCGCGGTTGCCGCCGGTTTTCTCCGCATGAGCGGGGGGGGCCAGGTGCATGGGAGCACCTCCCCTGCTGGCGGAGAGCACCTTGCTCTCTGCTGCCCGCGTTCCCAACAAGCCGTGGGGCTGGCCGAGGAAAAGACACACACGCAGCCCCTCCCTCCGTNCTGAGGGAGCCCCGGGGGAGGTGGCGTGGGGAGCGCTCCCTCCCTGAGAGCGCCGGGAGAGCCCCGGCTATGCCAGGAGCCCCGCGTCCTGCCCGTGCAGAGATCTCCCGTGGCTGCCCTGGGACACGCCGCAGCCCCCCGGACCCGTGCCTTGCTGCCGGGTGGCTCTGAGGGTACAGGGAACAGCGCCCTCGCCTTCCCTTGGCGACGCCCTTTCACCCCGTTTTGCTCCGGTTTTGTTTAAGGTAACACGTGGTGCTTTCGCTCTGGCCTTGGCTGTGTTGGTTGGGTCTGTTTGCTCCTTGGGCCAGAATGGTTTCCTCCGTCCCTTTCATCCAGTGCCCCGTGCTGCGTTACTGGAGTTGGGCTGTGCCTTTACCCTACTTAAATTCGTAGAATCAAGGTTGGAAAATCTGAGATCATCGAGTCCAACCACCTCCCCTACAGCCCCTAACCACTAAACCATCCACTGTAGCACCTCATCTGCCCGTTTTTTGACCACCACCATGGATGGTGCCTTCACCAACTCCCTGAGCAGCCTATTCCCATGTTTAACCACTCCTCCTGTGGCAAATTTTTTTCTAATATCCAACCCGAACCTCCCCTGGCAGAACCTGACTGCATTACCTCTTGTCCTATAACTTCCCACCAGGGAAAGAGGCCAACATCTGCTTCACTACAACCTCTTTTCAGATAGTTGTAGAGAGCAATGAGGTCTCCTCTCAGCCTCCTCCAGCCCCAGTTCCCTCAGCCTCTCCTCACAAGGCCTGTTCTCCAGACACCTCATCAGCCCAGTTGCCCTTCACTGCAAACCCTCCAGCACCTTGATGCCACAGCAGTGATAGCCCCATGTACATGCTCCAGCATGGTCACAGGCTAGATTTTTTTGTGCATTTGCTTACAACATGACTTTGTTGACATAAAATTTACCCAATGTGACTGGTCAGCACACCTTTTCTCAAAGCTGGTGCTCAGGTAGCTGTTTGGTAACCTCTGCAGGACAGCTTCATGCTTTCTCACTTAATATCCCCACAGTGTTCAGGTCCCATCTCCAGTTCATTAAGTCAGCCTTCTGGGAAGAGGAGCTACTGTGCCTCACAGCTTGCTGTCATTCTCAGCTTTAATAAGGTAATTACTGAAAATAATAAATGTTACCACCAAGCTTTTGTGATTTCTCTGTCAGTTCTGTCAGCAAGCCAGCAATAGCCATTCTCTGACCGATGTTCTTTTCAGCTTAGCAAGAGCTCTAGGGTGGCTTCAGGTGAATGTGCTGTGATTATCAGCACCTAAAGATGTAATTTCTCCCACACATGTTAATTTCTCCCACACATGTTAATTTCTCCTGCTTGTGCAGAGGTGGGTTGGGTTTCTTTCCTATCATTTATAACTGGTAGTTGGATGTTAGCTGCTAGTTCTCTCTTTATCCTCTGCCGGAAGGGAGGAGCCATTTGCAAGCGCTCTGTCCCATTAGCTTTTAAGATGACTGGGAAGATTTAAGTTACACTGAATACTGTGGTTCCCACAGCACAGTTGGCATCAAACAGCAAGCAGATCACTGGAGCATTGCAGCATGTGTTTTACAACATCTTTGCTACAAAAATCCCCAGTTGACCACTTAGGATTCTTTTTAAAATTATGATAGCTAAGGACCCAACCTTTGCTTTCTGTGTCTGCAAACTTTGTTTAACATAGTCCTTTCCCTCGAGCTGTAGCTTTTGGAAGTTTCTGAGGAAGTGATGATCTTGGCTGGCATATAAAAAAATATCTGCTTTTCATTATTTCTAGGAAAAAAAACTTTGAAATATGTTTTCTTTTAAGGACAAGAAACAAGGAAGCATGTTCTTTAAAATTACAGTTATAAAACACTTATATTGTTATTTTTTTTCTGAGGTTAATCTTCTTAACATTTTAGATTGTAAGCAAAGCAGAGCAAAATCAGAACAGTGAACTCTTCTCTGAAATTATATCTCAAAAATGTTTCCAGTTCTTAATTTTTTGATCACAATTTGCAAAATTGCTTTTCAGGTGAATATCTAGTGACTTTGTAACATTTGGAAACATAATATTTATTGATATCTTCACAGCATTGTTAAGACCATTTCTGCAAAGGGTTTGTAGAGGGAAGAACCATTAATACAGCATTTTCTGGTGTACAGACTTTGTTTTTCTTATAACAAGCAGAGTTCTTACCTCCCTGTTTTTCTTTGAAACACATTGAGAAAGGTGCTATAGTTAAAAGGTGTGTTTTCTTCAAAGGATGAAATGTTAGCTGTTCCTTTTCATCGTAAGTATTCTAGTTCCTTTACACTTAGCCTGTCCTGTGCTGCAATACATAGGAGCATACAATAGGCACCCAACAGGTCAGTTAACAGCCATATCTTCATATTACCTCCATACACGTTAAGTCTCTTTGTACTGGATCAAAGGCTTACATTCTTGTTATGAAATTCAGATTATTTCTGTTCTTCTTTTTGGTGCTTTTTTGGAATTCAAAAAAATGATGGAATTGTAGCACATCTGCTCAGTGGAATGGCAGTGAACATACACAGAATCATAGAATAATTTGGATTGGAAGGGACCTCTGAAGGTCATCTAGTCCAACCCCCCTGCAGTAAGCAGGGACACCCTCATCTGCACGTGCTCTGTATTGTAACTTCACATGAAATCTGAAGTCACATCCACTTCAAGATGGTGACTGTGGCCTGATCCCAAAACGGCCTCATACTCTCGACCACCAAATCCAGTCCATAGTTTCTATGGTAAGGCAAAGCTTAGGATGTCAGAGACACCTTTGGTAGAACCACTGTGTGCCTAATGACTTGCCACTCCAAATACCAGCTAGGTTTTCATCCTCTTTTGATAAATAATTAGGAGTGTACCTATGAAAAATTCCCTCTGAGACAAAATGCTGTTCTTCATACATTTCTCCTTCAAGAGCAGAAATGGGAAAATAAATATTCTGGGGTTTTTTTTATTTTTTAATTAATCATATGGCTGAATGTGAGGCTGAATTATGCTCTAAGTCCAGTGTAAGAGTGTACTCAGTTCTGCATACATTAGGGTATGTCACTTGAGAAGAGAGATGTATTCAAGCAGGGAGAACAAAGTTGCCTACACCACTAAGAAGGAAGCCTGGTATGAGGAAAAAAGAAAATATTTCCAGTGTGCCTCAAAGTTTTTGTGGTTTTCATTCTCTCTGGCAGGCCAGCCTTGGTATTTGTATGATTTAGTGAGGAAATGGCTGTTGAGCTCCTGGGAATTAAACTTTCTTGCCAGATAGGAGGGAATCAATCCTAGATTGATTTCAGCCCCAACATCAACTGAGAATAAGATGGAAAGGATGCTTTTGTCACTGTCTTTACTCTGATTATTTTGACTCTTGTAAATAATTATTTTTTCACATATACTGCATTACTTATAGCAAAAGTGTAATAAGCTGTCTGTTCTAGATGAATTATGCTATATTACCTACCTAATCTTAATCAGAAGATAATTTATTATTAATTTGTGTGATGACATATACTTCTGAAGTTCTGTAGACAAATACCTGCCTTATAAAAATTTATAAATTATTTTTTTTCTTTTAAGACCCAGGCACCACTTTGGGGCAGTCAACAATACAACATGAACGGCACCAGGCATCAGTCTCTGTTCTTTGCCAGTCTACCAGAACTACAAAAACTCTGTGTCACCACAGTAACACTGAGTCCTCAGATAGCAGAAACTGAGGCAAAGAGTACACAGATAAAGATTTGCAGGTAGAGAATTTTGAAGGTTATTTTCAGTTGCTGTTTTTCATTTTTATTCAAAGTTTTTATTACCAGTACTTGAATTAACTGCCATAAAATCAGCAAAATTCTTATCATCAGCAATCAGCATAAAATTGTTCAAAACGGGGGTTTTTTGGGGTGTCTTAGTGGCTATTGGGAAAACCCACCACATTTCTATTATCTTTTATGTGTCATCAGCTAAAAGTAACAAAACCATCTACTTCAAATTAATAGTTAAAATTAATCTGTGTTCACATGTAAAGCTTTAGGTATGTATTTTAGGCTTTTCTTTTGCTTTAAGTAGATTGAGACCGAGTGAAAAGGGTACTTGGAAAGTGTATGTATGCTCCTCAGTGTTCACCAAGCACTGTGTTGTTCCCTTTAATAGGAGAGGGAAGAAATGAGAAATTCTCCCAACAGGACAACTTTGGAGAATTCTGTTCATATGCCAAAGGCCTGTAGTCTGTTTTAGGTCACTGTAGATGGGTTAAGAGCAAGTAACCTGGTCTAGTCCAATATATTATACTCAATCACTGGAAGACCATTAAAAATGGGATTTATTACGTTTGTAGAATATGAGGAAAATAAATTTAAGCTGAGAAAGTAAAGTACAGAAAACTATTCTTTGTTTGTTTGGATTTTTTTTGTACAGGCAGTTATTATTCCTGCATGAAGACATCCTTTCAGCACCTGTTGTTGGAACACTAAATCAAATTTCAGTTGTAATGGCGGTCAGTATCACTGTGTAAATAAGTATAAAATATATATTACTGTCACGGGTAAGAGGAATGCACCC
Source organism: Florisuga fusca (assembly GCA_038090715.1). Classification (NCBI taxonomy): domain Eukaryota; kingdom Metazoa; phylum Chordata; class Aves; order Apodiformes; family Trochilidae; genus Florisuga; species Florisuga fusca. Next base: position 32,749,705 of record JAAWXA010000005.1, read on the forward strand.
CACTCAAAATAGAGAAGCAGCAGGTATATTTTATTGAGATAAAATAATTGACAGAGTTCAGTAAGTTTGATGGTGAGGTTAGTATTAATTACTGCATGGAAGAAACATAGAGAGAAAAATGGATTTAGAACGACTCAGACAGAGCCCCGAGGTGTGAAGAGCCCAGGGCCCTCCTGTTGAGTCACAAAGTTCAGAAAGGACCCCCTTGCTTTCTGAACTCCTTTTTGGAGCCTAGGTGATGCTGGATCAAATCTTAGTCTCAGACTTCATCAATGATTCAAGTCTAAGGGAAGTATTCACACAGTATTTATACTATCTGAGTCGTTACATGGATTAATAATGCTCCATAGTGTTAATTCAGCACACTATCAGTCACTTAGCAAGGATCTTCCCTGGGTAAGGAAGAAGGGCACATCCTGGTTTTAATGAGTGTAAGATGAAGTAGCTGGCTGCTAGTCAGACAAGAGATGTTTTCTTCATTTTATCTCTGTTACCTCATATTGTACTTTGATTATCTTCTACTTTTGGGTTTTGAAACCACCTTTTGAAATATTTTTCAAGACACCTACACTGCCTTGTAGATGAGCCAGGAGCTTTCCAGCTTACAATTCACACCAAGAACATGAGGCCTGTGTGTTCTTGGTCAACTGAACTAAAGTACACCTAAGAGTCAAGTGCAACCATTACACATATGAACGTATTTCCCAAATAGGTGTTTTGTTTGAGGATCAAGGACAAGTAAAAGTATGTCATTTAAAGTAAACTTTTGTTTTTTGTGGATTAGTAATATAGATCACATTTTATGTGTTCTACTCTTTTGATGAAATGGCCTTTTCAGATGGTGAAGATTTTGTGGAGCAGAATGGACTCAATAAGATGCCACCCAATACACAATGAGACCAGCAGGGGCAGAGTTCTATGCTTTTGTTTTGGGAAGTCTTTTGCTTCCTTGTTAATGTATTTTTGGCTGGGAATGAGATTACACTGTGACAAATGCCTGAACTAATTTTAATTACTGTTCTCCTTAACATACAGGATATGGTGTTTGTTTTAACTATTCCTTAGCATGTTTTGCTTAGGCAAAGTGACTAAATCCCTTAATTTCAGACATTTTTTTTTTTTTTTAAATTTTTATTTTATTTTATTTTTTTTAGATATCATTTTACAAATCAGGAATATGTCAAACCTATGTAGAGAAACAAGGAGCTACCGTAAGTGCTGAAAGACATCACGGTTCTTATGATTGTTACATTTGACTGCAATTGCTGCTGCCAGAAATAAGTCTTTTTTCACAGGGCATGTAATTTGCACAGAAGCCAAGTTTCTGGTTAAAAAAGTCTGTCCCATAGATAAAACGTCTCTTGTGAATCTAGGTATAGTAAGTATATTTTGTGAGAGTCAAAAGTTTTAAGATGTTCCTGAACAATGTCACTAGATCTCTCTGCTGCAGTGGGATCAGTGACAGATCTGCCATTTGGGCCAAAGACCTGCAGCTCCCCTGCTGAAGTAACAACCTTTGGGTGTGCCCTGTAGATTTTGAAGGTGAGAGGAGTGGGTGTTCAGACAGCTGAACTGCCTCCCCATTCATGTTGTGAATTTATTATCCACCTTGCAAAAGACGGTCCCAGAGAAGCAAAACCAAAACATAGAGAAGAAATGAAGTCCATGAGCTCAACAGCTGATACTTTTTTAGACCACTATGCATACACTTTACTATCTTCTAGTATGTAATGTTCATGGGTGTTATGAATGTGTTTGTGGGCATACTAAAATTCCTGAGTCAAAAGATGGTTGTTATCAAAGCCAGTAGTTGAGTGAGTTTTTCTTTGTTCCAAGAAGTGTTTTTCCTCACACCCCAAGAAAACCCTGGATTAGTAAGACGTATACTGTAAAAATACTCTTCCCTTACATGTCATGGTTAGATTTTTCAACCCCAGCAGATCAGTGATATGAAGTATATTTATATAACCATGACCTGCAAGGAGCTACTTGCAGGTGCTCATTAGAAGCATCCTCCTGGAGATGTATTAGTTAACTTTTTTTTAACCCATTGTAGTTTCCTTTTCTTGACTAATGCTATCTGTCAACACAAAGCTGTGCAGGATAGGCAAGCAGTCAGGGAAGTAATACTGCTGGGTGGACAGATCTAGGTTTATCTATTGTTCTTATGGTTGCAAGACAATGTCTCTTGTCTTGAGTTTGACAGCAGAGTTAATATATGTAAATTTTTGGATATTGTGCCTATTGTCTGTAAAGAGATACATATGTAGTAAAGTACTGCAGATAGTTCAATTAATCTTTTCCTCAAGTTTATTATCAGCCCTGTGAAAATATTAATTGTAGCACACCTTACTTTGGTGACACATGAAATCTAAATGCCTACATCAAATACTGTACTAACTTCCTCTTGTAACTAAGTAGATGAAAAGTAAAGATGTGTAACATGAAGGAGGGTTTGGGTCCAAGGTGCAGTAGCAGCACCTTGGATTAAATTTTGACTGAAGCCTTTAAAAAGACTGTTAAATTTTTAATAATGTACTTTTGTTTTCCCACTCCTGTTATCAGCTGGAAGCACCACAAGCAGTTAGTCCTGCCATACTCCAAACCTGTCTCTCCTACACACTTACAGCCAGACTTGCACCCAGATGGAACAAGGCTGGTCATCTATTGGTGCAAGGTATTTGACTCACCTGGATCAGGGATCAAATATTTAGTTTTCTGTTCTTTATTGCTGCATTTATTGTTCATAATTTGATTTCATAATTTAATTTCCACCATAATTTCATTGATTATATTAAATTATTTCATTTGTTTACCGTATGATTTTTTTTCTTTGTTTGCAATTTTATTGTTCCTTTATGCAAGTTCAACAATTCAAGCTAACAGTCTAGGTGTACATACTCATTTTTCCACTTTCCTCCTCATCTTTGTAATAGATAAAATTAAACTTAAACTGAACCCAACATACCAGATTAATAATTTCCAAACCAAATATCATTGGTCAGTAAATATCTCCTAAAAATTGGACCTCTTTTTCAGTCTTCATCAGTGGCACTTATGCACATCGTTTGCATGCATTTTTAGTACAGAAGTGTTTTTCCATCAGACCATCTCGTTCTGCCAATTTCTGTGGTTTTAGATGGTAGTTCATTTGCCTGACATCCCACTGCTCCTCTGTAGGATAAATGGGAACTACCAAAGTGTGGAAAAGCAGATGTGTTACAGGTACTGTGTTGTGCTCTGATTAAGTAGAGCAATTGCATCTGTCATTCCAAATATACACCGAGAAAAGCAGATATGTTATTAGTTTATTTCCAGCCCAAACATTAACAGCACCTTGTTTTCAGTATCTTCAAAACATAGCTCTTTGAACAAAATCAACTTATTCAGGAACAGCAGCTGCAAATAGAGGGCTAAATGGTAGTTAAATGACATAAAGCTGTTTTCAGTGCAAGGCATTGACTAACAGCAGTGTGACCCAGGTACATGAAGCTTGTCTAATCATGTATGTTGCTAAACCTGAGAAAAACTGGTAACATATGGTCAAATATGTAGTAGTTCTATAAAGATTTGCTATTAAACCTGAGAAATTTGGTATCTGTTAGTCAATTAAAATGTTTCTATGTAAAAATTCATTACTAGGAGGAAAAATTATGTATAAAATGCTATCCACTTTTATATATATGTCTTTTTGTATAAGATAATAATGATTCAGTGAAGAGTTAAATGATTGAGGAGGATTTCTCTTCTTAACAGGAACAAACATTTCAGCATTCGTGACATAAAAACAAAACTGATTTTTCTTTTTTTTTTAATTTTTGCATAATGACATTAAGCATAGTATTTAAAAAAATAATTATCTTATTTATTAAGGAAAAGATTTTTTGTCTCATTCAGGAAAGCAAAATGCTGTTGGTAAGTAGAATATTCTGTTAATGGTAGACTTCTGGGGGCAAAGTATAGTTATCTGCTTTCATACTGCCATGAGCTTGTTTTTATCAACATAATGTCCTTTGTTTTTTCATTCTGAAATAGCCTCTGTCAAAATACACTTGATGGCAGATGATGCTCTGTATGCAATAGCTGTCAGCTCAACTGTACCACTACTTGTAACATACAGGCATAGATTGGAATTTACCATTTAAATGTTGCTATTATTATTGCAGTTAAATACACATGCCTCAAATTATGAGTATGGCAAGTGATGTGAAAATTCCATAGGAAAATGAGCTAAAGTGACTGTCCTGTATATACTGCATTTCCTGACCCCCTAGAGTTAAGTCACAAAGCATGCTGTTCAGCTATTGCAAAAATTACAAATATTTTTATCCCAGTGTAAAAGTTAAGATTACATTTGGGGATATCAGCACCCGAATTTGCAACAGGGACGTGTTTAAGAACAGAATACATTCAGTCCCTGTGCTACAGCTTGTTCAGAGCTGGGGGGATGTTCTAGAGATGTGTTGATACATGTTTGCCTTGCTCATAAAGTCATTTCTGTAGATCACTTCTGGGTGCATAACTGGGTTAGATTGCTTAGTACAGCCAATAGTTACAATAACTGCATTTGCTTTGAAAATGGGTGTGTGTTTGACAGCCATGGCTTCCTAGGCACACATCCACATACTGTATGGATGGTAATTCATTGTTTTTTTTTCACAGTTAAAATGCAATTACTTTTAATTCTCATGCTGAGGAGGTCTAGCCTCTTGACTTTCAAACGCAACATTTTGACTAACAATAATTTAAAATAAACATTTGGCTTCACTTTCTGTCTAACAGTTGAACCCTAGTTCAAAACAGGGCTCTGTGCTTTATTTGTATTTTAGTTGTAGAGCTCAATGTATCAGAGAGGCAGCTTTGCATCAGTGTGGAGGCTTGCTCAATCCGGTTACCGCCCCCTAAGGTATGCACTAGTTATATGTCCTATGGTGGCACTTGTTTTATTAATCGCTGTCTTCCTTTCTGCTAGGTGACTTGAAATGAGCATAATGGGGATAGAAGTGCTTATTTCTGATATTATTAAGACAGCAATCATTGATTGATTGGCTATCTGCATCTGTTCTAAGTGTGTAACATCCGTACTGAGATTCTAAGCTAGCGAAGAGACCTTTTAAAAATGCTAACAGAACACAGTAGTGAAGTGTCCTTATGATCCTAGATTTCCTTCTAACAGTGTTTTCTAGAAGGCACTCACTGTCTCACTGAAATAACGAGGCAGTTTTGAGTAACATCTTTAAAAGGAAGGCACAGGCAGGTTGTCAGCAGTATGTTTAACGTCCCTGGATATAATTATTCTGGAATTTGCTTCATTTTCTGTGCAGCTTCCCAAATACTGGAGCAGCCTGAATTATGCTTCTTGTAAGCATAATTACTTAATTCTTTAAGAAATCATGGTTGAGGTTGAAAAATTGCTTTCTGAAAGCCATGTCACCTTGGTTGAGTATGTTCATATATGCGAGGGCATAGCTGTTGGGCTTGCTTCTTTCTTTCAGAACAAGTGTTTGTGATTCTAATGCTTCTGTCTTAAAACAGAAGAAGAGGATTTCCTCTGAGACCTAGCTAGATAGCATAAACATTAAAGCTGTCTTTAGGAATCCAAAGCCAAAATGACACAAAGCAATGATGGAATTGATTCTATCAAACATGGATTTCTGATTGGATTTTTAGAAAATCTGCACAGAAGTGCACCATTTCGTAGTCTGAGAAAGTTTTCTGTACTCTTTTTAAAATACTTAAAGTTTAAATCTCACTGATTTAAAGATCCTTTAAACCTTGTATTTGTGTAAGTTTTGATAGCATAGGCTGTAACATAAGGTGGTGTGAAGTTTGATAATCAGATTATCTTCTGAAGCAAGCAGCCAGTGAGAGCTGATAAAAGAACAGTAATGTATAAACTTCAGTGTACTGTGATGCACTATTTTTGAAAATTTTGATTTTGTACCACTCTAAAGATCTTTGTAAATAACCTTTTTTTTTTTTTTTTTTATGTTCTAAGCTGGGAGATTTTGATATTTCACCAAACACCTTAAAGCTCTTTGGCAGCAATGAGAATACTGTCATTAACCAACATTCCATATTAAGTAACTGGTGCTATGTTTTGCCAAGGTAGGAGTATGTTTACATTTCTGCAGAAACAAACATTTCCTGGAATGTTTGCCATACAAATTGCGAATTTCATACTGGTTACAAGAATACTTCTGTTTTACAGGCTGCTTTATATTCAGGAATCTTTGTTTTTTTCTTTAATGGAAAATGAGAAATAAAATTATCAGTGAATCATGAATTACACATTTAAATATTTCAGTTTTAGTTATCTCTCTGCAACTTCTGTGATATGTAAGAGTATTAATTTTTCTCAAATATAATTTTAGCAGAAGTGTCATCTTAAAGAAATAACATTTCCACCTTTGCCACAAACTGTCCCTATTTTCACCTCTGATTTTCATTGTAAAAGTATGAGAAGTAATTATGTATTTGCTTTTGTCCTGAATTCACTGGTGGTGAGTATTACAGACAAGAGAAATTAGACTTGGAATATCCAATTTTTTTTCCATATATTGCTATTGTCTTGTCATAAACTTACAAGATAAAGTTATTAGTCCTCAAAACATAATAATCTATAAATACTTTGTCTCCCAAACATGAGATTAATTCTTCTTTTCCATAAGTCTGGTATATTTTCAGCAGAGTTTTATGACATCCTTCCTAAGCATTGCTTCTTTACCTGTGCACAGCATGAAAATGGGCCAAATCATAAACATCAGCCACATAATTCCTCCAGAATCTCCTTTCCGTTCATATGAAGATTTTCAGATGCACTGGAAGAGTCTGGTAAGGAACAACCACACTGCTTTTGTTTTTTTTCTTCCTCTTTGTATCTATTTTGTTTGTATTAATACACTTTTGTGTTCGTTTTTGCTGGGGTTTTTTTGTTTGGTTTGGTTTGGTTTTTTGTTTTATTTTTTAAGTATGGATATATTCTTCCGGAGGATCTTGAAGAGACAAAAGTATACTTCAGTATTTACTTCAAGCCAATAGGTGAAAGGTTCTTCACGTATCCTTTTAGAATATTTTTATGTTTCCTCTACTACATTTCTATTGAGATTTGAATTTTTACTTTTGATTGTGCCACATTTTCTTCTTCTGTAGTTTCGTAGAAATCGGCAGAGAATTGTTTCACTGGGCAAATTGGAACAAAATACTTAGTTGAGGTTTTTTTGTCCCAGTATGGCATAATAGTATGTCAAACAGATTTGCTTCACAAACTCAGTGAACATGATAATACCACTCTGAACGGGGATGTCAAAGGAAGAGTTAAATTCCAGTAAGAATACATCCAATGAGGATTTGTTTTAAAGAGAATTTTTCTGCTAGGAAAGCCTAGACTAAAGATTACCTATATTGAGTAATCTTTATCATGATATACTAATATGCTAAAGTCATGTTGAAGTCCTATAACTTCATAAGATTCAGTTTTTTAAGACTATAAGTACTTTTGTTCACCTTTTAAAAAAACTTTAAATGTGTTCGTGCTTTCTTTTCAACAAAGATGATTCATTACTACACAAATGTATAGAAACTTGTTATGTGTTCCTAAACTCTTGCTCAGGTACCCTTTAAATTGCATTCGAAGTCAGCCAGTGCAGTATTTCCCTAGAACAGATTCAGAAAGTGTGTTGAACTCTTTTCTTTCTGACATGAGGTATTATTTTTCACATGTATGTGGATTTCCAGTCCATATGACAAGTAAAGCACTTTATGCTACACAGGAACTCTCAAAGACTCTGGTGCGTGTGATGTTTTTTTTTCCTACACGTATTAATAATGGCTTTGTTCATGGTATAGAGTGGTCTTTATTGTACTTGGAACACAGTAAAAGCATAAAACTATGTTTTTCACAAGAAATATGAATCACATCAGTCATGTGTCCTTTAATTAAATGTCTGATTAAGTTACACATTAAATTACTTGCCATTGTTATGTTGTTTTTCACATGATAAATGCATTCAAAATTTTTCCTTAGCATAGACTCATTGCTATCAATATCTGCAGTTCTATAGACCTTATTTTATGACTGGATGTCCAGAACTTTCTCACAGTCCTTCTCTAATAATAATAGTAATTATTATTATTGTTGCTATTACAATTATTACACTTTATTTATTACAGTTTATTTTTTTAAATAGCAAGAAAAATATAAAGTGCTGTGGACTTAAACCTGTGAAAACGTCCAAGCTTTAAGATTTACTCCATGACTGGTGTTGGAAAAGAGGCAAAACTCCTTTAAGGCTGAGACTCAAATTTCTGTAGTAGTAGTGTGTGAAACAAGAAATGAAGCAATTAATTCTGAACAAAGAATAGTGACAGAAATTGCAGAAATACTAAAATACTATAATCCTCTTTCAGAAAGCAGTTCCTGTTTACATCTCTTCAGTGATCAAAGCTGGCATGGCTCCTCTTTGTCATCTGAAATTTTTTAGACATCCAAACTGTCTTTTGCTCAGAATACAAATGCCCTTAGAAGTCTTAAGAGTCAAAGAGCCCTGACAGCCAAACTCTCTGCAGACCCCTTCAAAAGGAATAAGCATTACCCAATTTGAAAGCACTAAACCAAGATAATGACTGTAATTTAAGTAATTCCTTCTGAGAAATACAATATACAAGCATAGTTGATAAACAAAGAACTTGAGGAGGAGAAAAAAAATCTTCCTTTGTAGTGACTGCAAGATATTGTTTAAAAATATAGTTAATTTTTATTTGAAAAAGGAAAATCAGTGGTTATATAGTGTGATGTATATTGAGTAGAGATCATATAGTGATGCATTAGATGGCAATGTCAGATTTTTAAGTCCACTTCATTCAACTTAGCAACTCTTGTATTTCAGGAATTAAAATCTAAGCATACAAACATGGGTCGTGAGATGCTTTGCATAGTGTCTCTAACGCAAACTCCTCCAAGGAGACAGACTTTGCCTGGAATTCCCTCACCATGCAGTATGGAAAACAGCCACTGGATGGAGCGTTTGATCAAAGAGCCAGAAACACAGACTTTTTCGAGTAGCCGTCAGGATACAGATAAGCTTAGTACTGGAGCAGCAGAGACATCAATGACTAGTAGGCAAATACCAGGAGCAGCAGCGTTACCATCTTTAGGAATACCTGAAAAGTCAGCCTTTGAACTCCCTCCATCCAAAATCAGCAAAATTATACCAATATTCAAAGGAAAGTTGATGCAAATGAATGGAAAGGCCACAAATCAAACAGATGGGAAGAAAAGAGAAAATGCTGAAAGACTTTCACCCATTAAAATGATGGGTGTTTCATCTCCTGTGCTGACTGTATGCAAATCCAGCATAACTCAGGTTTACAAACCTCTTCAAAATATATTTGTCAAAAATCCTACTCATAGAAGCATATCTCAGGTAACGAATGTGAAAACATACACAAAACATGATTTGCCTGTATTTCGATGGAAAACAGAGTCTAGCAGACAAAAGACTAATTCTGATTTTTCTAATAACTCAGCTTCTGGAGGAAACTTAACTGATATTAATCATAAAAGGACAAATTCTCCTTCCTTTCTTAAGAATGTTGGGTCAGTGCTCCAGAAATCAAACAACAATCTGAGTCTGAATGCATGTGCATCTCCTGCTTCTGGTGTAAGAAGGGGAAAAAAGTCTGCAAGTCAAAGTACCACACAAGCTCTTGAGAAACACCACCAGTCAAAGAATGTACCTTTGCAGATGTGTAAATTAGACAATCACATGAGAAATTTTGGTTTATCACCGCAACAAAGAAAGAGATCAAATGAAGGAGCAGGGTTAAATATTCATGAATCTCTCTTAAATGATACACTGTGCATCGCCAAAGGTGAAGAACAGAAAGCAGCAAGTCATTCTCAGGAATACATTGCTAAGACAACCAGTCAGCATTCCAAATCTCACTGTGAACAGGTACTGTAAATAACAAAGCTCATCCTCACTGTTCTCACTTGTTCAGTATGTTCTAAATCAATGTTAAGCAAGAAAAAGTATGACTTTCATCATGTTCTATTATCATTCTAATACAGTTTTCTAGAATTTCTACCACACAAATTAACATTGTCAGCTATTGCATCTTGCTTTTTTTCTGAAAGGGAAGATGATCTGTGCTGTCTAAGATACATGCTCTTGAATTTGGGATTTCTAGGGTGGGATAATTATTTTTCCTTTCTTTAAAACAGTTTATCAGCTTATCAAGATTTCTACCAGGTTAATTAACATTGTGAAATTTTCGGTGTTGAGTCTGTCTTTACCTGAAACCATATTAATGAACAGCTTCTGGAAGGAATCTCAAACCTGAACAGTATTGTAGTGCTGACTTCCGTGTGTGTAAGGTGTTGTGCTGTTAGACAAACACAAAAGTTTTGCAAATACAAATTTAATTACTTAATTTCACCAAAAGCACACATTGCAACAGGAAAAAATGCATACTGGGCATAAGGGAAAAAAAAAATCTTCAGAGGGAGACTGGTTAAGTACTGGAACAAGTCCGTTTCACAGAGATGTAGAGTTGTTATCCTTTCTGATTCTAAAAATTTGACTGGATGGATCCCAAAGCAATGTGATCTGACTCTGAAGTTAATAATGTTTTGAGTAGAAGTTATAATAAATGACCACTAGAGGTGCTTTACAACCTATCTTTTCTCTGATTCTCTCTGCATTTCAATAATATAAATAGCTGAGCTGATTTCAGTGCAATTTCTGTGTGGAAGATATCCCACAGATTGGGCACATAAATGAAATGTGTTGTGCTTATAATTTTGTTACCTGTGAATGTAGTTTGGGTTGTTATTTCAACTTTGTGCTCTGGGGGCACCTTTTGATAAAGTAGGTAATTTTGAAAAGTATAAAAATACTGGGGCTGTTTTGCTGATGAAGGTATAAACTTCTCTACTTGAAGATGATTACAGGAAGCAAGTATCTGGCATCTGAAACACTCACCTCAAAAGCAGCTTCCGTGATCAAGGAGAGCAACACGGAAGCGTCTGTGAAAAAAGGTTGTGTCAGAAGAAGACAGGTAAGAAAACCCCACACATACATCTCTTAGTCCAGTCCACGAGGACCTGAATTAAGAGATAAAAAGGAATTATTTTTTTTTTTTTATTTTTTTTTTTCATGTTTCAGTTAAAATGGGGAAAGCAAGAAATCTTCCTGAGCCTGCTTTGGATAAAATCAACCAGGATAAAATTAGCCTTACTTTTACTTCAAGCATGCAAAAGATACTACTAAAATGATTATGGCTTGTGATGTTACTTAATGTGAAAATGTTTCTGAATCAGTTTCTGATTCTATAGTAAAGTTTTATCCTGCCCAGTACAATGATGGGCATTCTCACTGGCTCTGTAAGCAGCTCAGCATGTTGAATTCATCAACGTTCTGTAGAAATTGGTTCTTATAAAAAAGTATTTTTGTAATTCATTCTGAGTTTTTAAAAAGTTATATTGTCCTAATTATCTAGTGTGTTTAAGTTGTTATTGTATTACTATATAGAGTTACCAGCAGAAATTAAATAAGATTCTCATATGATTATTTTTTTTAATAATTTTTCTTCTGCTTTAATGATAGCAGTGTATATTTTTCTCTTCAAAGTATTTTTTCATGAGTTTTAAATCATTCTTTTACCTACCACTGGGCTACACTTCTGTTTCTCCATATCAGTTCTTTAAAAATCTATTGTATATACTATCTCCTTCTTACAACCCTATCTCTATGTTTTTTCTACCTTGACATTAGACAGATTGGAAGGAACATATTCCAAGTCTCCTGTGCTCAATACAATTGGATTTCCTTATGTAGATATGCATTATTCATGCTAATAGCCAACTGAAAATACATTGCAATAACTCTACAGAACAAGCCAGGAAGACAAATGGCACACACCTAACTCTCTTTTCATCCTGATTCCCTTGCCTTTTATGTGTCATTTCAAGCATGACAGTTTGAGGTCTCGGTACCCATGCTGGAGCTGAAGTGCCTTTGCCAAGTCACATGTTGCAGTATGTAAACTGACCTAGTCTACACACTCATTAACTGTTGAGTAAGAACTCAAGATATATATCCATAATTCCAATTCTTCCACTTAATTTGCATTTCTTAACATTGAATTTTAGCTGTCATCTTTTTGTTTTGTCATGCTTTTAAAGCCAAATACAAGACTATTCTGAATCTTTTAATGGTAATTGAAAAAGCACACTCTGTGCTGTCCCTGCAGTTCAGAAGGGGCCAGTAGGGCTGCCACAGGAACACGCTCATACACGTTCAGGCTTCAACAGGAAGGAAAAGAGTTGGTGTGGGAAACCCCAGCCCAGCTGCTCTGAGCTGTCCTCATCCAACTGCAGCTGGGAAGGGCCCTTCCACGGGGCCACAACTGAGTCACTGGTTAACAGCCCAGCAGGAGTCAGCAGTCAGGCTCACAAAGAAGGAAAACAACAACTGAAAATAACTGTAATTATGAGAATAGCAACCCCAGAAGTCTGAGTACTGAGGGGAGTCTTCCACCATAATGCAAATGGACAAGCAGAGAACTTCAAACTGGTTTGGGAGCACTGGAGATAGGGAAGGGGCACAGTCTTGTCCTGGTCATGGGCCACAAGTGCCTCATGGCATTCCTCTCTCCAGGCAGGCTGTGAGTAGCATGAGCAGAGACCTGAGCCCTGCAAGGTACTTTTGGGAAGTGGCAGGAGACAAGAAGTTCTCATTGTCTGCCAGCCACACTGCCAGTGCAGCATTGTCACTGCTGGAGCCAAGTGAGGTGGATACACAGCTCCAGGGAAGCCTCTGCTGGAATCTGAGGAATAGGAGAGGGAGTTGTTTATTAACTCTGGTAGGGATGGACTCTCTAGTGCTCATTAGTCTGATTCCTTCTCTTTCCAAATTAAATATCATGGTGCTGACTGGGGACACTGTTAAACACTTATTTGAAGAGTAAGCCTCTGTCATAATATCAAATCTGTACACCAAGAATGATCAGTCAGTTTTGAAAGTTTTGGCCACCAGCATGTAAAAGGCTATTATCAAAATGGCCCTGGTTTTAAGTATTTACCCACTGGAGATATAAACATACTTTAAATTATAAGTGTGTTGAAACATAAAATCTTTCTTAATTATTTCCTATATTATCCAACTAAACATTTCACTCAGAATCAGCTTTTAGTTGAGCTATTTGCTTTGTTTGCTTAACAGGTTTTTTTCCATTGTTTTGTTTTGGTTTATTTTGTTTTGTTTTGCTTGTCTTTCAATAACAGAAAGAAGAAAATTGTTCCAAGTTAAAGAAAGTCAAAAGAAGTAAACCTGTTTAGGATGTTCTGGCATACCGACAGAAAACTCTGGGTATGTTCATTACAAAATGTTTTTCTATGTTAAAATAATATTAGGTATCTACAATTGTTCATATTCATTTGAATCATGATAATGATATCCCCAAATGTATCATTTTTCTAAACAAATGGCTTCTAGAGGAAAATAATGAGGTAACAGAAGCTAAGATTCTTGGGTTTATTGGACATTAGCAAGCAAAGGTTTGCTGTGTTAGGGTTTTTTTGTGAAGTAAGCAATGTTAAAAACAGAGGCATCTTTTACTTAGTAGAACTTACAATTTGGCTTAGACTTGTACTTTGATTGCCTCAGTTTCTTTGACTAAAATTAACCTGGGTTTTATGCTGCTGAATTAAATCTGAGCTGAAGTTAAAATCATAAACCATTGAACTGAAGCTATGTATATTATTTAATACCATTAGATTAAATGAGATGCCTAAATGCTTTTATGGTTCTAAGATCTAATCCAAGGACAAAGAGGTCTGTCATACAAAATTAATTAATTTTTTGTGACAAGATGTTTCAACCCACGTCATGGGTGGTTGTTAAGATAGTCTTGCAAGATAAGACACGTTTCTCTGAATATTAAGGATGCAGATAGCATATGAAACCCACCACCAGTTTTATTGACCTAATGCCTATCACAAGTTATCAGTAGTAAAACACACAGGAAGGAGTAACCTGTACAGTTAACTGTTTCAGAGATAAAAAAAAATGTATTTATTCAAAAGAAAATACTGACATAAGCAAGATAGTCTCACAGGCAGAACAGCACAAAAATGTGTTACACAAACCACACAGAAACGCATAGCAATAAAAAAGCAAAATATAAAGTCTGCATCTTTCAGTCTGTCTTCATAATAGGTGATAACGAGTAGCCAAATGTTCATTTTGTCTCAGAGGTGCACTTTATGTCCTTTCTTTGTGTGGTCAAATTTCCTCCAGTGAATGTATGTATCAGTTGTCTACTTTCCCAAAAGGAAATCCATTGTGTGGATGGAAGCTTTAGATATAGGGCTTTCAGACTTCAGCATTCAGCATATCCTGTTCTTGGGTCCAGCATTTCATCTGCTTAAAACCAGGCTGTTCAAGCATGGTCCTTCTTCAGAGATGATCTTTTTTAGTGATTCAGCATAGTCCAAAGCTCTATGAGTTTCACTAAGGACTGATGAATAGAAATTATGTCTCTGAGAATAGCCAGAAATATGGGTTTTTTACCTAAAGAAAAATAAATTATTTTGTTCTTAAATGGCACAGGAACTTATTGATCATGGTTGGTGATAAACTCTGGAGGGGAAACAGTGTATTCCACAGGTATAGGTTCCTCATTGTCATTGATGAGTTAAAAAAAAACAAACAAACCCAACAAAAAAAAAATAGAGCTAAAAGAATGCCTGCTGTTGGATTGGTGCCTACAAATTTAATTGTGAAAAGCTTTGCTCTGGATTTCTTTACTATATGTTATTCCATATGCATTCAGTGTGTATGTTTTCATTTGAACACTTGAGAATTACTTGAAAGTTTTCAAATTTACTGTGTAGCAAGATTTATGGGTGAGAAGGTCTTAGAACAGAACTCAATGATGTAGTCAACAGGAAGGGTTTAGAACAATATAATTCATTACAACAAAAACCTTTTCTTTACAGTTATGTTGCAAACAGGGTCATTTTTTATGGCTAACATGTGCCAAGTTGCACAGCTTCTTAGCTTGTCCAGGAAATCACAGCATAACCATTCTTTTCTTCTTTGTTTTGATGATGAAAATAGTTGGCATGTTAATAAAGCAATGTGAGAGAAGTATTTAACATTTTAAGAAATGGAACATTTGATTCGAGTACTAAATCATTCTCCTTCATTCTGCCTTTACCCATATTTAGACAATCCCCCACTCTCTGGGGAAGGACTCAGGCTTTTCTTTGGCATAAGAACAGCTATATATCAAGCGTGAGTTTGAGATACCCCCTCCCATCCCTATATATAGGTGTCTGTAATGTGTTGGGCACAGTGTTTTTTTTCAAGATCATGCAGACTAGGTCACTTGAACCTTTAAGGCTGCTGAGGTAACCAGCTGTGGGGTAGGGGCATCTTACCTGCTGTTGAGTGAGCTCTGTAGAGTCTGTCGGGTGTGTCTACTAGATTTCCATTAAATTTAGGAGGATTTTTGACATCTCATACCTATTTAGACAGATAATCATAGGTAGTCCAAATAGGAAGTTCAGCTCTTCCTGAGTCAGACTTCAATAGTTATCCAGTTTAAAGACTACTAAGCTATTTTATATTAGCCTTCAGATTTTTAAAAAAGCACATCTTCATGTTTAGGCTTTTATAAATTAAAGGCGTGCCATTTTCAAGGTCAAAAACTACTGTGAAAGGGAAGTTGGGCTTCTAAGACCAATCAGAAGAGCAGGGCTTCCAAAGGAGATTATACTAATACAGAAAAATTATTTAAAAGGAGGATTTTCTTCATGAGAAACATTATTTCTAGGACAGACAAATTGAAAATAGCAGCGATAATGTTCCTAAGCCTTTTCCATTGTTCTGCAGAACTCTTGTTGTTCTTCTCCTGTGCTATCATATGATACTGACATATGACACGTAATATGAGAAGCTAAAGCTTCATTCCTGTACTATCAATCGTTTTATTTTAATCAATAGCATTGCTGTAAGGTTATTACATGAAGAGAAGTTGAAGGCAGGCAACACAACTGGAATTAGAGGTCTCCTAAGTTTTGTATATAAGGGCTAGAGATCTATTGGACAGTTTCTTCTAAAAGGAGGATTGCTCCAATACAACATTTTAGAATTTCTTTCCTAATTAGAAAGCTATGGTACATAAATTTCAACTAAAACATCTTTCAGGTGCTTCCTTGATGTGAAATATTTGGCTAAAATAAGACCTCTTAAGATATCAGATAAATGTCACAGCTTGAGCTGGTTTCACAAAGAAACAGATTTAACTTAAGTTTGAATACATTTTCATGGAAATTGTATGTGGTGAAAGTACCTGGGTTTTCACTGGAAAAAGATTCTAAAAGTGCTTAGTCTTTCAAAGAAGAAGCTACTTGTTTTATGATGGTGGAAATTTAATTTCCTAATCAACTCTAGTATTAGAAATAACCTTTGGACTGTGTTCATTAGTAGGTTTTTGTTACCTAAATTCTTGAGATGAACTCCAAAAAACAGATGCTGGCATAACATTATTGCTTTATCCTGTAGATATCCTGTAGTCTTTCTGCAGGATTGTTCCGAGTAGGATTAATTTAAATTACTGCATTTAAAAATGCTGAAGAATAGTTTCTTAAGATTCTGTCTCTTACATTCTTATAGAGCTAAGAATGTCATTTGGCTACCCAATCTCATCCGCTTAAGAAGGTGTGAATTCAGTTCTGCAATCTGAGTTCTTTCCTCCAGCATCACAACTGATTGTATCATTTTGAGGACTTCAATTTAAAGAACTCAGACCTAAGAGGAAGGATAAAGCTGAGAACAGTCCCATAGGTTTATCCACGAGATACTTTTTTATTGTTCAGTATAAAAATGCAAATATTAACTTGAATGCCTTAAATCCAAACTTTGTGAACAGAATGAAAATACAAATGTGAAAATGTGTATTAGCTATACAGTTCTGAGTTGTCTTTCATTTTCTTTTGTGTTCTAAACTTTTCCACATTTTCTTCCATTCAGGTTCCCTGGAGGCAATTAATATTCTTGAATATCTCTGAATTTTGGGAATTATACTCTGTTTATTTCACATCATTGGTACCTGTTTCTAGATGAAAAACTGAGAATTAAATACATACAGTCAAGTGAATCCATATGTCAAGAATTTCTCCAGACAGTCTAGGTTAATAAGCCTCCAATGAATCTGAAAGTCTAGCTAATTGCTTAGTTTTTAAATCATAATATGTCTGTCCTAGTACTTCCTTGCACACTTAATAATTATTCCAAGTTTTTTTAAGTTTCAAGTCAGTCTTTATTATATAGTTCTATTTAATTCTTTGCTACAATGGCTGGCCTCTCTGTTTCATTGGCAAAACATTCCTAAATAACTTTTCCTTGTCAAGTCAAAAGGTTAGAAAATAAGCAGTACAGTTTTTCTTAGGGGAATAATCAGAAGGCTGGAATTGATTTCAACTTCTTTTTTTCTTCTTGTAATTGTTAATGATTTTCCATTTTCAGAATTGAAGCTGCTCTGGGAAAGATTTTTTTTGAGTGTAACTGATAACACCATTCTTCAGAAGTTCATGCAGATTGTGTACAGTTGCCCCTTGAACAATTTCATCAGCATAAATATATCTTCAATGACCTACTTGAAGATGTAGTTACAAATATGTAGGTATATATATTTATAACAGCTCTCTAACTGCTATTTTTAAGTAAATATTATTGTGCTACCTGGAATTTAAGAATCAAATGCTAGCTCCTAAATTCAGACAACATAGAACTGTATTTTAACATTTGCTTTGAATATGCATTTGCAAAACTTTTTTTCTGAAGGAATTGGTACAATAGTACTTTATGTGCTACATGAAAACTTTTTTAGGTTCATATTGCCATACTTGTATATTTATTTACCACATTTTTCAAAGCAAGATTTTGCCCTAACACAATTACAACTTTTGTTTTGTTTGTGGTTTTATTTCTTGGATATGACAGTTAACATAGCTTTAATTTAATGGCATCATTGTTCAGATGGAAGTGGGAACTTGACTAGCACATGATTATCTCATATATAATACCAAAAATAAAACACAGCTCAAATATAACAAAAATCAGACCAACATGCTCGCAAGAAATAAATCATATTTACATTTTGTCTGAAAATTGATATACAGCGCTGTTTTTCAAATGGTGAACATTAGTTATACTTCCATAGGTTTAGCTGCATGTAATTGCTCTTTTTATCATCTTACAAAATGAAAAAACCCACTGAGTTTTGCATTTCTACAGAGTTATATAAATTAGTGCTTCATCTGATCTGTTTCCTATTGTTGTATTTTAAATACAGCCAGTTGCCAACATTTACCCTGAAATACAACTAAGCAACTTGGTATTAATCTTGCATTTTAAGATATTTACCTATTGTTACTTGTTACAGTACTCAGTATAAAGAAACTGTAATTATTGCAGATTTTCCATGTTCTTCCACTTAAAATAAATTATTGAATTATTCACTCGAGCTAAATTTCTGAATACTTCCTAGTCTATGCTGTTGGGAAAGGCCCTGTTGTTCTACTCCACCCACCCACTCCTTGTACATATGAAGTCAGGTGTTGATAGTGGGTGGAAACACTTTGTGTGGAGGAGTGGCAGTGGAAGTGCCACTAACAGGGAGGAAGGATTAGTGCTGCTGTTGCTGCCTTCAGAGGATTTAGCAATGCTGAAGGGACATTTACTGCTGCTGTGCCCTTGATTGTCTGTGCAGAGGGGGTCTCAGTTTGTCCTTGTCATCAGTTCTCACTAACTGGACAGGATGCCCTCTCCTCTGACACTCACATGGAGCTGTTGAAACACCAGAGCCCTTGATGTTTGGGGTCACCTGAAGCATCCACATGTGATGTCTGCAGTCTTGATTTCTCAAGATTCAAAGACCAGACCTGCCCCAAAATATATAAATATACACGAGGAATGAATGGGAATGTAAAAGGCTAAAACAATGCCCAGGTGTGGAAAACTGGTAGGAGGTCTTCTGGCAGAACATATCACCTGTCCTTTGATGTCTTCTGGGTGTTATAGTGTTTTTTAGCTTTTTCATCAGTTTTCAAATCATCTGATTCTGTGTTTAAAGTGATTCAGATCTACGTTTCTGAAAGCTTTCTTTGGCCACTGTAACAGAGGATTCAGAAAGCTTCAGTCTAAGTATTCATAGTAAGTTCACATTTTTAGGAAAAGTGCAGCTCCAGAGAGTGATCTTTTCTCAAGTATTTTCATAAGCTAGCAGTGTTCCTTTCCTCCCTAGCCTTCACAGATGTAAGCCAAAGGGATTTCTTGCATACTCTTAAATTGGCAAATGCTCAAGCTCTCTGTAAAACCTGAACTTAGAAGTTTGCAAATTATTTTGTAGGTGCTTAGAAGAGCAGGGAGTCTTACTGTTTAGTTCCTTTGGTGCTGGTTTCATACCATCTTATGATTAATTTTTGGTTTAAAAATACTCAGATTAAGACCTCTGAAAATACTGTGTCAGCATTAGTGAATACAGCAATTTAAGGACTTTGGGCTGCAATCAGATTTGCACTGATGTCTTAGCTTCATGTAGAACTGTGGATTTAAGAGTTGTGGCCTCTCTTGTGCAAGTTCTGGAGAACATTTTGTTGTGGACCTGCAACAACACAATGTTCTGTCTTTTGGCAAAACTGCAGCTCTGCTGGCCTGCAACCTCTCACCTAAAAATTTGCAGCCAGGATGAGTAAGACTCTTTTCCCTGAGACCTGGGACTTGATGCAACATCTGAACAGCTTAATACCCCGAGGGTAATGTTAGAATCTAGGACAAAGCAGTGAAACTTTTCTGGAAAATATGTGAAAATTGTTCCCAAGGAGCTTATAGTTCTATCAGGAACACACATAGCTTCATACAATGATTTTTCTCTTTTTTAGTTGTTTGGGTTTTTGGTTTTTTTTTCCCCACAATGGTGACAATTAATGACTTATTAAATCCAATATGTAAAAGGGATTCAAGCTTGCACCAGAGAGTTCAAAAGTCTTGGAAGCTAATACGTCCCATCTTCCTGCACGATGAAGCTCCTTGTCTGGGACCAAATAATCAGTTTTGGGAACAGAGACAGTTTTGTTCCAGTGTGAGAGTGTGGCAAAAAGAGAACTGGCTGCTAGGTTCAAGCATTTGACCTTTGCTTACGGGTTTAGCCTCAGGCTCAAATAAACAATTTATTTGAACTTGCACTTACAGATTTAAAACGACAACGTTGCAGGTTTTCATGGATACAATGAAAGAATAGCACTTACACAACTTCAAAGAAACAACACACAACCTGAAAAGCTTCACAGAACACACTGTTATGACCTATAAAGAGCTCTAACTGTTACATGTGCGTTAATCACCCATGGTTACAAACGTACAGAGTGCAAGATACTTGCCAGGGGAGGTTTAGGTTGGATATTAGGAAGAAATTCTTTACCACAAGGGTGATCAGGCATTGCAATGGGCTGCCCTGGGAGCTGGTGGATTCTACGTCCCTGGAGGTATTTAAAAAGAGACTGGATGTGGCACTCAGTGCCATGGTCTGGGAACCACAGTGGTAGTGGATCAAGGGTTGGGCTTGATGATCTCTGAGGTCCTTTCCAACCCAGATGATTCTGTGATTCTGTGCATATGCCTTCAGGTAAGGACTCACAATTCCAGGGAATCCACCTTGGCTGGAATCCCAATGAAGGAGTGAAAAGTCTCCACGTAGCCCAACTGCCTCATGGAGAAGTGACTCCCAATTCCCAACCCAAATCTTAGGGGGTTTTTTGCCCTGATTTACATGACTGTTAGAAGATCTCTCTCTGAGTGGCTTATACCATTATTTTTGGACAGTGTGGTGGAGATTCCCCCTCGTCTTTCAATATTCCTCTATGAGGACTTTCACCTGAGTATGCTCTACTTTTTTTCTCTCTTTTGATGATTTTGTGATTGTCTGGGTAGACGAGGTTGGTGATTGAAGCTGGAACTAAAACTCTCCAAGCTGTAACTAAAACCCTCCAGCTTCTCTTTATCTTACTTTCTCAGGCAATTGAGTAGTGGTTTGGATTGAGACTCAAGACTTATTTTTTGTTGAGAACTGCAAGACTTAATTCAGACTTGGATTCTTTGGATGATGTGGCACCTCCCTGTTTGGTCTCTGCTCTACTGACAGCCCAGGGCTGAGGTGTCTGTACAGCTCCTCACGGGTCACCTCTGCAGAGGTGATCCAAGGCTGGGGCTTTTACACCCTCCCATGAGTCCTCTGCATGCTGGATATTTCCAAAACTCACAAAGAATGATCTGGACAATCCAGACAGAGAGCAGCCTGCTATGTGTGCAAATAAGTATGTATGTACACGTGTGTATGTGTTAGAGCATGTGTGTATACACACATACACACATACAGCTATATTTCATTACAGATTTTTTTTTTAAATGTGCAGAGAGTGTGTAATATGAAAAATGTTGTTCTGATACGGACAGTTCAGATTGGGCAGCAGTGCTTGGTAGTTCCTTGTTGCCACAGGATGATACATGCGGGATGATTCTCATTTTGTCATCCTCATTCCCTTGTCCATAACCCAAAACTCCAATCACAGGGAAGGGAACAGGTTACCAAAACTTAGCTGCCTTCAGCTGTGCTGTCACTATCAGTATAGGAGTTTAATTAAATACTGTTAAACCATCAATGACTATTTAATTAAATGGACACCTAGCCAGGAATGCTGAGCGTTGCAGCTTACCGTGTGGCTGTGGGATGCAATCTGAGGTGATGCCAACTAAGTAGTGACAGTAAGACTTCCACTTTCTAATTGCCATGACCTCCCTGGTCCAATGGGTCGGTCTGTGCGCTGCAGCCAGACCAAACAAGATGGTCCTGTAGGTAGACGATCCAAAGTTGAACCTCAGCATAAATAAAGCAAGTGATTATCTGCTTTTTCAGCTTCCACCATCCAGTAAAATTCGTGTCCCTTATTTGTGCATGATGTCGCAGCACATAAACATCTGTCTGACAAAGCAGCTGGCTGCCTGTCTCAGTTCAGCCAGTGAAGGGTACCAAGCAAAGCAGCTGAGACTGCTCCTGCTCAAGTGCTTTGCAGAGTAAGGATTTTTCCACTGGGAGAGGCTAGCAAAAGATACCTATGCCTGCACAGCTAAAATAGATGCAGTTACCCATTTAACTTTTTATATACATTTTGTTATTATATTATGAAGCAGAAATATTTTTATTGCAACTGCAGCTGGCTCTGGGATAGTTCAAAGGAGATGAAGTAGATGAAACAAGTCAGCCTCTGCTGAAAGGACAGAAAAGGCTGATAAGTCATCATTCAGAGTCATAATTTGTAGTTTTCAGTCTTCAAAATAAAAATTATCACAAAATTAACTTAATTTCTTCTTCCACTAATGGAAAATAATACAAAAAATAAAAAAAAAAGAGGACCCTCTATGAAGCAGATATCATTCTGCTATCACACATTCTGCACAGCTTTTAACATATGTGACCAGCATTGTAAGGAAACAATATTTCCATAAATTCAAACATTTGTTAACCAGGAAATTTCCACAGTGCTTTTTCTATTGAAAGAAAGACTTCAGTAAGAATAACTTCCATAAGGTTTTATTTGCTGGGAAATCAGACAGTTTGAAGGATGATGAAAGTATTTCATTTCATGTCAAATCTCAGGGCTCCTTTAGGAGTATCCTCACTAAAATGTCACACAGACAAAGTGATCAGTTTGTCCTATTGACCCAACTTGGATTATAACTCTTTAGTCTTATTGTAGTAATTGAATATTCTGCCACTGCAGGTTTTTTTTGGATTTTGTTTGACATTTTGTTTGCTTTGGTTTTAATTTTGAAAAAATAACAAAAAAAAATCCAAATTCTGTACATCAGAGAGAATAAATGCATTTCAGTAATGGAAAACACATTGCTCCCAATACCTGGGCACCCAGCCAGCCCAGGTTGGTATTAAGCATATATCTTCATTGATTCTCATTTAGAGATTAATTGATTGATGTTAGCAGTGTAAGCTCAAGTAGGGGAAACTGCCATTCAGCTGTAAAGTTAAAAAACAACATCAGTTTCTGGATTTCGCCCACAATGGGAATACTGGATGTGTGTGTATCCATCAACTGTTGGCATGCATGTGTCTGCTGAAATCTGAGGCCCCATCTGGGTATAGGATGTTTGGCTGTGCTCCCTCACGTTCTGTGCAACCCCAACAGAGCCAGATCTTCTGGCCTTTGGGTCAGAATGCTGATTTTACCTACTTTCCCAGGCTTTTTCTGGGATGGAGGGAGCCAGCTGGGTGGGAGTAGGCAAGAAGTTGTGCTAAATCACAGAGGCACTCCTTTAGAAAGCTGAGTTTGCATGTTTGACATATGACTACGGAGATTAGTTAATTTTAAATGAGGTCAAAATAAAAGGCTAAAAGCTACTTACTTTCTGAATTGTTAGTTGGTGATAATAAGCCAGAGGGAATTTGTCATAACAATTACCCTTGGAGTTTCAGTACTCTAAATGCTGCCTAACTTAGCATCTTTATGGAGGGAAGTTCTCATCTGCTTGGATTTCTTAAAATATTACTGGAAAGTTTAAAAGGTGTTATACAAGAAGGTTGTGGGGTTTTTTTCCTCCTTCACAGCTCAAAATATTTGTTTTTTCTTTCCAAACTTTTGTTTAAAAAATCTTTATTCCATGTTATCATACGGAATTTTTAATACAAGTTGGAGGTCTAAAGCAGTCTTATTGGCAACTGGAAAGGAGAACACGGAGTGGAAGATGTCACAGCAAGTCACTGTAAATTAAGTAGAAAATTAAAGATACATGGAAGGAAAGCTTTTTGGTGAACTGAGCCTATTCTCCCGTACATTGACGGAGTACCCATCCAGATGGAACCTTGTCTGAACCTACTGAGCTGTGCAACAGGAATGAGATAACACTGCAAATATGCATCATTAATTTTAAAGACAGCTACTGCTAGAAGGAAACTATCAGACTTTGTGAAGAACGTAATAGACCTGTCAGGACTACATTTTAGCACCA
The DNA here is from genome assembly GCA_038090715.1 of Florisuga fusca. Lineage (NCBI taxonomy): Eukaryota > Metazoa > Chordata > Aves > Apodiformes > Trochilidae > Florisuga > Florisuga fusca. The sequence continues at coordinate 32,773,794 of JAAWXA010000005.1, forward strand.
CAACATTTTTATTTTCATGTCTCTGAAGAATCAGTATCTGTTTAAGTTACAGCAACATTCATTTATTGTGCATTTTCACACAGTACACAAGAGAAATTTGATGCAAAGCTTAGCTCCTGCAAGTCAACTGCATCTGCCTATTGCTGCATAAGTAGGGTAGGTAGTTTCAAAATCATTCAGAATAATAGCATAGCAGCCTTCTAACATGTTTATTACAAGGAGAAATTTAGCACAGAATGCACCAAGTAGGTTTTTCCTTTAATATTTTTATGAACATAGGATAAAACATTTTTGCAGTAACTTTCTATTTCATGATTATATAATACATTTTATTATCACTTTTAGATATAACAGTCACATAAGCTCCAATGGTGTGTAAAACTTTGAAAGCAGCAAACAATCACTGGGCATGGCTCTTGATGATCTGATGAATGTTTATACTTGGACAGACAGCAGAGACACACGATTGGAGGCACAGGCTATGGGTGGAAACAGAGAGCTGGTAAGTATCAACATTTATAACTGACTGTAGGTCACTTAATTCCCATTGAGTACTTTGTACATTTAATCGTGTCTTCTTTTATGATTATGGTGGCACTTCTATTAAAGCTCGTTAATTAATCATATCAAATTCTGCATAATCTTCATCAGCCCCTCTCCCACAAGTTGGTGCATGCTAAGTCTGAAGGCATAACTCTCTGCCTGCATCTGAAAGAGGGTCTTCCCACCTCTGCCTCATGAACTACAACACGTTTAGAACTTGAGTGGGAATAATGCACCTTTGGGAATGCTTTACAGAAAGTCATTAATGGGGCTGGCTTCCATTCCTAGTGAGTCATGTTTGGGCCAGCAACAATTTTCATACAGTATAGGTCATTCATAGAATCACAGAATCATAGAATTGGCTGGGTTGGAAGGGACCTCAGAGATCATCAGGTCCAACCCTTGACCCACTACCGCTGCGGTTACCAGACCATGGCACTGAGTGCCACATCCAGTCTCTTTTTAAATACCTCTGGGATGGAGAATATTCTTCCTAATATCCAACCTAAACCTCCCCCGGCACAACTTAAGACCATGCCCTCTTGTCTTGCTGAGAGGTGCCTGGGAAAAGAGACCAACAGACCAAAGCAACAGACCAAGATTTGTTCTGTTGCTTAACAGGACAGATGCAATGAAAAGCATTCAGTGTCAGAGACAGGTTTCTTTTGAAAAGGGAATCTAACAAGAATTGAAATTGGGTTTATTTTTTCACAGGACACCAAAGCCATGAGAGTGTACTCCTTTGTAGACCTATTCCATAGGGCTCATGGGGAATGAGGGAAGCAAAGGTGTTTTTAACTGAGGCAATACTGATGGATTGTGACCTTTGCAATGGACTAGAGTCTGTCTGAGTGGGTGCTCAGGGAAAAGCAAGGGTGCAAATAATCATTGCTCCTTCCATGGCCATCTTCTGGTGGCTAGTGCAGGTTGCTCAGGACTGGATTTCTCCACATCTTCCCTTTATGTGTTAAGTGGCAGCAGTAAACAGTAATGTAAACCAAGCAAAGCCATTTATGTGGGGCCAGATAGTCAGAGCCTGGGATGTGTGTAATGTAAGCAAGCTGGGAGAGAGCTGCAGGGGCTTGGGTGTAGACCCCAAGTTCAGGGTCTGCCAGGATGTCCTGAAGGGTCTGTGGCATGGATACAGGACTGCTTTGATCCCAGCTACCCTCAAGATTATCCTAATAAAAGGGTATAGGGGGGGCCTCAGAGACAAATCCTGTGGGTCTTGACTCTTTCAATTAAAGGTCATGGGAGTTCTCCATATGTATGATTTGGCACAAAATTATTCTTAGTGCTTGGGGAGTACATTTCGTTATGTAATAAGTAAGTTCTCATGCCCCTTTATCTCCTATTCATCAGCACGGATGCATTGAAACTAAAATAAATGACCTTAGAAAGGAGAACTTTATGCTAAAAAAACCTCCTACAGTATGTATAGGAAGCATGCGAATATTCCTGAAATATGATCACAACAAAACCCAGATGACTCAAAGAGACTGAAGTAACATTATCTTTTCTTTATTCAACCCAAGCAGAATTTAAATCTGCTGCAGGCAGTCTCTTGAAATAGCACTTCATGCAACATCACAGTATCCTGCAGAAATGGTGCATCACATTAATGTGTGTGGATTGTCTTTGATTTCCTTTAGCTGTGTGAAAGGCCACAATCAGACAACTGCACCGATGGTAATTGTGTAATCGATCATCCACAGCAATCATTTAAGTGCAGTGCTGTTCTTCCGTGGTAGAGAACAAGAAGTTGTCCCTGTTATTAAAATAAACCTTGGCAAGTTTGTTTTGTAGGGTTCTTTATTAGACCTATATTAGAAAGCTGAAAACAACTTTCTATACTAGTACTTTGTAGGTTTCTTGGTGAGGTTTAAAATATTTTTACTTTTCCTGCCCTAGCCCTTGGGCTCCCTCTCTGGTTTTACATCTCTGTGGGCTTCAAGGCTGAGGGATTTACAAAGCATTCTTGTGCTTGTCTCAGGTTTTCAATCCATCCTCATGGTGCCATCCTCCCAAACCTAGCCTGTAAACAGACAGGAGATGGACCCACCCCAGTGCAATGACATGGGCCTAGGGAGGGACATGAACAGTTTTTGAGTTTGAGGGGACTGTGTAGAAGAAATATTTCGGTTAAAGCAGTAAAGCATAAATTAGCACTGAAAGCAAAGCTTCCATAGCTTTCAGTGGATGTAGGCCCAATTTTATTTCTTCTCTCTGCTGTTTTTTCTGCATTTCTGTACAATTCCTTTTTCTTCAGGGCATCTGAGGCCTTGGTTTCTCTGTCCATCCTAATTTCAGGGTAGAGTTGGTGGAGAAGAAACAGCTTTCTAATGAAAATACAGCTATTGGATGCTATAGTCGAATCTTTAAGGTTTTTGCCTATGAGTTTCGTTAGAGACAGGAGCAGCTTTGAGTTTTATTTCATTCTCTTCAGTCAGCTGGACCATTGGCTGATATTTCTTTTGAGTTTCTAGTGCTGGAAACACTTGTGCTTGAGTTTCCTTAGACAGTAGATTTCTCTAACTTCGTAAACAGACATTTCATGTAGACAAGAATGCATAGGCTTGTTATACAAAGCAGAACAAATATTTAGGGTTTTTTATTTTATTTTGCCAATTCTCAACAACACCTGCCTAGAGAAATATTAAAATAAAACCATATGCTCACATAATTTTCAGTGCATCTTAAAAGCCTATAGAAAACAATAATTCACCGTGGGTGTTTTATTAAAGTAATTTAGATAAATATATAAAGAGTTTATAAAGGCCAACTGTATGAGGTTCAATAAGGCCAAGTGCCAGGCCCTACATTTCATCTACAACAACCCAGGCAACACTACAGCCTTGGGAAGGAGTGGCTGGAAAGCTCCTCAGCAGAAAAGGACCTGGGGGTGCTGGTGGACACCTGGTTCAACATGAGCCAGCAGTGTGCCCAAGTGTCCAAGAAGGCCAACAGCATCCTGGCTTGTATCAGGAAGGGTGTGAGCATCAGGAGAAGGGAAGTGATTGTGGCCCTGTGGCCTGTTATTTAAGATAGACATCAAATTTAAATGCTAGGATTTGATTGTCTTCATGCTTGACAAGTCCACAGACAGAAAAACTGATCAGTGAACTGCCTTGTAAGTCATCACCAGTTCCACCAAAACACATCTTCCACCTAAGCATTAACTCCAGAGATAAACCATTTTATCACTGGTAAAACTGAGCTGTCGGGGTTTAAGGTACAAGAACAGGCTATTACATGGGAAACAAATCATTACAAGCACTTATTTCACTAGATGTTTGTGATGATAGAGCCTCCACTCTGAGAGCAGCAGGCAGACACGGCACAGAACTGCTCAGGAGACGCTGCGGTGAGCAACGGGAGCGTGTGCAGCCCACTGCAATCACCCCTCTGGGATAACAGCTTTGATAGCAAGCACAGAGGTCATAACCAGTCAGTATGTAAAGCACCCAGCAGTGCCACATCTTCTGTCTGTACATAACATTGGAAAAGTAACAAGAGAAGGAAGAATTCAGTAGCTTTTCTCTTTGCAATAAATTATTGTTTGTGAGATATTAAAAGAACTGCAGCTTTTTAAACCCATATTTATAATGTTTCTCTTGCAAAATAAGCAGATATATGTTTTAATTTTAGGCAGCACTCTTACCAGTGATTTGGCTTTGTTGTTTTGTTTTTTTTTTTCTTTTCCAAAATTTAAAAGAAAAATTGGTTCCTTTGCTGAGCAGATTCTTGTGATCTAAAGCCGCAGTGAGACATTTTTCCTGTTATCAGTATGCAGCTGCTTGCTTTAAGTTGCTAACTTCTGAAACACTTTTTCAAGTATGCCTGAAATAGAATATTTCATGTGGAAATAAATGAGTTTGTGAAACCCTCCTAATTATTTTACTTCAATGAAAAGATTAAAATCTAAGTCTCTGTCACTCCACATCCATGTTGTAACTTTTAAGAATGCAGAAGAGATTAATCATTTTCACACCAAATACAGCACAAGGTCGATTATTTTTCCTTTCCTCCACACAATTTGAAAGCCACCAAATTCCCCTGCCCACCTGCTGTGCATATGAGGTGAACGTTGTCAAGTACAAATTAAGGATCTGATCTAGTAATTGCTTCTGACATAAGCCTTACAGAGCTGTGCCGACTGTGGTGGGGAGTCCCAGGCTTGATTCAAAGCCTGCGGAGACATTCCCTGCTACCCTGTAGATCAAGAATCTCAGAAAAATAAAAGGGCTCTGAATATGCAAAGATAACCCATACGTAATTTTAACTGTATTAAGAAAAAAAAAAAAAAAAAAAAAAAAAAAAGGCTGCCTTAATTTTAGAAAAAATTAGCATCATTTAGCAATAAAACGTAGTAAAATGTCCTGATGAGTTTTTGGAGGGGAGGATGTACTTATCTTGAGGGGCTTTTAGGGAATCAGGTTGTTGAGAAACTCGACCTTGAGATTTGTGTCTTTTTGAGTATATACACTCTTCCGGTGCCCTTTGGTCCCAGTGGACATATTAAACATTCTGCCCTGCTTCCAGGAAAGGCAATAGGAATACATTAAAGAACAAGGGATTAAATGCAGCCTGCTGGCCCCTGGGCTATGGTTGGTGAATACCATGCCACACACTGCAGAGCCCTGAAAACCTTGATTGCAGTTTGGCTTGCTGTAATCTGCACCCTGTACTTGGACTATGCATTTTAAATCAGATGTGCATTAATCCATCAATTATCACAAATGAGCAGCACCAAGTGTGGAGCTTTTTATAAAGATGCTAGCTGATTTCTAATGTGTGTGTTTAGTTGCAATGCAAATTACAGTAATTGAAATAAAATTCTATACAGAACAAAAGAGGATTTTTTTTACATAAGAATGGGCCAAATGATACAACAAATTCTGATTTCTAATGATGATTCAAATTCAATGGTTATAAGAATTACTTCTGCTTTGATCTCACTACTGAAAAACACGAAGATTTTGTTTATTAAAAATACTTCAAAGCTATTAAACTCTCTGTTAATGAAAGGCATGCTTATATTTATAAATACTATGAGCAGTGACAGTAAAATTGGGAGTTTGTGTTATGCAGCATAGTGAGCACCATTCACAGTAATCACCAATCCCAAACATTACAGTCAGTTCTGCAGCTCTAAGTCCCCTCTTGGTCAAAGTNAAAAAAAAAAAAAAAAAAAAAAAAAGGCTGCCTTAATTTTAGAAAAATTTAGCATCATTTAGCAATCATAGAATCATAGAATCATAGAATTAGCCGGGTTGGAAGGGACCTCAGAGATCATCAGGTCCAACCCTTGACCCACTACCGCTGCGGTTACCAGACCATGGCACTGAGTGCCACATCCAGTCTCTTTTTAAATATCTCCAGGGACGGAGAATCCACCACCTCACCGGGCAGCCCATTCCAATGCCTGATCACCCTCTCCATGAAGAAATTCTTTCTAATATCTAACCTAAATCTCCCCTGTCACAACTTAAGACTGTGTCCTCTTGTCTTGTTGAAGGTCGTCTGTGAAAAGAGTCCAGCTCCCACCTCGCTACAGCCTCCTTTCAGGTAGTTGTAGAGAGCGATGAGGTCTCCCCTGAGCCTCCTCTTCTTCAGGCTGAACAGCCCCAGCTCTCTCAGCCTCTCCTCATAGGGCCTGTGCTCGAGTCCCTTCACCAGCCTGGTTGCCCTCCTTTGGACCTG